>CM069140.1:2016571-2381571 GCA_035221665.1 Okamejei kenojei | reverse complement strand
CATATCAATAGATGCCGCCGCGCTGAAATAACTCAAAACCACAGGATGGAGATGTATTTTAACATTGTTGCTTTATTAAAACATACCTTCATTCACGGTTGGCTCAAGAGTAACGGGAGAGGAACTTGCTAACTCGGGAGAGGAACTAGGAACATCGCAGCAATGACATACCCGTGGGAACTCGTATTACACACTTGATCATAAACTTGCAGTCTCGTGCACAGCCACGAGTCTGTCACTCGGGGTACCTCGTGGGTCAACTCGCACAGTGAGACAGGGCCTTTACCAGCTACCATCAATATATTCAGTAAGTATTTGTCTTTTTTCCGCCAGTCTTCAGGTATGTCCAAAAAACATGGTCTTACTCTCCAGGGGCACATGACATCTAAACATGTCTTGTAAGGCATCATGTAACTCTCTCCAAAACTCTCTCCTAAAATACAGTATCAGGCTTTTGCAACCAAAATCACTCCAGTTTTGTGAGCTGGTACACTTCCATTGATACCTCCATATTGCTATCCATTCTTACTCGGATATGATTATCCATCCTTCCTTCTCCCATTTCATTTTAATATATAAGGTTGAGTGTGATTTAAGATTCAATAACCCGTTATGCATACATGAAATAATTTTGCTATCAGTATTTGAGTTATATGCTTTCCTAAATAATCCCATCAAACCTATACTCGACTCCGTTTTATTTTTAACATTTTTATTAACCTAGTTCCGCATATGTAAGTATCGATAAAAGTCTTGTTTTTCTAACAGGAATTTTTCTTTAAGCATTTCAAAATTGAACAGTATTCCTTCTTTCATTATGTTACAAAGAGCAGTTATGCCTTTAACTGTCCACGCTTTAAACCTACTATCTAATTTATTAGGAGTAAAGTCTGTGTCATATGCACACCATTTAAGAATTGTAATGTCTTCCTCTAACTTATACTCTGTTATAACAGTTTTCTATATATATATTTTTTTTATATAGTATTTTTTATTAAAAGCAAGTACATAATAAGAACATTTCATGTATATCAGTCATACATTGCTAATATTATCAATTATTTAATGACTGCTTCTATATATTGTTTTTATGGATAGAAAATAATAAAGAAAGAGGGAAAAAAAGCATGATAAAGAAGAATGGAATAATTTACTAATAATACAACATTGGAGATAGGTTCGAAAATTATTAAGTATAACTTTTCATCTAATCCTGAGTTCGAGCTTCAGTCAGTTTTCCGTGCCGAACCATTCTACCCCTTCAAATAGTTAATAAATGGAGACCATATTCTGACAAAGAGTTCTTGTTTGTCCATTCAGACAAGCCTGGTTCTTTCCAAATGTAAGGTCTCCGACATTTCCATAATCCACATTTTAATTGTGGAGGTTATAGGGCCTTTCCAAAATTTTAATATTAATTTTTTCCCAGTTATTATACTATAGTCGAGAAAGTTTCTTTGGCTTGTAGTAAGTGTTAGGCTTTGTTCTGATATTCCTAATATTATTAGTTTTGAGTCGGGATCCAATTGGGTGTTGACAACTTCCGAAATTATCTTTAAAATTTCCGTCCAAAAGTTTTTAGTTTTTATACAATTTACAAATGTGTGAGTTAAGTTAACTGCTAAATGCTGACATTTTTCGCAAATAGGAGATGTATGTGGGAAGATTCTATTTAATTTCGTTTTTGAGTAATGTAGCCTATGTAATACTTTAAATTGTATTAAAGAATGTCTGGCATTTAACGAGCATTGATGTATATGTTGTAAACTTTCGTCCCAATTATCTTTCATTATTGGTTGGCCTAGTTCATTTTTCCATATTTGCCTATATAATTCAGTCGGTGGTGCCTCACTATCAAATAGGATATTATAGATATGAGATATTAATTTTTCTGCATTAGGATGTTTATTCAAACATTCATCAAGAGTTTCTGGATCTCTAGTTCTGTAGTCCTGTGTATTTGATTTAACATAATCTTAGTTGTAAATATCTGAAATAGTCATTTGAGTGGAGTCCATAAGTTTGTTGTAACTCCTGAAATTAAAGAAATGTACCTTTCCTATAGAGATGACCCATCTTTTTAATTCCGTGATTTTTCCATTGTAACATTGAAGGTTGTTTAGTTATGCAGGGTTGTTTTCAATGGGAAGAAAGAATGATAGATTATCCAATTTTAAAGTCTGTTTTACTTATTTCCAAATTCGTATACCACTGTATATTATAGGGTTTTCACTATAGGTTTTTTTGTTCAATTTAGTTTTCCATATTTTAAGAGTCAATTTTACCCAAGGATTTTCAATAGCATTTATATAGTCTTGCAGGTTAATGTCAGCAATGATCATTTGTACAGGAATGATGAGTGTTCTCTCTTCAATATTTTTCCATTGAGCACCATATGATGGGTTGCACCAGCATATCATAGATCTTAACTGTGTTGCCTGATAATAGTCTTTGAGAGAGGGTAGTCCCCATCCCCCCTTTTCTTTTGTCAACTGTAAGGTTTTGAGATGGGTCCTGGGTCTTTTACCTTGTCATATATATCTTGACAATATTTTGTCCCATTCATTAAATTGTTTTTTAAAGGGTCTGAAATAAATATAACAGTCTTGGCAATATGTTCATTTTAATAGATTCAATTCTCGAGCTGAGACTTAAGAAACGAATTAGGTTCCATCTAGCTATATCCTCCTTAATTTTTTGGTGTATAGGTGAATAGTTGCATTCTGATACTTCTGTAAAATCCCTTCATATAATGATGCCCAAATATTTGAGATGTTCTGCTTGCTATGCCAGAGGGTACCTACTTCTGACTTCTGCTGATTGGCTTTCTAGAGAAAAACTCTTTGATAAATATACGTTAACTTTAATTCTTGCAGTGGGCTTATTACATAGTGCCTGTATGGTTTTAATAATAGTGACAAGCAGGCCAAATCTATGTAGAAATCGATAGAGAAAATTCCAGTTCACAGAGTCGAATGCCTTTTCAGCGTCCACACTTATCACTATTGCTTCAATTTTATTTTTTTGAATGTCGTCCACAATATGTAGTGTCCGTCGTATATTGCCCTGTGTTTGACGTTGCCAAATATACCCTGTCTGGTCATTGTGTATGAATTTATGCAAGAACTGTTCTAACCGTTTGGCCATGATAGAAGTGAATCATTTATAATCTACATTAAGAACTGATATTGGTCTAAATGACCCACACTCTGTTTTATCTTTACCTTCTGTTGGTATAGCAGAGATAATTGCCTCCCACCGGCTCGGTGGTGTTTGTGCCTTAATGTACGGCGTATAATAGGTGTTAAGTAATTTTTAAATTCCTTATACCATTCTGCAGTATAACCATCAGATCCTGGTGACTTCCTCAACTTGAGCCTACTAATTGCAATTTTTTATTCACCCTCTTATGTCTCCTGTCATTATCTTGTTTTGTTCTTCATTTAAGATAGGCAAATTTTAAGGAATTCAGAAAGGTTTGGCTACCTCCTGGAACTTCAGAATACAGAGTTCAGTAGAATACTTCAAAGGCTTCCTGAATTTCACTTAATTTACGTTTCAATTCTTTTGTTCTTGGGTCTCTGATTCTGTGAACTGTATTTTCAGCCATCATTTTTTTCAGTTTCCTCACCAATAATTTCATAGATTTAGAACCACTTTCATAGTGCCTCGGTTTAAGGAACATTCACTTTTTCTTGATTTCTTCTGCAGCCAGATTGGTGATTTCATTCCGTGTATTCCTAATTTCCTCCAATGTATTCCTCGCCGGCGTCAATTTGTGTTTCTTTTCAGCTTATTTTGCAAATCCTCAAATGTTTTAATCTTTTTTTTTTATATATGAAAATATTGCTATAATTCTCCCCCTTAGAACAGCCTTCAAATCATCCCACAAAATAGGGGGAGAGACCTCTCCGTTATCATTGAGTTCTAAATAAAGACTTATCTCCTTTTTAATCTGTTCCTTAAAGTTAAGATCATTGAGTAGGCTCGAGTTCAGTTTCCATGTAGCATTTTTTGGACGTAGGTCTAAATCAACAGATAGGTTAATAGGTGTATGGTCACTTAAATTTATTGTTCCAATTCCGCAGGTGTGTATTTTATCTTTATCCTTTCCAAATGTTATAAAATAGTCTATTCTTGTGTATAGAGAGTGTGGGACCGAGTAGTGGGTGTAATCCCTTCTATTAGGGAAAAAGTCCCGCCATATATCAATTAAACCGACCTCTTTAAAAAGAGTTTTGACTTTCTTATGTAAAGACTTTGTATCATGAGTTTTTCTACTGGATGAGTCTAGCTCTGGTTGTAAATGTATATTTAGGTCTCCCCCACAAATACAAAGGCCTTCCGTTTCCGTTATCATGATATTAATAATTCTCTGGAAGAAATTAAAATCATTTCCAGGAGGTGCATATACATTCAGCAACGTAACTTGATTCCCATCTATATTCCTCCTTACTAAAATAAATCTACCATTCTTATCACTCATTTCAAATACTTTCTCAAAATTTAACTTGCTTGAGATGAGAGTAGCTACTCCTCTCCTACATCCCCATATATATGAGGAGAAAAAGAGGTTAGTGAAACCCATTATTTTAAGTTTTTCGTGTTCTTTGTCTTTTCAATGGGTTTCGTGTAAGTATAATATATGGGCTTGTTCTTTCCTCATTTTAGTTAGAATTTTGCTGTGTTTAATTGGGTTTAACAGTCGGAGATCACCAGGACACCGTGGTCTAGCGGGCCAGCTCCCCCGACAGGAAGTGCCCGGAGGCGGCGCAGGGACCGCAAACAAAGACGTGGGAAGCGCGGAGGCTGTCGAGCTAGGCTGAGATCAAACCCGCACCAGCCAGCTCTGCCCAGCATTTTCCTCGCGAACGTCCGGTCCCTGGTGAGTAAAATCGACGAACTGCGGCTGCGGATCACCACACACAAACGGATCGCCGACTGCAACGCCATGGTCTTCACCGAAACATGGCTCATCGACAACATTCCGGACAACGCCATCGAGCTGGAGGGGCGCACTGTCTTCAGGGCCGATAGAACAGCGGAGGACTCCGGTAAGACCAAGGGCGGCGGACTGTGCATTTATGTGAATAACACATGGTGTACAGATGCTGTCAGGATTGGTAGTCACTGCTCTGCTGACCTGGAATACCTGATGATAAAGTGCAGGCCCTTCTATCTGCCCAGGGAATTTACATCGACTGTTATCACTGCAGTCTATGTACCCCCGGACGCTAATGCCAGGCTAGCAATGGAAGAGCTGCAGGCTGCTATCAGCAGACAACTAACTGCACACCCAGAGGGGGCTTTTATTGTTTCAAATCTGGCGATGCTGAGGGATACAGCTCATCCAGGGCCAATCTGAAAAAGGGAATTAGGAATGCTAAACACAATCACAAACGGCGGATCGAGGAGCATTTCCGAAATAACTCTGACCCCAGGCGCATGTGGCAAGGAATAAAACCCATTGCCGATTACCATAAAATTAACACTCCCCCCCCCCAGACAATTCCTCCCTTCCTGACGAGCTAAACCATTTCTACGCCCGCTTTGACCGGGACAACAAAACCCCAGCCATCAAAGTTGCTCCACCCCCGCATGAACAACCCATCAGTCTCTCCACCTCTGCTGTACAAGATGCACTGAGCAAAGTGAATGAGCACAAAGCTGCCGGCCCCGATGGCATCCCCGGGCGGGTGCTCAGGGCATGTGCTGGACAACTATCCCTGGTCCTCACTGACATTTTCAATCTGTCACTGGCCCAGGGTGACGTCCCCACTTGCCTCAAGACATCTACCATGCCCAAACAATCAGCGACAGGGAGTCTCAACGATTTCCGGCCAGTGGCACTCACCCCTGTCATCGCCAAGTGCTTCGAGCGGCTGATCCTGGCTCACCTCAAAGCCAGCCTCTCCCCCACACTGGACCCCCATCAGTTTGCCTACCGGACCAATAGGTCAACAGACGACGCCATATCGGCGGCCCTAAACTCTGCCCTGACCCACCTGAACAGCAATAACACCTACATCAGGCTGCTGTTCATTGACTTCAGTTCCACCTTCAACACTGTCATACCCGCTAGCTTGATCACCAAACTCAGCGGTCTTGGCATCTCCACTTCCCTCTGCAATTGGACACTGGATTTCCTCACTAACAGACCTCAGTGTGTTAGGATCAACAACCTCACCTCCTCCACTATAACACTGAACACTGGCGTGCCACAGGGCTGTGTGCTCAGTCCTCTCCTCTACTCTCTCTTCACCCATGACTGCATCCCTAAGTTTAGCTCCAACGCCATCATAAAATTTGCCGACGACACCACGGTGGTAGGACTGATCAGCGACAACGACGAGTCAGCCTACAGGGAGGAAGTCCAGCACCTGACAACCTGGTATGCCAATAACAACCTCGTCCTCAACTCCCAGAAGACGAAGGAAATCATTGTCGACTTCAGAAAAAACAGAGGGGGCAGACACACCCCCATCCATATAAACGGGACTGAGGTGGAGCGTGTCTCTAACTACAAATTCCTCGGGGTACACATCTCGGAGAATCTGTCCTGGTCCCTCAACACCTCCAAGCTGATCAAAAAGGCGCAGCAGCGCCTTTACTTCTTGAGGAGGCTCAAAAAAGCCCAACTGTCCCCCCAGATCCTGACCAACTTTTACCGCTGTACCGTTGAAAGCATCCTGACCACCTGCTTTACGGTATGGTATAGCAGTTGCACCGTTGCAGACAGGAAGGCACTACAACGGGTGGTGAAAACCGGCCAGTACATCATCGGTGCCCCGCTCCCTGCCTTGGATGCCCTCCACCGAAAACGGTGTCTGATACGGGCTAGGAAGATCATCAAGGACCCCTCCCACCCTAACCATGGACTGTTTGCCCTCCTACCATCGGGGAGGCGGTACAGGAGCCTCAGGTCCCGCACCAGCAGGATGAGGAGTAGCTTCTATAATAACACCATCGCACTGTTGAACTCGGAGTCCCGCCGATAGATTCCCACATCTGTATTTATTTTTCTGTATTTATTTATCTGTACTTATCTAAACATTGCTATCACTACGTACTGACACTAAACTGCATTTTGTTGTACCCATACCCGTATCTGTACAATGACATTAACTTCCGGTGGCGCTATGGAGCCCTAGAGGATAGCGCCAGCCAGCTCCGTAAAAAATCGGGAAAAAACGGGGTTTTAAAGACTTACCGGCTGTCTGCTACACACTGCCTCCCGTTTCTATACCGACTGTGCCGAGTGACGTCATCAGCCGCGCGACTAACTATGTCGACGCAACGGAGCCCTACCGACAAGAGTTCAACCCGACAGAAAGCGGCAGAAGGCCGAGGTGAAGCCTCGGATTCGAGTAGGACCAGCTCCATGGAAGATGTTTCCAAGAAAACAGGCACAAAAGCGGAAGGTGAGGATTTGAAAACTTTTATATATCAACAGATGGCTGTTTTAAAGCTAGAATTAAAGGAAGAAATGAAAGGTAAAAAGGAAGAAATAAAGGAAGAAATATGTCAAATGAACAATCAGATGGATCAGATGAAAAATCAACTGAATGAATTTCAAAAATAAATTTGAATTGAATTGAATTGAATTCACCTTAGCTGATCCCCAGCTTGAGCTACCAGCTCTTCATCCTCCCCATTTCAAAAAGGATCAATCTCCACTCGTGTTTGCCCTTCTCATTAACTTTAGGTAACCCAAGACCTGTTGAAACTAAAAACAAAGCTCTCATTCTTGACATAAAATTCCCTTTCCAATAGCTGCACAGTTTTAATAACCCTCCAAGTCACCTTCCCCACAATAACATCTGGCATTTTCCGTCCATCCAATAGCTCCCCTCACTATCGATAACCATGGATCAGTTGCGAAGGCTGAATTATTACTCTAGTTCTTAATTCCTCTATCCTGGGAAATGAGCACTGTGTATTCACCCTATTCCCCTCACTTTTTATACACCTCTATAACATCACCCCTCAGCCTCCTGCGCTCCAAGGAATAAAGTCTGAGCTTACCCAATCTCTCCCTGTAGTTCAGGCCCACGAGTCCTGGCAACACCATTGCATTCCGTCAGACGTTAGAGTTAAAACACGGAAAGTGGCCCTTCAACCAACCAACTCCGTGCCGACCAGTACACTATCACTATCCTCCACACGCCAGAGGCAATTTTTGCTGAAACCAATTAACGTACAAATCTCCATGTCTTTGGAGTGTGGGTGGAAACTGAAACCCACGCGGTCACATGGAGAAGGTACAAATTCCGAGCAGACAGCATCCGTAGTCAGGATGGAACCCCGGTCTCTGGTGCTGTGAGGCAGCAACTCTACCGGGGCTCTACTGTGCCACCCATGCAATGTGTAAAACTGTGCTTGTATTCCCTCATTCAGCCCTCCTTTTGTATTAATTCAAAATATATCATGGGAGCATCACAGCATGTTTTGGGAACAGCAGGCAACTGAACCATCCTGTCACCGACTGGAGAGCGGTTCTGAGCTACTATCTACCTCATTGGAGACCCTCGGACTATCTTTGTTCGCGCATTATTGGACATTATCTTGCACTAAATGTTATTTCCTTTATCATGTATCTGCACTGGATGGCTGGATTGTAATCATGTCTTGTCTTTCTGCTGACTGGTTAGCACGCACGCAACCTTGGTACACGTGACAATAAACTAAGCTGGAGTATTTTACAAGGGAGACAGGTGACACCCCAATTTCCCTCCAGGGATGTATAAAGTTTTATCGTATCGTAACACAGTAACTTAAATCCGCTGGAATAAACTTGATGAACAACTCACCAGACTGATGAGGTATGTTCTCTCTCTGTTGCATGTGGGGATTCACTGGGAAATATATTTAGCTAATGTTCAGCTCAACATCTGAAATGTTCAGATAGTAGAGGTGAACATTGTCAATCGTGAGGCTAAAGGTAGCAAGGACAGTCTCACTGCAGCCAAATCCCTAAATGATTGGAGACAATAGATTCAGTAATAACTTTTTAAATTGAATTAGATTTGTACATGAAAAGCAAATAATTTTGAGACAGCAGGGAAAAGTGACGGTGTTGCCCATCTTTTTTTTGCATTGACAACCGTTTTGGTCTCGGATTAACACAGACTTGGTTCTAAACTGTGGTGAATTAAGCATGAATTATTAAAGGAAAAACTCATTTTTGTTTTGCAGTGCATTCTCATAATGACTTCTTGCTTGCGATCCTCACGAGATGTCAGATTATGGTTTCAGCTCCA
This sequence comes from Okamejei kenojei, assembly GCA_035221665.1. NCBI lineage: Eukaryota > Metazoa > Chordata > Chondrichthyes > Rajiformes > Rajidae > Okamejei > Okamejei kenojei. Next base: position 2,372,311 of record CM069140.1, on the reverse strand, counting down.
GGTAAATTAGATTTTAATACTTTCTGCAAAAATACCCAATACTTATCTGTTTTAGTGCTTCTCCTAACTCAAGCTGTATCTTTATGGTCCGTGTCTGCTTACAGACTTCTGTCTTCTAATTGAGATGTAGTGACTTAAAATTCTCATCGACCTTTTCAAATCCCTCCCTGTATTTGCTCTTCTTTATTCTTCAACCTTTACATTTGTAACTCCTCCTACTCTGGCCGCCTCATTTTGCAGTGATCTTATGTTTCTTACAAAATGATGCATGAGCATTTCCTCCATCTATACTATTTCTAAAACCTTCATCTTGTCCTCTTCCGGTTTGCTTTTTTTTAAATTTGTGCAAAAACGGTCCCCTATATTGCTAGGATTTTTCGCACCCTTACTCACCGTTCTCCTCTGCTCCAAGCGCACAAAGTTTTGTTCCAATCAGTGGAAGATTACAAAAATAATTAAGGTTTAAAAAATCGTGAGATCAGCAGATTGGTCTACTCGTCTGTCAGTCAGCATGTAGGTAACGCCCCTTCCGACATCCGCTGTTAATCACTGGGCGGGGTGAGGAGAATAAAGCCCCGGATGTGGGGCTGAGTCCACCAGTCGTCCTGATTGAGTCCATGACCTGTGCGGAGGAGGACAACCAGCGAAGCGGCCAGCGCCCACTGTGAGTCCCCCTCGCACCCCCCAGCTCATTCCCTCTGGCCCCCCTCGCTGGGGCTGCGCCCCTCCCCGTAATACCGTACTCTCCCCATGGCTCTTCCCCCATCTTTTCTCCGAGCTCTCTCCCTCCTGCCCCCACACCCCTCCCTCCCACACAGCCCTCCCTTCCACACACCCCTAACAACCCTACCCTGCTCACACATACCCCTCTCCCACACACCCCTTTTCCCCAAACCCCCCTGCTCACACATACCCCCACACACACCTCGCACCCCCCTACAACCCTTCTGCCAACACATACACCCTCCCACACACCCCTCCCCTCCACACCCCCCCGCCCACACAACAGCCTTCTGTGACAATGAATTATCTAGATTCACCATCCTCTGACAAATTAAATTCCTTTTAAAATCAGTTTAAATATTAAAAGCAGCAGATTGTAGTCCCCCAGCATATCTCCATCTTGGTTATGTAGTTAGAGGCTTTATTTGGTTTCCAGGCCTGGAGGGATGGGGAAGACAAGCGGTCTTATTAATTAACTTAAAGTGTTTATGGAGGTGTGCTTGTTTAAATGCATTTTGATTAGTTAGTTTTGATTAACTAGTTATTTTTTCAATTATTTACATCAACTTTTTAAATAATATCAGTCTATGCTGGTCTCACATTGACAATTACAACCAAAACATGCTCTGATGATGGCTATTTAACCCAATCCATGGCTTTTAAAGATAGAAAGACTTACATTTTCATAGCTGAATCACATCCCTTTCAGGGTATTTTTAAGGAGGAGGTGGCTATCAAGAGTTATGGGGAGAAGACAGGAGAATGGTGTTGAGAGGGAAGGATAATCAGCCATGATTGAATGGCGCAGTAGACGCGAAGGGCAGAATGGCCTAATCCTGCTCCTTAAACATAAGAATAAAGTCTCTGAACATCAGAGGCTCCAGAGGAAAAAGACAGTGCTGGAATAACTCAGTGGTCAGGTGGGATCCCTGGAGAGCATGGATAGGTGGCGTTTCGGGTCTGGACTCTTTTTCAGACTGAGTGCAGATGTGAGAGGAAGGAAGCCAGAAGAGTGGAGGGGCAGGAAAAGCATGGTAGGTCATAGGTGAACACAGGCGAGGCAGATGGTTGGACAAAGGCCAGAGATGAACATGTATAAGGAGCAAAAGAAAAGGGTTAGTGAGTTGCGAATTGTGAAGCTGGAAGGTTGACGAGGTTTGAGTTGTGCAGGAATGAATTGAAAGGGAGAGATGGGTGCAAGATCGGCTCGGGGGAGGGGGGGGTTTATAGGGGATGGGATGCATGGGACTCGGGGTGAATTGGCAGGGGTCCAGCTGAAATACTATCTGAATCTTGCTATATTCAGGGGATTGTGAATCTGTGCAATTCATTGCTACAGCAGGCTGTGAGGTCCAAGTCAATGGATATTTTTAAGGCAGAGATAGATAGATTCTTGTTCAGACAGATGACAGAGGATATGTAGTGAGGTAATGAGGGAGAGTTAGATCAGCCATGATTGAATGGTGGAGTAGACATGATGAGCCGAATGACCTAATTCTGCTCCTATCCCTTATACCTTGTAGCCTGATTCATGGGTACAGAAGATTAATATGAATGGGCATCCACAAGTCAGTATATGCGGGCAGTGACCCAGATCCAGCAACATTCAGCCAACCATTGCCCTGGTCCATCTACAATGAAGATAATGTTAGAATTGCTTATAAATAGCAAATTTGGAATAACATTGTACATGATCGTTTTTTGTCAAGTTAATGCCAGGATCAGATCCCATTTCTTTTCAGTAGATAGTGTGTGTGTAAACATATCATTAAATTTAGCAATCCGATACTTTTCATATTTCATGATGCTTTTTGCTGAAGTATTTGCATCTTCCTCCAGCATTGTTTCCAAGCGCGCAACCCTTTCTCAGGGGCACAGAGGTTTGTGATGAAGGATCCCCAAGAGAAGGATGGTGTGAAGTTTTGCACTCACACCATGGTGCTTCCCACAAGAGGGCATTAGAGTGTTTGTACCTTCTCCCCATGACCACGTGGGTTTTCTCCAGCTGCCCCAGTTTCCACCCACACTCCAAAGACGTACATGTGTGTACGTTAACTTGGCTGCGGTAAATTGTCTCTAGTGTGTAGGATAGAGTACGTGTATGGGGTGATTGCTCGTCAACGCGGTCTCGGTGGGCAAAATGGCCTGTTTATGTGTTGTATCTCTAAACTAAACTAAATAAATCTACATTTTCTTCACCTGGGTGCTGGGAAGACCAAAGTTATGACTTTAGTTCGCCGCCGCAGTTTCTTTTAAATTGCCACCAATTCCGTCCTTCTCTCTGGTAACCGTTTGACAGTTAACCTGACTGTTGGGGATGTTGTTACCCTGATTAAGCTGAATTTGCAGGCGGGAACTGAAGGTGCTGGTTAAACTGAACTTGGGCTTTGAACCGTATATCCCTGTCATCCTTGCTGACATTTGTCTCTAATATTGCCTCACTCCATCTCAACTCATGTCATCTGCTATCTCTTTGTAACACTTAGACCTGGTATTCCAAATTGTTTCTGGATAAATGGAAACACAAGGAACTGCAGATGCTGGTTTACAAAAATAGACACAAGGTGCTGGAGTAAATCAGCGGGTGAGGCAACTCGTCTGGAGAACAGGGGGAAGTGACGTTTCAGGTCTGAAGAACGGTCCCGACCTGAAATGTCACCTATTCATTTTCTCCAGAGATGCTGCCTGTCCCACTGAGTTACTCCAGCAATGTTATAGAATAAACTCTGTCTTCTACCCTCTAAGTTTATCTATTATCATCAGCCTAACTTGTACATGATCCCGATAACTCATCAGCTCACTGTTAACCACTTTCATTTGAAATTAGAGGAATGAGGGGTGACCTCATTGAAACATACAGAATAGTGAAAGGCTTGGATCGAGTAGATGTGGAGTGGATGTTTCCATGAGTGGGAGAGTCTAGGACTAGAGGTCATAGCCTCAAAATTAAAGGATGTTCTTTTAGTGTGTAAATGAGGGGAACTTTCTTCAGTCAGAGGTTGGTGAATCTGTGGAAGTTTGCCACGAAAGGCCGTGGAGGCTAAATCAGTGGATATTTTTCAGGCAGAAATAGATAGATTCTTGATTAGTATGGGTGTCAGAGGTTATGTGGAGAAGGCAGGAGAATGGGGTTTGGGGGGAGAGATAGATCAGCCATGATGTGCCGAATGGACCTATTCTACTATCACTTATGGCCGTATGATTTTAAAGATCCTACCCTTATTCTAATCTCCCTTTTCCAATAATTCTAATGAGCCTTGCAGACTCCTTCCGTTACAGCTTATAGTCATACAGTCACAGAGTGATACAGTGTGGAAATAGGCCCAACTTGGCACACCGGCCAACATGTCCCACGTGTCTGCGTTTGGTCCATATCCCTCCAAACCTGTCCTCTCCATCTACCTGTCTAACTTCTTCTTAAACCTCAAATACCTCCTCCGGCAGCTTGTTCCATACACCCACAACCCTTTGTTTGAAAAAGTTACCCCTCAGATTTATATTAAATCTTTTCCCTTTCGCCGTAAACCTATGACCTCTGGTCATCGATTCCCCTACTCTGGGCAAGAGTCTCTGTGCATCTACCCGTCTATTCCTCTGATGATTTTATACACTATAAGATCATCCCTCATCCTCCTGCACTTCATGGAATAGTGTCCCAGCCTATACAACCTCCCCCTATAGCTCAGACCCTTGAGTCCTGGCAAAATTCTTGTAGAATTTCTCTGCACCCATTCCTATAACATGGTGCCAGAACTGAACACAATACTCTAAATATTTGTTCTTTGGTCATCTTCAATTCAAATCACTAAAATGGTAACTGTTACATATTAAGTTTTCTTTTCTCAGTGCTGTTAAGGCAAGCTTGCAGTGATGATACTGCAAAATGTAGTGAATAGCTCTGGCCTCAGCACAAGAGACCCGGGTTTGATCCTGAACTCAGATGCTATCTGTGTGCAGTTTGCACGTTCACCCTATGGTTTTCCACTGGGTGTTCCGGTTTCCTCCCACATCCCTAAGACGTGTGGATTTGTAGGTTATTTGGCCCTCTGTAAAAAACCTCCAGTGTGTAGGGAGTGGATGAGAAAGTCAGATAACCTGGAACTAGTGTGAATGGGTGATCGATGGTTGGTGTGAAGATAGTGGGCTGAAGGGCTTGTTTCCATGCTGTATCTCTTAAACTAATGTCCACCAATTTACTTTTGTTAATTACTTCCAGCATGTTTATTGCCGCGATTTTTTGGTAAAAGTGACTTCTTTGGAACTGCTGAGGCTTTTGAAGGTATATTGAGGGGAACACATTATGAATCGTGTGTAGGAAAGCTGTTCCAGGTGTCAACTTCTGCACATCGGTGAGACCAAGCGCAGGCTCGACGATTGTTTTGCTGAACACCTCCGCTCAGTCCACCTTAACATACCTGATCTTTCAGTTGCTCAACACTTTAACTCCCCTTCCCATTTCAACTGAACTTTAACTCCCCCTCCCATTTGCTGGGTAGCTTCCCAATCTGAACTTTATAGCCTGCCCTCCTCCATTGTCAGAATGAAGCCGGGCACATTCAATTGGAGAGAACAGCACCTCATACCATTTTGGTACATTTTGCTTGGTAGCTTACACCCAAGTGGTATGAACATTGATTTATTTTCTAACTTCAAATAGCCCTTGCTTTCCTTCTCTCTCCATCTCCTTCCCAGTTCTTCCACCAGTCTTACTGTCTCCGACTACATACCATCTCTGTCTCACTCACTCCCCTGACATCAGTCGGAAGAAGCGTCTCGACCCAGGAAAATATACGCCCATTAAGGCTTCTCTCCAGTAAATATGCTGCCTGTTCTGCATAGTTCACTCCAGCATTTTGTGTCAACAATAGTGAATGTGAAAAATTTCATTAACAGTCATTACAGAGTTTTTTCAGATGCAATATAATCCCTTTGAGAACACAATCAGGAGTGGGAGAATCCAAGAGTGTTGTGCCATAGTGAAATAAGCGTGTTACCATTTTGGTACATTTTAGTACATGCCAATTGAGTTGTTGTATGGCCAAACGTAGCTGTAAGATAACATGTGAATGTTGCCACATATTGTGCTGCTGTAACGCTTCAGTGCACTTTCTTTCCCTTCTCAGAACCAAAGGAATTTAAACTGCAGATCATTATATGCGCTTTCTGAAGCTCCAGGTGAATGATACACTTTGCTACATATTGTGTTGCTTCACTGTACTTACTTCTCCATCTTCAGCTATGGTCTCATGGAATGACAGAGCTGTCTTTTGAGGCAAATTTAGTCAATTGGACTTATTTTCGCTCTAGTTTAAATGAGTGAGAGGTTTAGTTTAGTTCAAAGATACAGTGTTGATGCAGAGGAGGGCTGGTTCCCCAATGCCACATGGCCTTTAATTGTTAACTAGACTAAGTGGGACCTGTTGGAGGGCTGGTCCCCCAATGCAATATTTCACCTCACCACCAATTCCAATATTGGTGGCCAGTGGGGGGGAGGGGGCTTTCTGGAGTGCTAGTATGGGTGTTGTGGGCAGAAGGGACTGGTTTCAAAAGGGCTACTATGGACATTGTGGGCCAAATGGATTCTTGGGCTGGCAGCTCAGTCACTCAGGCCTGGTGGGCTGGCAGCTCAGTCACTCAGGCCTGGTGGCTGGCAGCTCAGAAACTGCCAGAAATTCTGCCCAAAACAGGTAAGAGTCTCTGTGAGAGAGAAGCGGGAGAGGGTGGAGAATCATCACAGCAATGAAGGAGGAAAATCTATCCTGGCCTGTATCTCACAGGGATCCAATGAAGCGAGGGAAAAAAGCACTGGGGTGAGATTTAATACTTGCAGGGGGAATACTTACTGATGGGCCAAAGGGACTCCTGCTGGGCTAGTGCAGGCCTGATGGGCTGAAGGGGCTCTTTCAAAAAAATCTGAGCGAAATCTCAGTGTAAGGCACTTTTTCTGGACTTTTCCTGTCCTGGCCTGGGCCTCTTAGGCCAAAATGCACCTCATGGGCTAATACGCGCATTTTGGGCAAAGGGGACTGGTTTCACAGCTAATGGGGGCCTTTTGGGCCAAAATTAGTGGTTGCAGCAGGCCAAATAGCTCATTCCATTTTTATTTCATTTTCATTGCCATTGCGGTTTCAAGGACAGGGCAGTCCGAGCCAAACAGCTGATTGCATTTTCATTTCACCCACTGCCATAGCAGTTTCAAGGACAGTACAGGCCAAGCCAAACAGCTGATTGCATTTTAATTTCACTTCCACTGCCATTGCAGTTTCAAGGACAGGGCAGGCCAAGCCAAACAGCTGATTGCATTTTCATTTCACTTCCACTGCCATTGCAGTTTCAAGGACAGGGCAGGCCATGCCAAACAGCAGTTTGCATTTTCATTTCACTTCCACTGCCATTGCAGTTTCAAGGGCAGGGCAGGCCAAGCAGAACAGCTCATTGCATTTTCATTTCACTTCCATTGCCATTCACAGCTTAGAATGGGAGTCGTGGCCTCTACTTCACAATCTTGCAGAGTGACTGAGTCATGTCCAGGCAACATCGGGGTTTTATAGGCCCTCCCCCAGAAGCTAACAATGATTTTGAAACTTTTGGATTCTTAATTCATTTTATGTGATTGATATGGGTGCCAGCTGTGGTATTATGAATCTGAAGCTGCACATGCAATCATGCATTGTTGAGCAGAATTCTTCAGGCCATAGAATGCACCCAGCAATTCTACGCAGTTTACCCCAGCCTCTGCAGGGTTAATGCTTCTTTCACATTTTATCTGCCGCCCCAGCCAGACTTGATATCAGTGGCTCCTCATCCTGAAGCTCACATCCGTTTGTAAACTAAAGGTTATTGAGTCAGAATGTCGCTAGTACATCGCGAGACATTAGTTACAATTTTGGCCATAGGCAAAATACTGTCATGTTGATTAACCAATGATGACCTCAAATAGCCAATCATTCTAAATGGTTTAATTGGATGGGTGAGGACCTAACCTCTCAACAGGTGTGTGGTAGCTGAATATTTATCTTTCAGATCTATGGCTACCAATATAACACCCTTTTTTTATCCCAGTTACAATAATGACATTTTTATTTAAACCTTTTATTCTGGACCTTAAGGGTTAAGTATGTTCCGGCCCAGAATGACTCGACACCCACCATCGTCCTTTGGGCTGGGGAATTGGACACAATTGGTTAAGGCTGATATGCATCATCTACCTATAGAGTTAGTGGTATTGAACCCCAATAGCAAACTATGTCTATTTTGTACGAGTGGATGTACTTCCGAGATACCTATTCGAGATCCCTGGATACAGTCCAATATTCACTTACTGTTTCATAATCTGAAAGGATATGGTTTTTGAGGTGGCATCCTGGCCTCAGTTTTAGTCTCATCGTCCAGGTATTCCCCTGGGTACTAGTGGATCTGCGCAAGGCTGTGAACCATGGGTTGAGCGTAGGCTGGATATTTATTCGTAAATATTAAACTAACAAATGGGTATAATTTCTGCTTCCACCAGTTTTTTATTTTATTATTTTTTTTTAGGTCTTTTGAAGCCTTAATTCATGCGCCCTCATGATGCGCTCCTTTAGAGCGATGCACAGTAAACAGGTGTTTGATATGTGAATTTCTTCCATTATGAAGTCCTGGAACAGGTGAGGACCATTAATTTGCTGGCCAAATTGTCATCCCCAAGGTAGGGTAAATTGCTATCCACATCCGGGACACCTGGAGCGTGGCTCTTGTGCTTTGGTGTATGCACATAAGCAGTGACACCAACTTCAGGGTCAGCATTCTATTGCCCTGGCTCTCCCAGCTGATGCTCACGGGAGGTCATACACACAGCCCTGTCAACAGGTGCTTGTGGCGCTGTTCTCCCATAGGCATGCGCTGTGAAAAGTTCGGTGTCAGCAACCCATTGACCCGAACTGGTCTGCCCTTTGCCACAGGGAGACCTTCAGCAGCCCTCTTCTAGGCACTGTTGGCACGGCTCTCCTGTAGGCCGGCATTTTCATACATGAAGCAGCCCTATCGCAGCCGCTCCTAGTGCGGCTCTCCGTAGGCCAGCGCTGTGACAGATACGGCGTCAGTAGAACACTGACCCATCCTGGTCACCCCCTCCAGCAGGGAGAACTTGAGCAAACCTGTCCCAGGCGTTGCCAGCGCCGCCTCTCGTAGAGGCCGGTGCTTTTTTTACATGAAGCAGCCCTGTCCTGGGCACTGCTAGCGCTGCTCTCCCATAGGCCGGCGCTTTTACACATGAAGCAGCCCTGTCCCAGGCGCTGCTGGGGCGGCTCTCCCGTAGGCCAGCGCTGTGATAGATTTGGCGTCAGTGGCACACTGACCCATCCTAGTCTCCCCCTCCAGCAGGGAGACCTTGAGCAACCCTGCCCTAGGCGTTGCTGGCGCCGCCTCTCGTAGAGGCCGGCGCTTTCACACAAGAAACAGCCCTGTCCTAGGCGCTGCTGGCACGGCTCTCTCATAGGCCTGCGCTGTGATAGATTTGGCGTCAGTAGCACACTGACCCGTCCTGGTCTCCCCCTCCAGCAGGGAGACCTTGAGCAACCCTGTCCTTAGGCGTTGCTGACGCCACCTCTCATAGAGGCCGGCGCTTTTTTCCCATGAAGCAGCCCTGTCCTACATGCTGCTGGTGCGGCTCTAACGTAGGCTGGCGCATTGACACAGGAAACAGCCCTGTTCCAGGCGCTGCTGGCGCGGCCTGTCCCATGGGCCCTCGCTATTATAGTGGAGTCTCACTAATTTGGTAGTGTGAATTTGTAAAGGGTGAAAATACCCTTATTATCGAAGAGGAACCCTTGCAGCCCAACTCACCTAAGTTCCAATAGGGCTGCACAAGTTCTCTCTCCCTCCAATTTAACTCCATGCCTGGGGCAACGTGTTTGTGAATCACTGACCGACTGTCAGCGACTCTAGCATTATTTAACCGGCAATCCCGCAGGCTGGAAGCCACTGACTGATTTGTCAGCGGCTGTTATCAGGAAACCCGAACTTTTGCCGGCTATCCGCTTCTGCGGTCGGACCGGGGTTCCCCCACAGCCCATAGCCGGCTTAGGCATCGGACCTCCGATAAATCCGCAGGAAACCTCTGTAAAGAGAGGCTCCTGCTCGAACCAACAAAAATGCTGGTTAGTAAAAACACTTACCTTCTATGTTGAAACTTACGGCCGGCAGGAGCATTGCCCCACCTGCCAATGGTGCTTGCCAATGCGTCTGACGTAATGACAAGCATGCGCTCTGGCGGGGCATCTTCACGTAGTCACTCACGTAACTCCGAAGTAAAATCACAGTCACCTTTTGAACCAAAATATTTCAGCCATCTTTTCTCAGTGTGGAAATGTCAAAGACCACAGGACGTAGCTTTAAGGAGAGAAGGGCATAATTTAAATATGTTCAGAGCTAGTATTTTTTATACTCGTTTGTGGGTGCCTGGAGCACACAGCCAGAGATGGTGGTGAAGACAGATAAGTGGTGTACCGTGCTGCCCTTTAAATGGGCAGCACAGTGGCACAGCAGTAGAGTTGGTGCCTTACAGCGCAAGAGACCAGGGTTCGATCGTGACCACGGGTGCTGTCTGTGCGGAGTTTGTACGTTCTCCCCATGACCTCTGTAATCCATTTCCTCCAGCAACTCTACTGCTGTGCCACTGTGCCACGACTTGTGTTGAAGTTGATACTACAGCACATAAATGGCCAGAACACCAAATTAATTACACGATCATTAATAATAATAACATTAATAACCTTAAGTAAAACCGGTTATGGGCACATTGGGAAAAAAAAGATAGAACACAGTTAATTTGTTTTATTTTCTTATTGCTTTGAAAACTTTTGGCATGGACATAGTAATGGGTTTGCACAGGATTAATGGCAAATTGAACATTGCCTCTCATTTAATCCACTATTAGCTGGCTTCCAAGACTGCCTTTGAACTTCACATGCCAACATTTCCAGTTTATCTTAACATTACGAGAATGCTGTTCCTTCTTTCAACTGAGAGTGGAGCTATTTTCAAGGTACACCTGGACTTGCTGGACGTTCATTTAGAATCTGGGCTTTTCCAGAACAGAGCAATGCAACATTTCAGGTCTCGACCCAAAACGTGACCTCCATGTTCCCCAGAGGTGCTAACTGACCTGCTGAGTTACTCCAGCACTTTGTGTCTTTTTTGTTTTGTAAACCAGCATTTGCAGTTCCTTGCTTCTAAATTAATCTATACTCCAATGTACATTTTAAAGGCGGAGATTCACAGATTCTTGATTAGTACGGGTGTCATGGGGAGAAGGAGGGAGAATGGGATTGAGAGGGAGAGATAGATCAGCCATGATTGAATGGTGGAGTAGACTTGATGGGACGAATGGCCTAATTCTGCTCCTGTAGTTTATGAACAGGCCTGAAGAAGTCTCAAACCTAAATGCTGCCTATTTGTCTTCAGAGATGTTGCCTGACCCGCTGAATTACTTCAGTGCACTTTTATTTAACATGAGCTTGTACTTCCTTCAGTCTTGAAAGCACAATATTATTAGTCCTCGTCTAGACTGAACCGTTGCTGCCTGCCTTTCCTCTTGGTGCTAAATGCCTATGTAAACAAACCACAAAAAATGCAAACTGCAAATATGTTAATGTTCTCCAGAGATGCTGCCTGGCCCCTTGAGTTACTCCAGCACTCTGTTGTTCTTTTGCCGCAAAATCAAGGGTTAGGTCGATGTAGACTCTGCCTTCCCAAGTGAGTCAAATTATCAGGATCTCATATCTCGAGCACTTCAATATGTTCTCTCTCACAGTTAGGTGCCAAATGACATGTATAAATCATCCAGTTGGCAGTACCATCTCCTCCACAGGTTTATGCTAACATTAGTGTCTGTCTGTGTCTGTGTGTGTCTGTGTGTGTGTGTCTGTGTGTGTTTGTGTGTCTGTGTGTGTCTATGTGTGTATCCATGTATGTTTGTCTGTGTGTGTGTGTGTGTGTGTGTGTCTATGTGTGTTTGTGTCTGTGTGTGTGCGTCTCTGTGTCTGTGTGTGTGCGCGCGTCTCTGTGTCTGCCTGTGTGTGTTTCTGTCTGTGTGTGTGCGTATGTCTGTGTGTGTCTGTGTGTGTCTGTATGTATGTGTGTGTGTATGTCTGTGTGTCTGTCTGTGTGTGTCTGTATGTATGTGTGTGTGTGTCTATGTGTGTGTCTATGTGCATGTGTGTGTCCGTGTATGTGTGTCTATGTGTGTGTGTGAGTTTGTATGTGTGTGTGCGCGTCCCTGTGTCTGTATGTGTGTGTCTGTGTGTGAGACTGTGTGTGTGCCTGTCTGTGTGTGTCTGTATGCGTCTGTGTGCGTGTGTGCGTGTGTCTGTCTGTCTGTGTGTGTCTGTATGGGTGTGTTTTTGTGTGTGTGTGTGTGTGTGTGTCTGTGTGGGTGTGTCTCTGTTTGCGTCCGTGTGTGTGTCTGTGTGTCTCTGTGTGTGTGTCTGTGTGTGTGTGTCTGTGTGGGTGTGTCTGTGTGTGCGTCTCTGTGTCTGCCTGTGTGTGTTTCTGTCTGTGTGCGTGCGTATGTCTGTGTGTATCTGTCTGTGTGTGTCTGTATGTATGTGTGTGTGTTTATGTCTGTGTGTGTCTGTCTGTGTGTGTCTGTATGTATGTGTGTGTGTGTCTATGTGTGTGTCTATGTGCGTGTGTGTGTCCGTGTATGTGTGTCTATGTGTGTGTGTGAGTTTGTATGTGTGTGTGCGCGTGTCCCTGTGTCTGTATGTGTGTGGCTGTGTGTGAGACTGTGTGTGTGCCTGTCTGTGTGTGTCTGTATGCGTCTGTGTGCGTGTGTGCGTGTGTCTGTCTGTCTGTGTGTGTCTGTATGCGTGTGTTTTTGTGTGTGTGTGTGTGTGTGTCTGTGTGGGTGTGTCTCTGTTTGCGTCCGTGTGTGCGTCTGTGTGTCTGTGTGTGTGTGTCTGTGTGTGTGTGTCTGTGTGGGTGTGTCTGTGTGTGCGTCTCCATGTCCATCTGTGTGTGTCTCTGTGTCTCTTTCTGGTTTTCCCTTGACCACAGTAGTGCCACGACATCTGCGTAGAAATTTGAACATTCAAAGACTAGTCGTAGATTCGAACGACACCACTGGAGGATAGAGGATCTAAGGAGGTCGAGGAACTGAAATAAATTTTCATTGTTCGAGAAATATTATTGGATAGGCTAATGGGACTGAAGGATGATGAATCCCCGGGCCCTGATGGACTGCATACTCAGTGTGTATCCCAGAATACTCAGGGTCTAGAAATAGTGGACGCATTGGTGATCATTTTCCAATGTTCAATAGATTCAGGATGAGTTCCTGTGGATTGGAGGATAGCTAATGTTATCTCACTTTTCAAGAAAGGAGCGAGAGTGAAAACGGAGAATTACAGACCAGTTAGCCTGACTTCGGTGGTGGGAAAGATGCTGGAGTCAATTATTAAAGAGGTAATAATGTTGCATTTGGATAGCAGTTAAAGGATTAGTCCAAGTCAGCATGGATTTATGAAAGGAAAATCATGCTTGACTAATCTTCTGGAATTTTTTGAGGATGTGACAAGTAAAATGGATGAAGGGGAGCCAGTGGATGTAGTGTATCTAGACTTTCAGAAAGCCTTTGATAAGATCCAGCACGGGAGACTGGTGACTAAAATTAGAGCACATGGTAATGGGGGTAGGGTGTTGACATGGATAGAAAATTGGTTGGCAGACAGGAAGCAAAGAGTAGGAGTGAACAGGTCCTTTTCAGAATGGCAGGCAGTGGCGAGTGGCAAGGCTAGGTGTTGGGGCCGCAACTGTTTGCCATATATATTAATGATTTGGAAGAGGGAATTAGGAGCAACTAGCAGGTTTACGGATAACACAAAGCTGGGTGGCAGTGTGAACTGTGAAGAGGATGTTAGGAGGTTGCAGGGTGACCTGGACAGGTTGAGTGAGTGGGCTGATGTGTGGCAGATGCAGTATAATATGGATAAATGTGAGGTTATCCACTTTGGTGGCAAAAACAAGGGGGTAGATTATTATCTCAATGGGGTTAGGTTAGGTAAGGGGGGTACTGCGAGACCTGGGTGTCCTTGTACACTGGTCACTGACAGTTGGCGTGCAGGTACAGCAGGCAGTGAAGAAAGTAATAGAAAAATTAAACGAGAACCTACCGTTTGAAATTTGATCTTTATTATATGAGAAGTTGAAATGAGGGATTACGTGAAGAGCCCGCCAGCCCGCATTCGCATCAATCTTTAGAGCAACTGTATGAAGCCACAGACCAGTTGTACTGATTTAAACTATAGAAAGATTAACGACCCTAGAACTACCGGATGATCTTTATGAGAATCAGGGTTGGGAGTGGAGGGCACGTAATTCCTCACTTCAACTTCTCATAAAATAAAGATCAAACTTCAAACGGTAAGTTCTCGTTTAATCTTTCTATTTTATTTCGAAGTCACGTGAGTGACTATGTGCAGCCTTCAAAGCTCTGTGGTTTCTTGCAGTAACCCAATCTGTGTGTGAAACACTTAAATAGATAAACCATAAATGGTAGATAACATGGGTTATTAATACCATGATGCTAACTCGTGTCCATGGCCATTGCTCTTAATCGGACCACAGTCCCAATTGGCTTTGAGTTAGACAATAACTCATGCAACACTGTTCAGAATTTTATCTGCAAACATTCAGACATATTTCACCAAATTGTATAACTTCTATAACCGCACTATGTAAGCCTCCTGCTGTATGATGAAAAATAAATATCCATTTTACTTTGAAGTTACGTGAGTGACTACGTGAAAAAGGCCGTCAGCCCGCATGCGCATCATTATGTCTAGCGCATTGCGCAACGGCTGACTGGCGGGCACATTGTTCCTTCCAGCAGTAAGTTTAAACCTGAAGGTAAGTTTTTCAACTTACAGTGGCTTGCAAAATATTCATACCCCTTGAACTCTTCCTCTGGAGGAGCTGCAGAGATCCACATTTTGTCACGTTACAACCACAAACGTAAATGTATTTTATTAGGATTTTGTGTGCTAGACCAACACAAAGTGGCGCATAATTGTGAAGTGGAAGGAAAATGATACATGGTTTTCAAATCTTTTTACAAATAAAAAACTGAAAAGTGTGGCGTGCAAAAGTATTTAGCCTCCTTTACTCTGATACCCCTAAATAAAATCCAGTGCAACCAATTGCCTTCAGGTCACCTAATTAGTAAATATAGTCCACTTGTGTGTAATCTAATCTCAGTATAAATACTGCTGTTCTGTGAAGGCCTCAGAGGTCTGTTAGAGAACATTAATGAACAAACAATGTTCCATGGGCATCATGAAGCCCAAGGAACACACCAGACAGGTCAGGGATAAAGTTGTGGAGAAGTTTAAAGCAGGGTTAGGTTATAAAAAATTATCCCAAGCTTTGAACATCTCACGGTGCACTGTTCAATCCATCATCCGAAAATGGAAAGAGTATGGCACAACTGCAAACCTACCAAGACATGGCCTTCCACCTAAACTGACAGGCCGGGCAAGGAGAGCATTGATCAGAGAAGTAGCCAAGAGGCCGATGGTAACTCTGGAGGAGCTGCAGAGATCCACAGCTCAGGCGGGAGATTCTGTCCACAGGACAACTAACAGTTGTGCACTCCACAAATCGGGTCTTTATGGAAGAGTGGCAAGAAGAAAGCCATTGTTGAAACAAAGCCATAAGAAGTCCCGTTTGCAGTTTGCCACAAGCCATGTGGGGGACACAGCAAACATGTGGAGGAAGGTGCTCTGGTCTGATGAGACCAAAATTGAAGTTTTTGGCATAAATGCAAAACGCTATGTGTGGTGGGAAACTAACACTGCACATCACCCTGAACACACCATCCCCACTGTGAAACATGGTGTGGCAGCATCATGCTGTGGGGATGCTTTTCTTCAGCAGGGACAGGGAAGCTGGTCAGAGTTGATGGGAAGATTGATGGAGCCATATACAGGGCAATCTTGGAAGAAAACCTGTTAGAGTCTGCAAAAGACTTGAGACTGGGGCGGAGGTTCACCTTCCAGCAGGACAACAACCCTAAACATACAGCCAGAGCTACAATGGAATGGTTTAGATCAAATCATTTTCATGTGTTAGCATGGCCCAGTCAAAGTCCAGACCTAAATCCAATTGAGAATCTCTGGCAAGACTTGACAATTGCTGTTCACAGACGCTCTCCATCCAATCTGACTGAGCTTGAGCTATTTTGCAAAGAAGAATGGGCAAAAATTTTAGTCTCTAGATGTGCAAAGCTGGTAGCGACATACCCCAAAAGACTTGCAGCTGTAATTGCAGCGAAAGGTGGTTCTACAAAGTATTGACTCAGCGGGGCTGAATACTTTTGCACGCCACACTTTTCAGTTTTTTATTTGTAATAACATTTGGAAACCATGTATCATTTTCCTTCCACTTCACAACTATGCACCACTTTGTGTTGGTCTATCACATAAAATCCCAATAAAATACATTTACGTTTGCGGTTGTAACGTGACAAAATGTGGAAAATTTCCAGGGGTATGAATACTTTTGCAAGCCACTGTATTCCCAGGTATTGTTTTTTTCTCTTTCCTACAGGAATCTCTGTTACAGAGGTTTTCCTGTTGGAAATAATTTGGGGCGAAGTCCGGATGGGCCGGGAAACCGGTTATTACCATGGGGAATCTCAGTCTCGGACCACGGATACTGGGACCACGGGTAACCGGCTACAGAGACCGCGGAAGTGCGGGTAGCCGGCGGCCATCGGGTTCACCGCCCAAGTCACTGATAGTACAGTCAGTGACTTCCAGACCTGCTGTTGTTCCCCAGAGAGGGGGTAAAACCAACAGCAAACCGGTAAGGTCCGTGGAAGTCAGGCTAGGAGGGACCCCTCCGACATACAGGGGTCAGCTGCTTCCACACCGCTGTGGTTCCCCAGAAAGGGGGTAAAACCAACAGTAAGTCGGTTAAGCCTGTGGTGGTCAGGCCAGGAGGGACCCCACCAACATATAGCGGTCAGCCGCATCCAGTCCGCTGTGGTTCCCCAGAAAGGGGGTAAAACCAAAAGTGAGTCGGTTAGGCCTGTGGACTAGGGGAGTCAGGCCAGGAGGGTTCCCCTCCGACATACCTGAGTACGTCCTCGGACGTCTAACCCAGATGGAGCATGGATAGTGCCCTCGGGCGTTTATCCCACAAATATGATGCTTAAACCTGATATAGGTCCGTAGGAGGGGCCATATCAGCGCAGGGATCCTAAGGGGCCTGCAGCAGCACCTGTTTCAGGGCTGCCTACGGATCTCCTTCTCTGTGGAGGGGAGTGCAAGTGGTCAGTGTGTAACTGACTTCAAAATTGAAAGTATGTCCGTGGAACATACTGAAGTATTTGCATATGGCTTCAAGGGAATACTCGCAAACAAAGGTGTTCGGAAACAGGTGAGACTTGGATGAGGAAGCAAAAAGCTGTCGGACTAATCAAGGTACTGACGATGAGCAAAGCTTCATCGTTAGGCGACGACACACCCCACACCTTCATCGGCGGTAAGCGGTTCACTGAAGCCGGTGGCAGCTTGAAAGCTGGGCAGAGATCTTTCAGGCCAAGGCCCAAGCCGGTCTCAGGAAAAATATGGAATCCACGACCCTACTAGTCCTACTCTCCAATCAAGGAGGGAAAAGAACCCGCATCAGGGGCCTTTGGGCTTACCATAAGACCACTGGTATACATGGAGGTAGGTGGGTCTGGTTCTTCCGAAACATGGGGTTGTGGACCATTTACAAGTTGGTAATATTTACACTTGGTTTTTGTACAAGTGACAATGATAACTTGAGATTCAGATCTGTTTATAAACTAATGATAACATGTGATTAATTTATACTGCACAGCATAAAAGGGTTCCAAGCATGCTTGGAATTGGGGCCAGAGTTGTCTTTCGAGGCAGGCCGAGTATTATGGCCAGGATTGCCTTTCAAGACAGGCTCGGAAATATGGCCAGTTGTCTTTTGAGACAGGCTCAGAATTATGGCCAGAGTTGTCATTTGAGGCAGGCTCAGTATGATGGGTAGGATTGCCTTTTGGAGGCAGGCTCAGAATCATGGCAGGCGTGGATGGTTCATTGTGAAAGATGGAAGATGTCACTTCATCCTTGATTTAACTCATATGTGCAGTATAGACTTTTAGAATATGAAACTTTGTAATTAAAAACAGACCACCAACAGGTGGTAGAAAAATTCTTGTTGACTTCCGTAGATGTTTTTACATGTTTCGCTCTGCCCCGTTGACCAGTTATTATTAATTGGAAGAGAGAGCGATACAAAGTTCAGAAATATATATATAAAATAAAACGCACTCCAATACGTAGATTAGAAATATATCTTCAAAGAGAAAAAACAAAATAAAAAAGTTTCCGAGTATATATTTAGATATAACAGTAATTATGTTAATTATGTATCCATATCTATTGATATGCCTAGCTCTATTACAATTAAGTCTCAAACGTTTGTATCAGACAACAGCAGGTTCCAAGGGGTTAACCAGATTCAGACCCTTGGATAACTTCCAAGCGTCTGAGTCTCCTCCTGCCTCTTTGCGCGCAATTTAGACTAAATCTACTATATCCATAAAATTTGTTAGTATGTTATTAGTACTTATCAATCATATTTAACTCGTTATTTTTATATTTAGCAAGTAATTAACATCATGAAATAAACATCAGCCATTATTAAGCTATGCCTTAACATTACACCATTTTATTAATTATATTTTATGTTAGTATGTAATTGTGTGTTTCTTAAATCATAAATTTCTATATACAAGTTCACTGATAATATTTTTCCATATTCTCAAGTTATTTTCCCTGCCACAATTGTTCTTCTTTGTCAATCCTTTGTTGAAGTGAAACATAAAATCCGACCTTGAGTGAACATTCCAAAGATAAAATGACTAGACAAGGCCTCGAGGAAAATTCTCCATCTTAACCAGAGCAGTATTTTTTGTATGTTAAAAAAAAAGAAACACAGTTCTTTCTTCGTCGTTGCTCATGGTCAGTAGACCTCCTTTGTGATACTTTGTGCATAATTAAATGCCTCTACTGGATCCGTGAATGCACGTTCAACATGGTTATAAGTAATTCTCAATTTTGCGGTATATACTATCCCATATCTTACTCCCGAGACCTCTTTCAGTAGCCTTCTCGTGTTTGTAAACTTGTCCCTCTTTTCCATGACTTCAGCTGGAAAATCACGGAAGAATCTTAGTTTTTCTTCTTCAAACATCAAATTCACACCATATGGATTTTCTTTCATAATTCCTTCCAGGGTTGAAATGTCATAGAATTTCAGAATACTCTGACTTGGGTGGGGGGGGGGGGGGGGGGCAGTGAACCTTGCTTGAACCTTACGTCGGACCCAGTGAGCCATATCTATTCTCGGGGCTTCAGGCAGCTTAAGTACTTGTTTGAGTAAGTTGGCAGCAAACTCCTGAAAGTTTTGCACACTCTCCTTTCCTTCTTTAACTCCAACTATCCTCAGGTTTTGCCTTCTTGATCTTGCTTCCAAGTCCGTACATTCATGCTTCAATTTAGCAAGCTCCCTCCCAGTGCTTTCTTGTTCCTTTTTTAGTCTCTTTATCTCCTTAGCCATCTCAGTTATCGTATCATCCATTCCTTCCATAGCCGCCTCAGTAGACTTTAACATTGCGTCCAGCTTTTTATTACAGTCCTTATCAACCCGCTTATTTTTTTTGTTTAAATCCTCCTCAACCTCAATCACACGTTTGGTTAAGTCATCAATTTTCCCCATCTGTGTATCATTACCTTGTTTAATTTTTTCAGAGAGGTTTTTGTCCAGCGCAACATTCCCCTCTTGTATCACTTTAGAAATAACTTAAGTGACTGAAGTTTTTTTTTTTTTGTAAAATATTTTTATTAGAAGTAAATACATATTAAGAAGGCATAACATAAAATCAAAAAAGAGAGACACATTGTTCGTCACATACATTCTTAATATTTTTAAAGTTTACAATCATTCTTATTTATACTTCTATACTTTTTATTATTTTATAACAGAAAGAAGATAGTAAAGAGAAATAATAAAGAGAAATAAAATAAATGTAGAAAATTGATAATATGAGTGGAGTATTAAGTTGGCTATTCTTCATTGGAGATATATCCGTGGTCTATTTATATATAGTTCTTCATCTATTCCTTCATTCAGGTTTCAGTCAGGCCCTCAAACCGGACCACCTTGATCCTTTAAATATTCAATAAATGGAGACCATATTCCTCTGAATTGATCTAGCTTGTCCAAAAGGACAAGTCTTAATCTTTCCAGATGACATGTCTCCGACATTTCTGTAATCCACATTTTGATTGTGGGGGATGTAGGACCTTTCCAAAATCTTAATATTAATTTTTTATCAATTATTAAACTATAATCGATAAAAATTATTTGCTGTGTTGTTAGTAGTTGATCTGTTTCTAATATGCCTAATATGATTAATTTTGAGTCTGGAGTCAGATTTGCATTAACTACATTCGAGATTATCTTAAAAATTTCTATCCAAAAGTTAGTAATATTTATACATTTTGTGAATGAATGCATTAGATTAGCTTCTAAATGCTGACATTAATCACATATAGCAGAAACATTTGAAAACATTCTGTTCAATTTGGATTTTGAAAAGTGTAATCTATGTAAAACTTTAAATTGTATCAAAGAGTGTCTGGCATTTAATGAGCAGTGGTGTATATGTTGTAAACTTTCATTCCATACTTCTACACTAATTGTTTGACCTAATTCGTTTTCCCATGCTTGCCTATATATTTCCGACATTTGTAAATCATTTTCCAATAAAATATTATAAATATATGATATTAATTTTTCTGTATTCGGATATTTATTTCGACATTCATCCAAAATTCCTGTATTTCCATTTCTATAATCCTGTGTGTTTGATTTAACATAATCTCTACTTTGTAGATATCTAAAGTACTCTTTTGAGTGTAATCCGTAATTTTGTTGTAATTCCTGAAATGAAAGAATGAGACTTTCCCTGTAGAGATCACCCATCTTATGTATTCCATCGTTCTTCCATTTTAAAAAACCTTTATCCATCATTGAAGGTTTAAAAGTAATGCTGTTTACAATGGGAAGCGCCAGTGGTATACTTTCTAATTTTAATGTTTTCTTTAATTGTTTCCAGATTCGTATCCCACTTTCTATTATTGGATTTTCTCTATAAATGTTCTTATGTATTTTAGTATTGGCAAATAAAATCGAGCTAATTTCGAAAGGTGAACAATCTTCCTTTTCCATTTTTAACCAGTTTGGCTGTTTATCTAATTCTTCCAACCAAAAATTCATATTTTTAATATTAACTGCCCAGTAATAAAACATAAAATTAGGCAATGCAAAACCTCCATTAATTTTTGATTTACATAGATGTTTTTTATTTATTCTATGGATCTTATAATCTCAAATAAAATTGGTAACTATAGAGTCCACTTTCTTAAAAACATTTTTAGGAAGATATATCAGGATCAGTTGAAACAGGTATAATAATTGCAGAAGAAAAATCATTTTTATCACATTAATTCTACCTAGCATTGAAATAGGTAATGTTTTCCAATATAGGATATTCTTACGTAGTTTATTCAATAGGGGTGGGAAATTAAATTTAAATAAAGAATCATATCTTTTTGTTACATGACTTCCAAGATATTTGATTTTTCTATTTGCTATCTTAAAAGGAAATTGTTGTAGTATATGTGAGTTATTTCCCATTATTGGAATAAGGTCATTTTTATTCCAATTAATTCTATATCCTGAAAACAATCCAAATTGAGTTATTAAATCTAATAAGTTAGGAATACTAGTTTCAAGCTTTGTAATATAAAGTAATACATCATCTGCGAATAAAGAGATTCTATTTTCAGTTTCTTTGGTTTCGTACCCGTATATTTCAGGATGTGATCTCATGCTTTGTGCTAATGGTTCAATTGCCAGTGCGAACAGTAGTGGGGATAGAGGACAACCTTGTCTACAGCCACAGAATAAATTAAATTTAGTTGATAATATTTGATTTGTTAATATTCTAGCTGCTGGCTTGGTATATAGTAGTTTAACCCATGTTATAAACTTCTCTCCCAACTGAAAAGTTTCCATAACCGAAAATAAATAAGACCATTCAACCTGATCAAAAACTTTCTTTGCGTCTAATAAAATAATTGCTAAATCTTTATTAATATTTCTTTTCGAGTATATAATATTGAATAATCATCTCAGGTTATATGAGGAGTATCGTTATGGTATAAATCCTGTTTGATCTGAATGAATTACTTTATTGATCACTGTCTTTGTGCTAGTATTTTGGTTAATATTTTTGATCAGTATTTAAAAGAGCTATGGCTCTATACGACCCTGGATCATCCAGATCTTTATCTGATTTAGGTATGAGCGTTATAATAGATTCATTTAATGTTTCTGGTAATTTCTGTTGTGCATAAATGTATTCATAAAGTGTCTTCAAACGTGGTGCTATCATATCATAGAATGTTTTATAAAATTCCGATCCAATACCATCTGGTCCTGGAGTTTTACCATTTTTTAATGACCTAATAGATTCTTTTTCATTTCTTTAGTAGTTATTTCAGTGATTCTCTATTTTCTGAATCCAGTCCTTTTAGATTACAATTTTTTTTTTAATGTTTCTATTCCTGTCCGATTTTCTGTCGTTTTGGCTGAATATAAATTTTTATAATATTGCAAAATCTCTCATTTATATCTTTAGTATGTACTAGTAATTCACCTTTGTCTGATTTAATCCTATGGATTCATTTTCCTCCCTCCAATTTTCGTAATTGACGAGTCAATAATTTTTGTGGTTTATCTCCAAATTCAAATTGTATTTGTTTAGAATATTGGTAGAGTTTTACAACTTGGTCTGACTGTATTTTATTTAATTTATATTTCAATGCAAAGATTTTATTATGTTTTATCATGGTTGGGTTAGCAGCGTTTTCTGGGTCTAATTGTTTGATCTCCTTTTCCAATGCCTGTTGTTCCCTCCGATTCTCATTATTATAAAATGCTTGAGAGGATATCATAATTCCCTGAACATACGCTTTAAAAGTTTCACATAGTAGGGATGAAGGTATTTCTGGCTTATAATTTATTTCAAAGAAAATCTTAATCTTTTTGTTATGTATTCTTGAGTTATTTTGTCTGTTAAAATTTGTGGGTTAAATCTCCATTGTCCCTGTTTTTCCGTTTTACCAGTTATTTTCATCATAAAAGTTAAAGGTGCATGACCTGAGATTATAATATTATGATATTTTGAATTATAAGTGAATGGGATAAGTTTTAAATCTACCAAAAAATAATTTATTCTTGAATAAGTTTTATGCACAGGTGAGTAAAATGAGTATTCTCGTCCAGCTGGGTTTTGCATTCTCCAAACATCTTTAATATTACTAGTATCTGTGTATGCATTTATTAGATCACTGGAATGTGATTTAATTTTCCGTTGTTTTGATGATCTGTCCAAATAAGGATCTAGTGTACAATTTAAATCTCCTCCAATTATTAGGTTGTGTTGTGATAATTCTGGGATAGTATTAATTTGTTTTTTTAAAACAGTGGGCTGTCAAAATTTGGGCCATATACATTGACAAAAATCATTTTTTGTGTGTATAATTCTCCTATTACAATAATATATCTACAATCACTATCAGTTATAGTTGTAGTATGTTTAATTGAAGTGCCTTTACGAATTAATATTGCTACACCTCTAGATTTGTGTGTGAAAGAAGAATGATACACTTTAATCCATTTAGCCTTTAATCTATGCTCTGCCTCTTTTTTTAGATGTGTTTCTTGGATAAATGCCACATCTACTTTAAGTGCTTTTAAATGTGCTAATACTTTACCTCTCTTAATTGGTTCGTTAATACCTTTAACATTCCAGCGACAAAACGTTATTCCTCCATTCCCCATATTTGTTTGTAAGTCTTGCATCTTTTACCTAAGGGGATATATAATAGGGCAAATGGTTCAGCTCGACATACCCGACTTTACACCCGAACTCTGAATAGATGAATTTCAAGACCCTTGGGTATCTCTCACGTATATACCTCCTTTGTATTAATTTATAACTCCATTCAAATATAAAATAATAATAACAAGAAATAATATTAAAAAAAGGATAGATTAAGAGATTAATAGGGTGCACAAAGAGAGGAAAAACTACATCTAATATTGGTGTAGTTAGTGTTAACCATACTACCATGGCTAGCAATCTATCAACTTCGGTAGCCAATGTTACAAACTTATCCATCTCCATGGTTCATTAAAATTGTTATTCCATAAAATATTTAACCGGGAGTATTAAACTCTGATGTGAACAAGATCCATCAGTCAAGTATATGATAATATCTATGCTTAATACATATTAAAAGATAAAAAAATAAAATAATAATTAAAGGGGAAGAAAAATATAGGAAAAATAAAAAATAATAAAAAGTGCCAGGGGGGATAAATAAAGTCAAATTTTATATTCTGTGTGATTATATTTACTGTTTACTTAATTCTAAATAAATCAGCTATAATTAGTTGTTAATCATTAATTGATAGTTATTAGCTTTCATTAATAATAATACCGCAGTATTAATTTTAGTATTTGTTAGTTATTAATATTAGTAGTGTTACTATTCAAATTGTTAGTATCCATAGGAGAGTCTCCAATCTGTATCTCCAATCGGCATCCTTCTCCATCTTCTTTAGGTGAAACAAGTCCATAGTCCACTCCAATCCTGAAAATACAATTTATTTGTTGGTATAGTTCACCTTTGAAGATTTCATTCAGTCTACCTCTCGCTCCTTAATCCCTTGGACAAAGTTCATTGCATCCGCTGGGTTTTTGAAATAATGTTCTTCCTGGTTGTAGGTAATTCTCAGGGTGGCTGCCTACCTCAGACTGTACTTCAGATTCTTCACTTCCCTCAAAATTCTTTTGGTCTCCTTGAACGCATTTCGTTTCTTGGAGACCTCTGCTGGATAGTCTCGGTAAATGCTGATCGAATCTTCTTCATATGTAAGATTTCTACATTTTACAATTTTGTTCATCATCTCCTCCAGGACATGATCATACTGGACTTTTACTATCATTTGTCTTGGAGGAGCGTCTTGCTTTGTATAACGTCTCATTACTCTGTGTGCTCGGGCTAGTAAAGTCTTTTGTTCCAGAGATAAAACCTTTTGCAATAAGTTTGCAGTAAACTCTCGGGTACCTTGATTCTTTTCTCTCCCTTCTCGAATACCCATGATCCTTAGGTTCTGTCTTCTCTGGCGTCCTTCAAACTCGGTACATTTATCAGTTATTTTGCCCAGTAAATCAGATAAACGTTGATTTTCTTTGAGGAGTGTTTTCATAGTCTGAGCACTTGTTTCGGCCAGTTCTTCAAGGTTCTTTATGGCTGTTGACTGCTCCTTGATTTCTTCCACTACGGGTTCCATCTCTGTTTCCACCTTATTTTCGATTTTATCATTCATCTCTTCCACTATATTTGCAGATTGATCCATTAATATTTCTGCAATTTCCTTTCGCAGTTTGTCAGATAATTCCGTGGACGAGATATTGATTTCAGTCTTTAACTCCTTCATCTCCTCCTTGATTTTTTTCTATTTCTTCCTTAAAATTCATTTTTGCCAATTCAGTCTTTAATTCCAACTTTATTTCTTTCTTTAACTCTGCCATTTCTTGTACAAAAAAAACTTTAAGTTCTTCAATTTCCGATTTTTTCTTCGTTTTTTCCGACACATCTTCTAGGGATAGTGTCCTACTAGTGCCCGAGGCTCCAGTCGGGCCTTGTCCTTGTTCTGCCGTTTTCAGCCTTGTATACCGGAGTTTGGATTTATCCACGGGTGGGCTGCGCTGTGTTGCCATTACGAGTCGCACGCCTGATGACGTCACTCACGGCAGCCGGTGCAGAAACAGCAGGCAGCAGGTAGGTCTTTTCTCCCCGGTTTTTCCTCGTTTTTTCCACGGAGCTGGCTGGCGTTACTTTCTAGCCCTCCATGGCGCCACCGTAAGTCAAGTGACTGAAGTTAATACTGACTTTTTCAATTGTTCCATATGCTCTCTTTGTTCCTCCATTGAGGTCATTTCTGTAGAAAGATTTCTAAAGTCAGCTTCTTCTTCTGAGCTTCCAGCTGATGCTTGAGGGGATTGAGTTCAAGTTTTTTCAAGTAGTCTCTTGTGGCAGGTCTTGAAGCAGGTTTTACAGGCTTCTGGCGAGGATTCACTTTTTTCATTTAAAACTGCTGTTATTCTCTGTTATCAGCAGAGTTTCTGATAACACACAATTAAATAGCAGCTTCGGTAGTATATTTTAGAACTCCCCCATCTTCCAACTCATATTTTAACACATTAAAACATTCTTTCGGGAGCAGAGCAAAACAGCAGCGTCTCTCGCCCCACCATTGACGCCGCCGGAAGTCAAATTATAATATCTTTATTTTTGAATATTATAATATCACTTTTTGTTTGTTAAGTATCTTTTCACAACTCTACACTTTCTGGTCTTTTTCAAGGTCTATTCTGAAGGGGAGATGCCAACAAAACTTAACAGAGTTCTCTTTCGAAGCAGGCTCAGAATTATGGCCAGAGTTGTCATTTGAGGCAGGCTCAGTATCATGGGTAGCATTGCCTTTTGGAGGCAGGCACAGAATCATGGCAGGCGCGGATGGTTCATTGTGAAAGATGGAAGATGTCACTTCATCTTTGATTTAACTCATATGTGCAGTATAGACTTTCAGAATAGGAAACTTTGTTACTGTCTAACAATTGATTTCCATAGGATCTTTATGGAATGCATCGATCTCAAAGATGCATGCTATTCAATTCCCATTCACAGGGATCACCGGAGATATTTGAAATTTATCTGAATGGGGCAATGATAACAGTTAAAGCGTTGCAAAATGGGCTAACTTCAGCTCCCAGGTTATTTACCAAATTACTAAAACCGATGCTTGGGCTGCTCAGAGCTCAAGAACATTTATTATCGCCTATCTGGATGATGTTTTAAACGCTGTATTTTACTAAAATTAACTGTTGCAGCCGCAAACTATATTTGAGAGATTGGGTTTCTCATCCATCCAGTTAAATTTAAGTTGATACCAACCATAACTATTGATTATTGGGATTTATCTTTAACTATTATTCAACGGTGACTCTGCCCTGGTAAAGACATTGGAATTAATGGAAGCCTGTAACAACCTCATTATTATGAAGCAGCCTTCTATTCATCAAGTGTAATTGGCAAGAAAGTAGCTATGTTTCAGCTATGCAATTTGGGCCTTTGCATTACCAGATATATCAATGTGCAAATAATTAACCTCTCAAGCGCCATACAGGTCATTATTAACACCTATGCTATTACCAGCTGAAGCTACCAAAGTCACAATAGTGTACGAACAGTATTCAGCATTGCTCCAGTAATTTTGGTCAGTGATCTTCAGTTATTACAAACTGATGCTAGTGCTCAAAGATGAGAAATTACGGAGGCGGATGCATTTTGCATGAGTTACCAAGTTTTCAGTAATATGTATCAACTACCTATAAACAGGTGCATTCGATAGGTTAAGGTTATTGTGCGAATATGCATAATCTGCATGCTCAACTCCAAGTTGATACACTATGGTGGTGGCATATGTTAGTCACATGGGTGCAATCAAGTTAAAGTAGCCTGTGATATTTACCTAACCTCATTTGGCGCTGTTGTATCATCACGTGAAATCATGACAACACAGAATGGATGTTGGATCACCAAGTATTTAATAACATTATGGCTCAACGGAACACCGAATATCAATATGTTTACATCCAGGCTCATTCGCCCGTTGCAATATATGTGGGGAGGAATGTTCTTTCATGTCTTTCCTCCATTCTGCCTCATCAGTTGGGTCTTGCAATGAATCCAGCAAGATCCTGCTTCAGGCTTTTCGAACTGCTTGTCTGGCCTATTCAGCCATGGTTCCCGCTAATGTTGGGAATAATAATAGAATCTTATATGGTTATTCTAAACATAAAACTTTGTTGGTTCAGCCTGGGACTCAGGAAACCAACCTCTGCATGATAAAATCAATTAATTGACTTGTAGACTCTGAGACGACTATTCCTGCAGCTCGGGTTGTCAGACCGATCCATGTATGTGCTCACTGCAGAATGCAAGGATAGCACAAAAAAAGCAGTACATTTCCTCTTCAGGAGATGGGAAGCGTTTTGTTTAAATACACGTACATATAATACAGCACAGAAAACTGATGTCTTGGAGTTCATTTTCAAATAGGTCTTTGACAATAATTAAGTTATAGTGCCATTAACTGTGCCAACGTGCCTTATCATATTTGCTGCAGCAAGTGGAAACAACATTGTGGGGTCTCACCCTCTGATATCCAAAATTATGAAGGATATCTTTAACGCAAGTTCTCCCAGGCCCAGTTACACAGAAGTATGGGACATTGACGATATGTTAACACTACTTCACCACGGGGCTCCAGCTACATCCTTATCTTTCGCCAGCTCTCATAAGGTGGTTATCCTCATGGCGCTGGTCTCAGTGCAACGGGTCCAGTCACTACATAAATTGCGACTGGACAGGATGGTTACATCTGCAAATAACATAATATTTTATGTTTATGATTTAGTTAAACAGAACAAACCAGGGGCATCAGGTCTTTTACTAGAATGTTGCCAGGGTTCCAGCAACTATGTTACAGAGAAAGGTTGAACAAGTTAGGTCTTTATTCTTTGGAGCGCAGAAGGTTAAGGGGGGGACTTGATTGAGGTCTTTAAAATGATGAAAGGGATAGACAGAGTTAACGTGGATACGTTTTTCCCATTGAGGGTAGGGAAGATTCAAACAAGAGGGCATGATATGAGAATTAAGGGACAGAAGTTTCGGGGTAACGTGAGGGGGAACCTCTTTACTCAGAGGGTGGTGGCTGTGTGGAATGAGCTTCCAGCAGAAGTGGTGGAGGCAGGATCGATTTTAACATTTAAGAGTAAAGTGGATAGGTATATGGACGTGAAGGGAATGGAGGGGTATGGTCTGAGTGCAGGTAGATGGGACTAGGGGAAAACAAATAGTCGGCACGGACTGGAAGGGCCAGAGAGGGCCTGTTTCCATGCTGTAATTGTTATATGGTTATATGGTCTCAAACAGGTTTTCATGGCATAACCCATGGACCTTCGGTAATGTGTGGTCACACATTTACAACAATACGTAAAGGTCACCAAGAGCCTTAAAGGCTATAAACTAGCGATGTTTGTTAGTTACAAATAACCTCATAAGAAGGTATTAGTTCAGACCATCTCCAGGTGGTTTAAAACGGGGTTTTGGCTAATACACGAGTAGATACTAATATTTTCAACTCTCACTCCACCAGGGCTGCTACTGCATCAGCACCAAGGGTTATGTACGTTGCGCTGGACTACATCCTAGCAGCTGCAGGATGGTCAAACGAGCATACTTTCCAAACATTTTTATAATAACCCATTGCCAGACCGGCGGTATTTTCCTACTCTATTTTAGATTCTATTTTATAGTTTCCCCTTGGATGAGAGGGATCACTATTATTTTCATTTGCTCATTAAAGCATCAGCATGTTTAAATTTATGGCATGTCTGAATGCATTATTTATATTTCACTCATCATGGTCAACTGATGCAGTGTGTGACGCCTGGACTCGTTTCCATGGCATGAAATCACAGAGTTTTTAAATCTTCTTGTAGTCACTCACGTGACTCCGAAGTAAAATAATAAGATTAAATGAGAACTTACCAGTTTGAAGTTTGCTCTTTATTTTATGATGAATTACGATGAGCGATTACGTGCCCTCCGCTCCCAACCCTCGTATCATAAAGGTCATCTGGTAGTTCTACTCTTCTCTAATCTTACTATGTTCAGTTCAACTAATGTCATCTGTGATTTCACACCGCTGCTTTGAAGATTGACGTGCATGCGGGCTGACGGCCTTCTTCACGTAATCGCTCATCGTAACTCCTCATAAAATAAAGATCAAACTTCAAACTGGTAAGCTCGTTTAGTCTTACTATTCTATTGGCTGTTAATGAGCCATCAGCAATCTCTTGAGAGACTATTAAATAACAATGAAGAAACTATCCTTTATCTCATAGGTACTAGCAAGCGCAGTGTACCTGTATACATAATAACACCCCCAATCTCCGATCTGGTGGGTATGCTGTCACCTCCAAATATACGCAACCATGCCCGTTTTGCTTTATGAGATTATTTCCATAAGCTACCCTCATGTCAGTTATGACCCAGAGACCGAGCCAGAGATTGAGTAAAGACTGTGTTCCTTGTGCTGAAATCAGTTGCTAAAGCATAATCAACTTAAAAGTTACAGCTCCCTAGGAATACCGTAGATGAATATTTGCATAATAATTTACTGATATACATTGCACACTACTATGAGTGTAGGTTTATAGAGTGGTCATAAAAATAGACCTTGCATAACGTTAGTGAACAGCGGGTGAACAACCAATCATTTATTATCCCACATGGAACTATACAGAATGACAAAGCAGCACAAGCATTGTCAATGGTGCTATTACATAACCGCTTCTCTAAGGCCAAATTGAAAGCAACACAAACCTCTGTTACTTCCGCTTAAAAGTAACTCATATGTCTTGTTCACAAACTTCCCATACAATCGTGCAGCGCTAAGCTGCCCGAGAAAAAATGCTGCACCAGCCATCACTCGTGACTTAGAGTAAATAGGAGCTTCTTTCAGCCGCCTTACCATGAACACCCTGAATGAAAAGGCAAAGTTGACACTATTAAATTTCATGTTGCCTCATCCTTAATATCGTAAGAGGTCCTGTCCTATCAGCTGCAAATTTTGCATGTCATCTAAAACTCGATGACCCAATGCCCTTTTGATCTGAGTAGGGCAGCATTAGCTTCCACCACTGGCTTTGTTATCAAAACACCAGATATATCTGTGTCTCGTGTATAGACTTGTCAAAAGAAGCATCTTTAAGATCGATTCTCTGAATCAGCTAAATTGCTGAAAGCTAATCATCCATCTCAAACTGGGTAACCAAACACATGATCAGATTAGTCAAATCCTAACCTGATTTGGTATGCTCCACGTTTCTGCAATCTTGAGAAATATCAGAAATACCCCTCTTGTTCTTGGGCACACTACTGATCCTTTGTGAGATGTCACTGATTACACTTGGAACCATCGTTTCTTCTTTTGACCGTATGGACAGAAATCTTTCGGCTTCTCTTGCCACGGAAGATGCATTATCTATTTATTCATTTATTTTGCTGATAACATATAAACAGAGCCTTATGACTAGAGCTGAAACACAGCATGTGGGAATTCGAGTTCCCTGTCAACTCTTGACTGTCAGAGTCACCACGAATCCTCAACATTCTTCCTCAGAGTGGAAATTAGCATAATGCAAGCCTGAACCAGGAATTGCTTCGCAGTCCTCTGACTGCAACCACCTGTCTGAGCCGCCAGTGTGCGCAACACAAACTCTTTGACCAGCCACTTAATCCGGAATACTGGTATGGAGAGCCTACAGATTATTATATATACATTTTTGATTCACAACATGAACCTGCATGTCAGGTAAAAAATACTACATTCCAGACCACTCCCATGTAGTTACCTATCCCAGAGAGGATGGCAATGATGTTTCCAACGAACTGGCAACGCCACTAACTGAACCGAAATGTAAACATGTGTAGAGGGAGACTTCGACCACTTCACTCTACTGAACAGCCCAATAACCTTAATCACAGATGTCGAGGCAATGCTTCCCTGGTCAATATGACCCATATGGCCAGCCAGTTCCTAGGTAACCAAGCTGTTCCTACTTGGAACTTACAGAGGTTACTACGCAAGGCACCCTGCCAATGTCTCTGCATCAACCTGATCTTCTCCAGAGACAGTGAAAAAAAATATACTAGACAGCCCATGCTGCCAGTAAATCCAAACCTGGGCCGACAGACTGCTCCATTTTGGAGTTTTATGGAGGTTAATAAAGAGACCTTACCTGTCGGCGTCTCTGAACCCGGGTCGACCTGCTTGTTGGTGTTTCAGCGAGGTTCCGTTGCAGACCCTATCTGACCACATCTTCAGCCCCACGCTTGCGAACAGCTTATTTTCGGAGCTCAAAAGTGATATTACTGCGAATGGGACAGACTATGTCTTCGGCCTACAGGCCTTGCGGGAGCTTTATTGTGAAGGCCACGCTAACAGTTTATGCCCAGCCTGGATAGACAGATTGCTCCTTTGGCCAGCTGCTCCTACAGAGCCTCAGCGGGACTCACTGGACAGGTCATGCATGCCATTACTGCCAGCCTGGCTCAACAAGCTATTCTTGTGAGGCCAGCAAGTGACTCCCGACTGCTCCTTACCGGAGCTTCAACGGCGCTTCCTGCTCCTTGAATACAGGGTGAAAACCCACCAGAATACTAGAGCTTTAACCACCTAGAATGGTACTCCACCCCTGCAGCCAACTTAAATTTCCCCTTCAAGTCTTCAACTTGCTACATAAGATCTCTCTGAAGAGATACTATGCAGGCTGCACATTACTGGCCCTGAAAATATGAGCCATTTTGGGAATTATCTCATGCCATAGCATTTTGCGAAGGCAATAGCCCCAACTGGGTATTACAGAGAAGTGATGATGCAATTTCCTGCACTTCCGAGAGGTGAGCCCATCTACTAATGATTCCAGAGCGGTAATTGGACCTGCTGACATAATTGTGTTGCTTACATATCATCACTGGGACATCCCAACTGATGAAATTGACGTATGACCTATGAAACATCCAAAGTCTGGCAGTTATCTGGACTGGTATATTTCCCGGATACTTTTAGCCAGATCTCCAGTGAATCTCCTATCCCCAAAGGGATGGCAAATATGTGACAAGAGCCGGTAGCTCCTTCATATGATTAAAATGAAGCATATCCCCCATTAGTTCAACAATTCAATTTCCTTATCGATATCCACATAGTTGGAGTTACATATGTAAGAATCTCCAACACTCCCCTCTTCTGAACGGGAAATATCATAACGCAACCCTGCGCCAGGTATTGCTTGCCCTCTTCTGAGTGGGAGATATTATAGCGCAACCCTGAATCAGGTGTTGCTGCCACAGGCATCTGACTGACACAGCCTGAAAATGTCTGCTAGGAGCACATTTTCCTTCCCCTTTTATTTATTCATCCATTTATTTTTTCCTATATATTTGTTCATTTGTTTACTCATTTCTTTATTGTACTTACCAGACAGGTTGCGCCTGCTAGTGACTTCAAGTCCTTGCTGCCTTCTGGAGCCTCAACGGAGTATTTTCGGGGAGCGCAACCCTGAAGCAGGCCCCCATACGACCCGGTCGAGCCGGCATCCCATAATTGGAGTCATCTCTCTCCGATACTCCCCTCATCAAAGTGGGAGGAATACTGTAACCCTGAGCCAGGTGTTGCCACAGGCAGTTGGCTGAAGCCTCATGTTAATGCCTCCGGTGCACGGAGCTTTTTACTCTGTACACAGCCTGTAGAGCGGTCGCTGTCCGGTCCTTAGCCGACAGCTGCTAGATTTAAACGCCAACTCCCATTGATCTTCCACAGTATTCAGCTACCCCGGCCGTGCCGGGCACTGCTATATTTACAACATGCTACCACGGAGCCGCCACAGTGTTCAGCCGCACCGGACGCTGCTATTTTTGGAATGTGTTCCCATGGAGCCTCCATAGCGTTCCTTATCCCGTTGCTATTTTTATCCTGCCTCCACGGCGGCAGCTGCACAAGCTGTGCCAGCTTCTCTGGGCCCACTGCCCCTATTTTCCTGGAAAAAAAAGTTTTCCCTCTTACCTGTCGGACCAGTTTCGAACTGCTCCGATTCTCGCGCCATGCATCGACGTATTGACGCGCATGCGGGCTGGCGGGCTCTTTATGTGTTTACCTCACGTGACTTTGAAATAAAATGGAATGTTGGCCATCATAACAAGAGGATTTCAGTATAGGAGTAGAGAGGTTCTTCTGCAGTTGTATAGATCTCTATTAAAACCACATCTGGAGTATTGCGTACAGTTTTGGTCTCCTAATTTGAGGAAGGATATCATTGTGATTGAGGCAGTACAGCATAGGTTCACAAGATTGATCTCTGGACTGTCATATGAGGAAAGATTGAAAAGACTGGGCTTGTTTTCACTGGAGTTTAGAAGGATGAGGGGGAATCTTATAGAAATATATACAATTATAAAAGGACTGGACAAGCTAGATGCAGGAAAAATGTTCCCAATGTTGGGTGAGTTCAGAACAAAGGGACCATAGTCTTAGCATAAAGGAAGGCCATTTAAGACTTTTTCACCCAGAGAGTTGTGAATTTGTGGAATTCCCTGCAATAGAGGGCATTGGAGGCCATATCACTGGATGGATTTAAGAGAGTTAGATAGAGCTCTTGGGGCTAGTGGAATCAAGGGATATGGGGAGAAGGCAGGCATCGGTTATTGATTGGGGCCAATCAGCCATGATCACAATGAATGGCAGTGCTGGCTCGAATGGCCTCCTCCTGCACCTATTTTCTATGTTTCAATCTGTTTCCATGTTAAAGGTTTAGCTTAGTGATACAGGATGGAAATGGGCCCTTTGGCCTACAGCCAATACTGACCATAGATCACCCATTCACACTAGAGTTCTATGCTATCCCACTTTCCCATCCACTCCCTACATACTGGGGCTATCTCTAGAGGCCGATTAACCTACAAACCCATACGTCTTTGGGATTTGTAAGGATACCAGAGGAAGCCAGATTTAGTTTTAGTCTTCAGTCCACTGAGTCCACACCGACCATTGTTCACCAGTTCAGTAGGTTCACGTTGTCCCACTTTTTGCATCCTACACACTAGAGGCCAATTAACCTATAAAACCCCACGTCTTTAGAATGCAGAAGGAAACTGGAGCACCTGGACTCAACTTGCATGGTCACTGAGAGATTATGCAAACTCACACAAACAGCACCAGAGGCCAGGATCAAACCCTGATATCTGGCTTTGTGAGATAGCTAATCTACCTGCTGCACCACTGTGCCACCTTAAAAGTTTTGATCAAAGTTCCAAGATGCAATTATTGCTAATTAAACAAGTTTTCAATATGCAACACGGTGTTTGATTACAATTGTGATCCTGCCCTCTTTTCAATTATGGTATATTTCTTTGTGTATGAGCTACCAGGCTCTAGATTTATAATGCATCCCACACTAGATTGAAGACACCCAACTTTAGCAGGATCGAAACGTACATTCCTTAATGGTGTATTTTTGATGTAAATGTGACATTAGGTAGACACAAAATGCTGGAGTAACTCAGCGAGACAGGCAGCATCTATGGAGAGAAGGAATGGGTGACATTTCAGGTCGGGACCCTTCCTCAGATGCTGAAGACATTGGGTAGCTGAGTGTTTTGGTGGGAAGCTTGGTATTGTTCATATTGCTCTTGTGTTGTCCATCCATCTTACTAACCGTAAAATGGCCATGTTGTTCTCTGGCCCATATTATGGTGTCGTTGTGAGGTTATATAAGTATGTATGCAAATTTGCTATATCATAGAGTCGTACACTATGGGAACAGGCCCTTCAGCCCAACTTGCCCACGCCAACCAACCTGCCTCCTCTACCTTCGTCCCACTTGCCTGCGTTTGGCCCATATTCCTCTAAACCTGTCCTATCCATGTACCTGTCTAACTGTTTCTTAAACGTTGGGATAGACCCTGCCTCAACCACCCTTTGTTTGAAAAAAAACAAGTAGCCTGAAGAAGGATATCGACCCGAAATGTCACCTATCCCTTTTTCTCCAGAGATGCTGCCTGACCCGCTGAGTTACTCCAGCTTTTCGTGTCTATCTTCGGTGTAAACCAGCATCTGCAGTTTCTGCTGACATAATTCGCCCACTTCCACTCACCAACTTCCAATAGTTATGAAGATCCCTCCCCAACTCATTGTCAAGTTTGGCAGATGTCAAGGGTACAAAATGCAGGCGAGAGCCCCTTGGGAAAACCAAGCGTGCAGATGCTGCAAAACCCGAAACGAAATGCTGGAAACTGTATCAGCAGGTTGGGCAGCATCTGTGGAAGGAGAAACATTAACATTCCAGGTACGGGACCTTTCATTTGTTTTGACCATTCAAAGCATTAATTATTTGTTTTGTTTGCTTAATTGGAACTGTAAACATGCTGGCAAAACAAAATTCTTATCTACTAGTGGGAATTTGTGCAAACTGAATGAGATATGCCAGTTATTTATCTGGCATTGCCCTGAAGTTTGCATAGACCAGGTAAGAACAACTCTTGGGTTGGGCTTTGAAAGGTACACTGTGATTTATTGAAGGAGAACTCTTGCTGATGCTCACAAGTTTGTACACTATGTATAGGTATGTTACAAAACTTACCTTCAGCGGTGCTGCAGTTCTGTCACTGGCCATGTGCGCGACTTTGGCGCCTTTGAGAGGGGGGCGGGGTTAAAATGCAGTTTTCTACCGCCTGGCCTGGATATATTTTCTCGAGGAGCTAGCAAATGCTGAAGATTTGTTCCGACGATTAATTTTTTTTTTTAATCGCTGGACAATTTCAGCGCTGGAGTAAAGTAAAAATCCGCTTCTAAAGCCGTCAACGCCGATAACCGGGACGGATTTCAGGTACGGGACAGCTAAAGGAAAGCCATTTATTTTACATAAACGTGCTTCTTAAGATGACCTTAATCCACATTTTACGTTGCGAAAAGGTGATTTAGGTCCCATACGAACCAGCAGTGTTTTTTCTGCCGATATGGGGTTTAAGTTCACTGCAACTGCAATGTTCCAAACGATTCCACAAAATAACACTCGGAAGATGATTAAAATGCCCATTAATTTACAGGAATTACACACTAAATTCCTTCCATTTGGCCTATAAATTAATGACAATGCGATTTAAAAATCATGTTGTACTGTGAATTCTTGTGTGAATGTTATTTGGACACTTAGGCTATTTAAAAATGTTAATATTTTCCTAAGAATTGGATAGATGTTTAGATTTAGTAATTGAATTTTGTAATTACCTAAAATTGGGTAACTAACAAATTATATGCTTTAATTTCAGGTCATCCAAATAAGATTGTTTCACATTTGTTTCAGAATGCTTCAATCTATAATAACTGAAAAATTATTTCAGTTCTGTTAATTTTTAAGAAAGTTATGGGCATTTGACTGTCCTCGATCACAGCTTTTGTGTTGTCAATGGGTGCTCATTTCCGAGTATGAATATGGCCATAACCTTTTTAATACTGAAGATATGAAAGTGAATTAGGTGTCAAATTAAACTTCTTTTTATGCTTTATCTGATGGGATAAATTGCAGACTTGATTTTTAAAATCTCAAAATTTTGTAACATTGCTACTATGTACAAAGAGTCCGAAGATGGGTCTCGACCCAAAACGTCACCCATTTCTTCTATCCAGAGTTGAGTTAGTCCAGCATCAGTCCAGCATCAGTCTATGATTCACAAAATAATGCAGTGATATTTTCTCAGCGTCACTTGATCTAGGAATTGCTCAACTGCACAACCAGAGAGCAGTGCTGAACTATCATCTACCTTATTGGTGACTGTCAGACTATCCTTGGTCGGACTTTGCTTGCTTTACCTTGCACTAAACATTCCCTTATTATGTATCTGTACCTTGTAAATAGCTCGATGGTAATGATGTAATCCCTTTTTGTTGACTGGATAGCACGTGACAAAAACCTGTTCACTGTACCTTGGTACACGTGACAATAAACTAAACTGAACTGAATTGTGAAAAATATCAGCAGTGTGCAGAGGAATTTGTGGGCTAGCAAATCAAAATCGCTTTCTGCATTTAGTTATACAGCATGGAAACAGGCCCTTCGGCCCAATTTGCCCACGCCGGCCAACATTTCCCAGCTACACTAGGCCCACCTGCCAGCATTTGGCCCATATCTCTCCCAACGTGTCCTATCCATGTAACCGTCTTAAAGTTTCTTAAATGTTGGGATGGTTCTAGCCTCAACTACCTCCTTTGGCAGCTTATTCCATACACCCTCTGTGTGAAAAGGTTACCCCTCAGATTCCTGTTAAATCTTTTCCCCTTCACCTTAAACCTATGTGCTCTGTTCCTCGATTCCCCTACTCTGGGCAAGAGACTCTGTTCTTCTACCCGATCTATTCCTCTCATTTATGGGGAAGCACTATAGACAATAGACAATAGACAATAGGTGCAGGAGTAGGCCATTTGGCGCTTCGAGCCAGCACTGCCATTCAATGTGATCATGGCTGATCATCCCCAATCAGTAACCCGTGCCTACCTTCTCCCCATATCCCCTGACTCCGCTATTTTTAAGAGCCCTATCTAGCTCTCTCATGAAAGCATCCAGAGAACCCACCTCCACTGCTCTGAGGAAGAGAATTCCACAGACTTACCACACTCTGTGAGAAAAAGTGTTTCCTCGTCTCCATTCTAAATTGCTTACTCCCTATTCTTAAACTGTGGCCCCTGGGTATGGACTCCCCCAACATCGGGAACATGTTTCTTGCCTCTAGCATGTCTAATCCCTTAACAATCTTAGTTGCCGATACTTGTCCGACATTAGGAAGCTTTCCAGTTGAGACTGAGGCAGAGTGCGATTACCCGTGGCAATAGGGTTGCCAACTTTCTCACTCCCAAATAAGGGGCAAAAGGTCAAAATACGGGACAAGTTCCCGATGGCAATTCATTGACCGACTCGGCCGTGGCTGGGTGAATGTTCAGTTGGCCCGGGTGCTGGACTGCACACAAAGCCCAGCCGGCGGGCCAGCTGGGGAATTTTGGCCCGGGGTGATGTCGCTCGCAAAGTCCAGCACCCCATCCAACTCATGAACGGATGATCGGCCATGAGAAGGAGGAGTGGTGGTGTCGGCGGTAAGCGAAGGTCCGAAGGTCAGACAACTGGCCTGGCTGCCGACCATGGGCGAGGAGCTGCTGCTGCACTCCCAGGGCAGTCCCATTTGGGACAAACAAACTTATCCCAAAATCCAGAATGTCCCGGCTAATACGGGACAGTTGACAACCCTATGTGGGAATTGGAATCATAGTTATACAGCCATGAAACAGGCATTTCAGCCCATCTGTTTAAAATACGAGATTAAAATTGTGTATGGCCACCCCGGATTCTTATCCCAGTTGTGCAATATCTAGAATTTCTGAAATTAACACACTAGGTACAACATTCGGAGATCAAGGGGGTAATCACTGCGGTTTGCACCCCTCAAGAATGTTGAAATTCCCTTCACTCTGTGCTAAACACCAGGCCATGAATTGGAGTTCTCTTCTGTGTGTAAATAGTCTTTGGAAAATGTATAATTATGGAGCAGGAGTTTCTAGTTAGCTTATGTACCATCGTAACCAAAACAGACTAACAGGTTGTTTGTTGTGTAAGAAGCAATGACAGATGCTGGTTTAAAATGAAGATAGACACAAAAAGCTGGAGTAACTCAGCGGGACAGGCAGCATCTCAGGAGAGAAGGAATGGATGATGTTTTGGGTAGAGACCCTTCTTCAGACGGGTTACGGATAAGGGAAACAAGAGATATAGATGGTGATGTGGAGAGATAAGTACAATGAATGAAAGATATTTTTTAAAAAGTGACGATGATAAAGGAAACGGGCTGTTTATAGGGTGAAAATGTGAAGCTGGTGTGACTTGGTAGGGTGAGGGATAGAGAGAGAGTGGGAATGCCGGGGCTACCTGATGTGAGAGAAATCAAGATTCGTACCACTGGGCTGTAAGCTGCCCAAGCAAAATATGAGATACTCTTCCTCCAATTTGTGTTTAACTTAATTCACTCTGACAATGGAGAAGACTGAGGACAGAAAGGTTTGTGTGGGAATGGGAAGGAGAAGAACGTGTCCAGCAACCGGGAGATCAGGTTGGTTTACAGGGCCAAGCAAATGTGTTCCACGAAACGAAGGTGTTCAACAAATTTGAGAGGCATAGATAGGGTAGACCTGGGTGTCCTTGTCACTGAAAGTTGCCGTGCAGGTACAGCAGGCAGTGAAGAAAGGTAATGGAATGTTGGCCTTCATAACAAGAGGCTTTCATTATAGGAGTAATGAGGTTCTTCTGCAGTTGTATAGTCCTCTGGTGAGACCACATCTGGAGTATTGTGTACAGTTTTGGTCTCCTAATTTGAGGAAGGACATCCTTGTGATTGAGGCAGTGTAGTGTAGGTTCACAAGATTGATTCCTAGGATGGCGGGACTGTCATATGAGGAAAGATTGAAAAGACTAGGCTTGTATTCTTTAGAAGGATGAGGGGGAATCGTATAGAAACATATAAAATTATAAAAGGACTGGACAAGCAAGACACAGGAAAAATGTGTCCAATGTTGGGTAAGTCCAGAACCAGGGCCACAGTCTTAGAATGAAGGGGAGGCCATTTAAGAATGAGGTGAGAAAAAACGTTTTCACCCAGAGAGTCATGAATTTGTGGAATTCCCTGCCACAGAGGGCAGTGGAGGCCAAATCACTGGACGGATTTAAGAGAGAGTTAGACAGAGCTCTAGAGCTAGTGGAATCAAGGGATATGGGGAGAAGGCAGGCACAGATATTTGGCTTAAAATCAGAGATGGGATTAGGCTGGAAATGTTCCAGTGAGCAATAGACAATAGACAATAAGTGCAGGAGTAGGCCATTCGGCCCTTCGAGCCAGCACCGCCATTCAATGTGATCATGGCTGATCATCCCAAATCAGTACCCTGTTCCTGCCTTCTCCCCATACCCCCTGACTCTGCTATTTTTAAGAGCCCAAACAAGCTCTCTCTTGAAAGCATCCAGATAACCCGCCTCCACCGCCCTCTGAGGCAGAGAATTCCACAGACTCACCACTCTCTGTGAGAAAAAGTGTTTCCTCGTCTCCATTCAAAATGGCTTACTCCTTGTTCTTAAACTGTGGCCCCTGGTTCTGGACTTCCCCAACATCTGAAATATGTTTCCTGCCTCTAGCGTGTCCAAATCCTTAACAATCTTATATGTTTCAATGAGATCCCCTCTGATCCTTCTAAACTAGGGAGTGTACAAGCCCAGCTGCTCCATTCTCTCAGCATATGACAGTCCCGCCATCCCGGGAATGAATCTTGTAAACCCACGCTGTACTCCCTCAATAGCAAGAATGTCCTTCCTCAAATTAGGGGACCAAAACTGCACATAATACTCCAGGTGTGGTCTCACTAGGGCTCTGTACAAATGCAGAAAAACCTCTTTGCTCCTTTATTCGATTTCTTCACTGCTGTACTTGCATGCTGACTTTCATAGACTGATGTACAAGGACCCCCAGATCCCATTGTACTTCCCCTTTTCCCAACTTGACACCATTTAGATAGTAATCTGACTTCCTATTTGACCACTCCCCCAACCTGTCCAAGTCACCCTACATTTTCATAGCATCCTCGTCACAGTTCATACTACCACCCAGCTTTGTGTCATCTTCAAATTTGCTAATGTTACTTTGAATCCCTTCATCCAAATCATTGATGTATACTGTAAATAGCAGTGGTCCCAGCACCGAGCCTTGCAGTACCCCACTAGCCTCTGCCTGCCATTCTGAAAGGGACCCGTTAATCCCTACTCTTTGTTTCCTGTCTGCCAACCACTTCGCTATCCATGTCAGCACTCTATCTCCAATACCATGTGCCCTAATTGTGTCCACTAATCTCCTATGAGGGACCTTATCAAATGCTTTCTGAAAGTCCAGGTACACTACATCCACTGGCTCTCCCTTGTCCATTTTCCTAGTTACATCTTCAAAAAATTCTAGAAGATTTTGGTCAAATATGATTTCCCCTGAGTAAATCCATGCTGACTCAGACCGATCCTGTTACTGCTATCCAAATGTTCGGTTATCTCATCTTTTATAATTGACTCGAGCATCTTCCCCACCACCGATGTCAGGCTAACTGGTCTATGATTCCCTGTTTTCTCTCTCCCACCTTTCTTAAAAAGTGGGATAACATTAACTACCCTCCAATCCCCAGGAACTGATCCTGAGTCTATAGAACATTGGAAAATTATCACCAATGCATCCATGATTTCTAGAGCTACTTTATTAAGTACCCTGGGATGCAGACCATCAGGCCTGGGGATTTATCAGTCTTCAGTCCCATCATATCCCCTTCAGGCATATTTATATGCTAGAGGCAGCTGTTCTTGTAACAGATTAATAAAAATAACTAATCATTCACTCCTCATGCCACCATTAACTTTGGTAAGGAGGAGAGGAGGCACAGTTCAGTGGGGCCGAATGGTCCATTTGCACAAACTAGATGGAGCAGTCTACTGGGATCACCAAACCCACGAAGTGTCTGGACCCGAAAACTCACCCATTCCTTCTCTCCAGAGATGCTGCCTGTCCCGCTGAGTTACTCCAGTACTTTGTGTCTACCTATGGTGCAAACCAGTATCTGCAGTTCCTTCCTGTACATTTTGAACATTGTTTGAATGTGTACCTCATACATTCCAAAAGATTTGAGGCAGACATTACTGCATTTCGAGCAGAGAGCCTAGTTTCTACTTGGTACTTGACCAAAAACCAGAAGGTATTTTACTTGTCTAAATGTCTCACCCAGCTAGATTTAAAAAAAAGCCTGCATTCTTCAAAGTGGGTGGTTTAAGTGGAAAACTACAATTCTGAACTAGGATTAATCCTGTATTATTCACTAATGGCTGCATGCTACACTTGGGAGTTTTGTCTTCTTAAAAACATCTGTCATTTACACAGAAACTTTGAGTGTAACTACTTGGG
This sequence comes from Okamejei kenojei, assembly GCA_035221665.1. Taxonomy (NCBI): domain Eukaryota; kingdom Metazoa; phylum Chordata; class Chondrichthyes; order Rajiformes; family Rajidae; genus Okamejei; species Okamejei kenojei. Next base: position 2,329,736 of record CM069140.1, on the reverse strand, counting down.
GATCTTCACTGAACCTTGGCTCACAACACAAGACTATTGAGCATGACTCTTGGATCTAAGCAAGTACATTACACAATTTCCCCTGCAGCCACAGGAGATGCAACACCTGTCCCTATGCCTCCTCCCTCGACTCCATCCAAGGACCACGACAGTCCTTTTAGGTGATGCAGAAGTTCACTTGCACCCTCTCCAACCTCATCTACTGTATCCGCTGTTCAAGGATTGGCCTCCTTTATATCAGCGAGACCAAGCACAGGCTTGACTATCATTTCGCAGAACACCACCGCTCAGTCCGCCTAAGCCTACACGATCTCGTGGTTGCTAAACGCTTGAACTACCGCACCCATTCACACTCTTCCACTGTCAGAGTGAGGCCCAGCACAAATTGGAGGAACAACTTCTCATATTTTGCTTGGGCAGCTTACACCACAGTGGTTTCATTATTGACTTCTCAAACTTCAAATAACCCTTGCTTTCCCTCGCTCTCTGTCCTTTTCCCACCTCTGACTAGTTTCACTGTCCTCCTGATTAAATATTACTGATTGTATGCCTCGTTGTCACCTTCCCCTCAGCTAACAATGAACCATTCTACATTTCCTTATCACGATCTGCTTTGATCTGTCCTTTTCACTCCATTCCCCTCCATATCTCTACACTCCCTCCCAGTCTGAAGAAAGGTCTCAACCCAAAACATCACCCATTTCTTCTCTCGAGAAATGCTGCATTCCCCGTGAGTTACTCCAGCATTTTGTGTCTATCTTCAGTGTAATCCAGCATCTGCAGTTCCTTCCTGCACAACTGTCAATGTCTGTGAACCACATTCCCGTATGATACTATTAAGCACATACCATTTGCAGCGGCAGTAGACCATGATCAATTTAAGACACTAGACGGGAAAATAGGACTTAGTGTCTCTTTTCTACAAACCGTAAAGGACCTCAGCCCGTAAAGGACCTTGCTTACCTAGAGGAATGAGGGGGGATCCTCATAGAAACTTACCGAATAGTGAAAGGCCTGGACAGAGTGGATGTGGAGAGGATGTTTCCACTAATGGGAGAGACTAGGACCAGAGTGCACTTTATTGCTCATCGTTAGATCAGGAACTAAAATAAGAAACCCGCAGTACATTGAGCGACATCAGGTATCAAGAATGATTTTTGCCCTAAATTGCCCCACTTGTCCCACAAAAAGACAGACAGGTGGGCAGAGGGGGTAGGGTTGCCCGGTTGGTGAGGAATGAAATTCAGTCCCTTGCAAAGGGTGACATTGAAACAGGAGATGTGGAGTCAGTATGGATAGAACTAAGGAATTGTAAGGGTAAAAAGACCTTAATGGGACTAATCTACAGGCCCACAAACAGTAGCCTGGACATAGAACGCAAGTTGAATCAGGAGTTAAAATTGGCATGTAGGAAATGTAATGCTGTGGTTATTATGGGAGATTTCAACATGCATGTAGCCTGGGAAAATCAGGTTGGTACTGGGCCCCAAGAAAGTGACTTTATAGAGTGCCTTTGTGATGGATTCTTAGAACAGCTTGTATTGGCGCTTACAAGGGAGAAGGCAATTCTGGAATAGTGTTATGTAATGAACCGGATTTGATAAAGAACCTCGAGGTTAATGAGCCATTAGAAGGCAGTGACCATAACATGGTCAGGTTTAATCTACAATTGGAGAGGGAGAAGGGTAGATCGGAGGTGTCAGTGTTGTAGTTGAATAATGGGGACTATGGGGCCATGAGGGAGGAGCTGGCCAAAGTTGACTGGAAAGATACACTAGCAGGGATGGCAGTGGAACAAAAATGGCAGGTGTTTCTAGGAATAATACAGGGACCTACAGGTGCGGGATCAGTTCATTCCTAGGAGGAAGAAAGATTCTGAGGGGAAAAAGGGACGAACATGGCTGACAAGGGATGTCAGGGACAAAATAAAAATTAAAGCGAAGAAGTACAAAGTAGCAAAGATGAACAGGAAGCAAGAGGATTGGGTAATGTTTAAAGAACAACAGAAGATAACCAAAAAGACAATACGGGGAAAAGTGATGAGGTACGAAGGTAAGCTAGCCAAGAATATAAAGCAGGATAGTAAAAGCTTCTTTAGGTTTGTGAAGAGGAAAAAATTAGTTAGGTACAAAGTTGGTCCCTTGAAGACCAAAAAAGGTGAATTTATTATTGGGAACAAGGAAATGGCAGATGAGTTGAACAGGTACTTTGGATCGGTCTTCACTAAGGAGGACAAACAATCTTCCTGATATAGTAGTGGCCAGAGGATCTGGGGTGATGGAGAAACAGAAGGAAATCCACATTCGGCAGGAAATGGTGTTGGATTTCCGCAATTGAATCTACAATGTAAGAATTCTAAGAATCCATCACAAAGGCACTCTATAAAGTCACTTTCTTGGGGCCCAGTACCAACCTGATTTTCCAAGGCTACCTGCATGTTGAAATCTCCCATAATAACCACAGCATTACTTTTGCTACATGCCAATTTTAACTCCTGATTCAACTTGCGCCCTATGTCCATGCTGCTGTTTGGGGGCCTGTAGATTAGTCCCATTAGGGTCTTTTTACCCTTACAATTCCTTAGTTCTATCCATACTGACTCCACATCTCCTGTTTCAATGTCACCCTTTGCAAGGGACTGAATTTCATTCCTCACCAACCGGGCAACCCCACCCCCTCTGCCCACCTGTCTGTCTTTTTGTGGGACAAGTGGGGAAATTTAGGGCAAAAATCATTCTTGATACCTGATGTCGCTCAATGTACTGCGGGTTTCTTATTTTAGTTCCTGATCTAACGATGAGCAATAAAGTGAACTCTGGTCCTAGTCCTCTCCCACTAGTGGAAATATCCTAGGCTCCACATCCACTTTGGTCTGTCCAGGCCTTTCACTATTCAGTAAGTTTCTATGAGGACCCCCCCCCCCCCATTCCTCTAGGTAAGCAAGGTCCTTTACGGGCTGAGGTCCTTTACGGTTTGTAGAAAGGAGACACTAAGTCCTATTTTCCCGTCTAGTGTCTTAAACTGATCATGGTCTACTGCCTCTGCAAATGGTATGTGCTTAATAGTATCATACGGGAATGTGGTTCACAGACATTGACAGTTGTGCAGGAAGGAACTGCAGATGCTGGTTTACACTGAAGATAGACACAAAATGCTGGAGTTACTCCACGGGGCAGGCAGCATTTCTCGAGAGAAGAAATGGGTGATGTTTTGGGTTGAGACCTTTCTTCAGACTGGGAGGGAGTGTAGAGATATGGAGGGGAATGGAGTGAAAAGGAGAGATCAAAGCAGATCGTGATAAGGAAATGTAGAATGGTTCATTGTTAGCTGAGGGGAAGGTGACAACGAGGCATACAATCAGTAATATTTAATCAGGAGGACAGTGAAACTAGTCAGAGGTGGGAAAAGGACAGAGAGCGAGGGAAAGCAAGGGTTATTTGAAGTTTGAGAAGTCAATAATGAAACCGCTGTGGTGTAAGCTGCCCAAGCAAAATATGAGAAGTTGTTCCTCCAATTTGTGCTGGGCCTCACTCTGACAGTGGAAGAGTGTGAATGGGTGCGGTAGTTCAAGCGTTTAGCAACCACGAGATCGTGTAGGCTTAGGCGGACTGAGCGGTGGTGTTCTGCGAAATGATAGTCAAGCCTGTGCTTGGTCTCGCTGATATAAAGGAGGCCAATCCTTGAACAGCGGATACAGTAGATGAGGTTGGAGAAGGTGCAAGTGAACTTCTGCATCACCTAAAAGGACTGTCGTGGTCCTTGGACGGAGTCGAGGGAGGAGGCATAGGGACAGGTGTTGCATCTCCTGTGGCTGCAGGGGAAATTGTGTAATGTACTTGCTTAGATCCAAGAGTCATGCTCAATAGTCTTGTGTTGTGAGCCAAGGTTCAGTGAAGATCCCCAAGTAGTTACACTCAAAATTTCTGTGTAAATGACAGATGTTTTTAAGAAGACAAAACTCCCAAGTGTAGCATGCAGCCATTAGTGAATAATACAGGATTAATCCTAGTTCAGAATTGTAGTTTTCCACTTAAACCACCCACTTTGAAGAATGCAGGCTTTTTTTAAAATCTAGCTGGGTGAGACATTTAGACAAGTAAAATACCTTCTGGTTTTTGGTCAAGTACCAAGTAGAAACTAGGCTCTCTGCTCGAAATGCAGTAATGTCTGCCTCAATCTTTTGGAATGTATGAGGTAAACATTCAAACAATGTTCAAAATGTACAGGAAGGAACTGCAGATACTGGTTTGCACCATATGTAGACACAAAGTACTGGAGTAACTCAGCGGGACAGGCAGCATCTCTGGAGAGAAGGAATGGGTGAGTTTTCGGGTCCAGACACTTCGTGGGTTTGGTGATCCCAGTAGACTGCTCCATCTAGTTTGTGCAAATGGACCATTCGGCCCCACTGAACTGTGCCTCCTATCCTCCTTGCCAAAGTTAATGGTGGCATGAGGAGTGAATGATTAGTAATTTTTACTAATCTGTTACAAGAACAGCTGCCTCTAGCATATAAATATGCCTGAAGTAATCGAACTCCGCAATTGAATCTACAATGTTTTACATGTACTTCTTCTAAACTGATGCGCAACTATTTGTGCAGCACGGTGGCGCAGCAGTTGAGTTGCTGTCTTACAGCGCCAGAGACCCGGGGTCAATCCTGACTATGGGTGCTGTCTGTACACAGTTTGTACATTCTCCCTGTGACAGTGTGGGTTTTCTCTTGGTGCTCCAGTTTCCTCCCACACTCCACAGATCTACAGGTTTTCGAGGTTAATTGGCTTCAGAAAATTTGTAAATTGTCCCTAGTGCATAGGGTAGTGCTAGCGTACGAGGTAATTGCTGGTCGATGCGGTCTTGGTGGGCCGAAGGGCCAGTTTCCGTGTTATATCTCTAAAGTCTAAATCAGCTTGTCTTAACTCATCTCCTTCCCTTCCCCACCAAACCCTTTGTTAAAGTTAAAGATTGATAACCTGAGGTATAGAACATAGAACAGTACAACACAGGAACAGGCCCTTCGGCCCACAATGTCTGTGCCAAACATGACACATAATAGTAAGATTAAATGAGAACTTACCAGTTTGAAGTTTGATCCTTATTTTATGAGGAGTTACGATGAGGGATTACGTGAAGAAGCCCCGCCACTGCGCATGCTTGTCATACTTCAAAGCAGCGGTGTTAAAACACAGAAACCCAATAGCCGAAGTAACATAGTAAGGCTTTTAGAAGACTAGAACTACCAGATGATCCTTTAGATTATGAGGGTGGGAGCGGAGGGCACGTAATCCCTCATCGTAACTCCTCATAAAATAAGGATCAAACTTCAAACTGGTAAGTTCTCATTTAATCTTACTATTTTACTTCAGAGTCACGTGAGTGACTAAGTGAAGATTTCAAAACTCTGATTTCATGCCGCAGATACAGTTCCATACGACACACTGCCTTAGTTGACACAGGATAACCAAATAATGTATCAAACATTGTTTAATTTATACAATAAATGTCTTAAACAATAAAATTTTACACAACAGTAATAACCCCTCTTTCGCAGGGGAAATTACAAAGAACTCAAACAGAACCCAAAACAGCTTGCCCAATCTTTGCATTGCGAGGACAGGTTTGTCAGAAACCCTAAAAGGTTCCTTAACTGGACTATCCTGCGGTGAGGATTTGGTCTAATGGCACATCCTGCACCTTAGCTGCGTACGTTGATGCTGCCCTGGTGGAGTGATTTAAACACATCAGCGTCTACTCCAGCAAAATGCAAACTTGTTTCGGTCATCCAGCAATAGCTTGTACTGACACCTTTGTATGAGGTTTTATGTGGCTGATGACCATCTCTGTTTCAGAGCCTCTGAGACTCTTGATGACCTTGATATTATTAGCTCAGATGCGTAATTACATATAGTCTTAGATCAATGGGTATATTTTAAGCTTATTTTGGTTCCAGCCATCCCTGGCCTGCTCTGTTTGATTAGATCGTATGCATAAAACACAATATCATCCACAGAAGAATGCATTCCAGTCATACCTTTTGCAATATTTGGACCCATAATGCTGCACCATGAACATGATCACTTTGAGTGTTAACTTCCTGAAAGGCAGAGATGTAATTGGAGCCCATTGCCAAAGCAGTGTGAGAACTATGCTCAAGGTCTAGGGGGTCCTCGGCACGGCTGGATTTATCTATAGGCTTCATAAGCTGAAGTCTAGGGCCTCTAAATCTAGGGGGCCTCCGGCCAAGGTGTTTCCCCAGAGTGTAAAAAATCCAGAGAAAAAAAAGATTGTAGTGCTATCAGCATTTCCACTTTGACAGAAATTACCGGAAATTCTAGTTCCAGCCCGCTGCATGCTTTTGGGAAAAAAAATTGTGACCATCTGCGCCTGTGCAGTTTGAGGAAGCCCGTGACGCAGCAGCGACTCAAAATGACACTATGCGCGTGCACAGTGGGCCCGGGGGGGTTCAGATCTCCATTTGCATTCCATACAATCACCTCGATGCCTCGTGTCTACCCAAAAATGCAAGGTGTCTACTCCAGGTAAGTAGTGGAATATTGCGTTGCAGGAGTGCCTGCCTGTCTCTACGGGCCGGGAGGGAAAGGGGGATTATCTTTAGTGAGATTGCAAAATTAAGGTAGATTTTAAGAGCAATTATATTTTCGCCTCCATGTGAATATCAAACAATTGGAACTGCTTTATTTTCCTTGATAACAATACTGAAAAATATGAATTCCATAGTTTGCAACTTTCATTTTTCATCATGTTTAATGTGCACACAGTTGAACTGTAACAGGCAATCAAATCAACACACAAAACACTTTCTAAAAAAAGGTTCTATTTACTGCAAAAATGTACAGTATTTTATTCACAGTATTTGCATGCTCCTTTATAACATTTTACATAACATTTTACAGTACAACTTGATTATTAAAACAAGGACAGCTTCAATTCTTGATTTTAAAAATGTATACAACAATGACCCAATCATCCCATTCCAACCACTCATTACTCTTGACTCAAGCAAAATTATTTGTGAGATATTGGTGATAAATAAGGTGCAAAAATGCTCCAAAATAAGGCTCAGAATGCATCAGAATGCACCAGAGAGCATCTACAACCCCAGCTTCCAGGGCCATTAAGCGGGCCCTGGACCCCGGGCACAAGGGTCTTTGAGCTTCGCGTTTGTGATATGTGCTGCGTGAACTTATTTCACATAAAATGTTTGTAATCGTGCCATGTAATCCCCCCTTTTTTAAAAGCTTCGTAGGGGCCTGGTGTATAATATTTTTGACACTGTCATAGGCATTTCTTACATATGTTGTCACAACGCAGTGTAGTCTCTAAACAACACTTCAGTAATTTTTCTTGCCCTACATTTCAAAATAATAGTTTCAAGCCGATAACTCGACACTAGCACTGGCTATGAATAAAAAGCACAGCTTTCCAGGCCTTATCTCATTGGCCACGCTTGACTGCACATCGGTGTCAATCTGGTGGACTCTTCCAACTTCGCCTTGTCGTGGGGGTGGGTGATTGGGAGGGGCCTCACAAGTGGAATCGCCTAGGGCCTCTCTTCGTCTAAATCCGGCCCTGCTCATCGGTAACCCTCTGACTATCCTTGATCTTACTTTGCTGGCTTTATCTTGCACTAAATGCTATTCCATTACCATGTATCTATACACTGTAAATGGCTCGATTGTAATCATGTATTGTCTTTCTGCTGACTGGTTTTAGCATGCGACAAAAAGCTTCTCTCTGTACTCGTGCAAATAAACTCCACTGAACTGAGTTCCTTATAACTAACACTTGAGTCAAGTTGGTTATAACCAATGTGACGGTCATATGGTGAAGTGGTTTATTCCCTTCTGGGCCTGCCTTCCATTCGTAAGATCGCAAGTTTGTAAACCATCATAATCAGAGGTGACCTCATAATGTGCCTGGCCGGTGACCTCACAGTGAACTCCGTAACCATGAGAGACAGGCACCATTTAATCTGTCAATTTGGCAAACTGGCTCCATTTCATCTGTGAACTTGGAGTGGTTATGCAATACCCCTATTGCCAGGCATAGAAACAGCTGGCAGCTACTAGAGGTGGAAACTCTAACCTTTGCGGAGTGAATCAATAACCAAAGCAAGGAGTTTCTAGAATGCCGGAGACAAAAGCCAGCACCACGCAGACTTACAAGAGGAGATCTAAGGTAGATCTGAATCTGTTAATAGACGACGATAAAAGGTGGAGTGACTCAGCGGATCTTATTATTAAACTGTGAACCCGGATTCTGGACTCCCCCTACATTGGCAACATAGGGACATGGGCTCTTCTGCCACCTCTGAGCTTTACTTTATGCAAGAGAATCCTATCCATCCAGTGACAACCCTGTCTCCTGTCTCCAACATTCCCCCAAGGGTTACTTGAAGTTGGAGAAATCAATATTCATATCGCTGAGTTGTAATCTGCCTGTCCCACTGAGTTTCTCCAGCATTTTGTGACTACCTTCAGTGTAAACCAGCATCTGCTGTTCCTGCACATTTTGTCTCGCCCACATTGACCAAGATGCTCCATCTACACCAGTCCCACCTACCTGCACTTGCTCCATATCTCTTCATACCTATTCTATCCATGTCAAGAGTCATGAGTGTTTTAATTTAATGCTAGACAAAGCAGAACCGGTTTGGTCCCAGTCACGGGATGCCTGGTCCCCCAACGCAATATTTCACCACTCACCTGTCACGCTGGGTGGAGGGAGAGGGGGGTGGGAGGGGGAAGAGTGGGTTGCGCGGGGGGGTGCGTGGTTGTAGGATGTCGGTGGGGGTCGTGGGGATGGTGGGGGCAGGGGGGATGTGGGGCAGGGGGTTGTGGTAGGAGGAGGGGTGTGTGGTAAGGGGGAGTGTGAGGTAGTGTGGGTGAGGGGAGGTTGGGGAGGGGGGTATATGGAGGGGGTAGAGAGGGGAGGGGAGGGGGGTGAAGGGGAGGGGAGTTGTAGGGGTGTGGGTGGAAGTGGATGGGGTGTAAGGGAAGGGTATAGGGGAGGGGGGTTTGGGGAGGTGTTGGGGAGGGATGGTTGTGGGGATAGGTGTAGGGGACGGGGTGTATGTGGGAGGGGGTCCCCGCTCGCAGAACACAGCCCCCACTCGCAGAACACAGCCCCCGCTCGCAGAACACAGCCCCCGCTCGCAGAACACAGCCCCCGCTCGCAGAACTCAGCCCCCGCTCGCAGAACAGAGCACAGCCTCCACTCGCAGAACTCAGCCCCCGCTCACAGAACTCAGCCCCCGCTCACAGAACACAGCCCCCGCTCGCAGAACACAGACCCCGCTCGCAGAATAGAGCACAGACCTCGCTGGCACTTTGCTCACTATGCTCCTTCAGCTTTATTCTCGCGGCCGGTGATTGATAGTGGCTGCCGGAATGGGGGTCGCTGTCCTGGCGAATAACAAACCAATAACTTTCCTAATATTTCACTGGTCGGAACAAAACTTATTTGACACAGCAGAGGAGAATGGTGAGTAAGGTGGTACACGGGATCGTTTTTTGAGTATGTTTAATTACAACGCAGACAGGAAGTGGTCAAGATGAGAGTTTTTAGTAGTAGTATAGTTAGATATCCCAAAATGGACAATTCTGACTTACGATACGATAGAACTTTATCTATCCCAGGAGGGAAATTGATCTGCCAACAGTGATAAAACACAAGATAAAGGCGGTCATGGTGGCGCAGCAGTAGAGTAGCTGCTTTACAGCGAATGCACACTTGAGACCCGGGTCCGATTACGGGTGCTGTCTGTACGGAGATTGTATGTCATTCCCCATCACCTGTGTCGATTTTCCTCCCACACTCCAAAGACGTACAGGTTTGTCGGATAATTGGCTTTGGTAACATTGTAATTGTCCCTTGTGTGTGGAGTAGTACTAGTGTACGGGATGATCACTGGTTAGTGTTAATGTGCGGAATCGCTGGTCGGCGCTGACCCGGTGAGCCGAAGGGACTGTTTCCATGCGGTATCTCTAAACTAAATTAAATGAGTTAATTATGCTAGTGCTTTAGGAATGTTGGACACAGAACAGCCTACAGCCGAGTCTTAAACGATGCCTCTGGAAAATAATCTATTCAGTTTTGGACTAATCATGCTTTTTTTGTTGATGCGTTGAGAAAAAGTAAATCTTTGACGGCAAATATCCATGGGTCAGGCAAACTAGTTTAAATTGGACAAATTGCATCTTCACTTCAAATGAAATAAATTGGCTTGTTTAACCATTGCTTAATCTTCAACATGAACTCTTCTAGAGCATCTGCAGAAACCTGTTAATCAAAAATTATTTTAAAAAAGGGTTTGGCTATGTCAAAGCTTCACTTGTAAACCCAACAGTTTGCATCTTTGCATGAATTGGAGACCCAAAAATCTCTGTCGAATTGGTTATCAAAATTACCAAGTGCTCCCGGAATGACACCAGCTCTTGGGAACATTTTCATTACAATTCTTCACTTTTCCTTCAAATTCGATTTTTTTTTAAAAGGATCAGCTTTAAACAGCCTTTTTATTTTAAATATCCTTCACAGACTCTGTGGGCTTAAGGGCCTGTTTCTGCGCTGCATCTCTAAAACTAAACTCACACGAGGGCCAGGGATGGGAACTGAATATTCAAGGGTATACCTCCTATTGCAAAGACAGACAGTGGGCAGAGGGGGTGGGGTAGCTCTGTTGGTGAGGATTGACATTCAGTCGCTTCTAAGGGGTGACATTGAAACAGGAGATGTGGAGTCAGTATGGATAGAACTAAGGAATTGTAAGGGTATAAAAAGACCCTAATGTGACTTAACTACAGGCCTCCAAACAGTAGCCTGGATCTAGGGTGCAAGTTGAATCAGGAGTTAAAATTGGCATGTAATAAAGGTAATACTATGGTTGCTAAGGGAGATTTCAACATGCAGATAGACTGGAAAAATCAGGTTCGTACAGGACCCCAGAAGGAGTTTTTGCAGTGCCTCCTTGATAGATTCTTCGAGCAGCTTGTATTGGAGCCTACCAGGGGAAGTCAATTCTGGAATTAGTGTTATGCAATGAACCGGATTTGATAAAGGAATTTGAGGTTTAGGAGCCATTAGGAGTGACCATAATATGGTCAAATATAATCTACAATTGGTGAGGGAGAAGGGTAAATCAGAGGTGTCAGTGTTACAGTTGAAGAAAAAGGAGCTGGCCAAAGTTGACTCAAAAGATACCCTATCAGGGATGACAGTGGAACAACAATGGCAGGTATTTCTGGGAATAATACAGAAGGTGCAGGATCAGTTAATTCCAAAGAGGAAGAAAGATTCCAAGGGGAGTAAGGGGCGACCATGGCTGACAAGGGACATCAGGGACAGTTTAAAATAAAAGAGAAGTACAACGTAGCAAAGATGAGCAGGAAGCAGGAGGATTGGATAATATTTAAGGAGCAACAGAAGATAACTAAGAAGGCAATACGGGGAGAAAATAAGCTAACCGAGAATATAAAGGAGGATAGTATCTGAAGAGGAAAAAAATAGTTCAGACCAAAGTTGGACCCTTGAAAACTGAAAAAGGTGAATTTATTATGGGGAACAAGGAAATGGCAGATGAGTTTGAATGGGTACTTTGGATCCTTCTTCAGTAAGGAGGATACAAACAATCTTCCTGATGTACTAGTGGGCCAGAGGATCTGGGGTGACAGAGGAACTGAAGGAAATCCACATTAGGCCGGAAATGGTGTTGGGTGGACTGATTCGACTGAAGGCTGATAAATCCCCATGGCCTGATGGTCTGCATCCCAGGGCACTTAAGGAAGTGGCTCTAGAAATCATAGACTCATTGGTGATCACTTTCCAATGTTCTATAGATTCAGGATTAGTTCCTGTTGATTCGAGGGTAGCTAATGTTCTCCCACTTTTTAAGAAAGGTGAGAGAAAGAAAACAGGGAATTATAGACCAGTTAAGGGCCTGTCCCACTTTCACGACGTAATTCACGACCGCTGCCTAGTTTGCCCTTGACTCATACTCGCAGCTATGGTCGTCACGAGGTCATAGGAGGTCGTAGGTAAGTCGTAGCAGGCCGTGATGCTTGTCGTTGGTACTCGTGGCGTTAAGTAGGTCGGGGCTTTTTTTCTATCATGATGGAAAATGTCCACGAGTAAAAAAGGTTGTGAATTAAGTCATGAAAGTGGGACAAGCCCTTTAGCCTGACAATGTGATGGGGAAGATGCTAGAGTCAAATATAAAAGATGAAAATAGCGGCATTTGGAAAGTAGTAACTGGATCGGTCCGAGTCAGCATGGATTTACGAAGAGTAAATCATGCTTGACTAATCTTCTGGAATTTTTTCTGGATGTAACAAGGAAAATGGACATGGGAGAGCCAGTGAATGTAGTGTACCTGGACTTTCAGAAAGCAGTTTTTATAAGTTCCCACATAGATTAATGGGCAAAATTAGGGCACATGGTATTGGGGGTAGACTGCTGACATGGACAGAAAATTGGTTGGCAGACAGGAAACAAAGAGTAGGGATTAACGGTCGCTTTCAGAATGGCAGGCAGTGACTAGTGGGGTACCACAAGGCTTGGTGCTGGGACTGCAGCAATTTTACAAAATACTTTAATGATTTACAGTAGATGAAGGGATTCAAAATAACATGAGCAAATTTGCAGATGACTCAAGCTGGGTGACAGTGTGAACTGTGAGGAGGATGCTATGAGAATGCAGGGTGACTTGGACAGGTTGGGTGTGTGAGCTGTTGCATGGAACATGCAGTTTAATGTGAATAAATGTGTGGTTATCCACTTTGGTAGCAAAAACAGGAAGGCATATTATTATTGACTAAATGGTGACAGGTTGGGAAAAGGGGAAGTACAACGGGATAGGGGGTCCTTGTTCATCAGTCAATGAAAGTAAGCAGGTACAGCAGGCAGTGAAGAAAACAAATGGCATGATGGCTTTCATAACAAGAGGAGTTTGAGTATAGGAGCAAAAAGGTTCTTCTGCAGTTGTATAGGGCCCTAGGGAGACCACACCTGGAGTATTGTGTGCAGTTTTTGGTCCCCTAATTTGAGGAAGAACTTTCTGGCTATTGTGGGAGTGCAGCATAGGTTTGCAAGTTTAATTCCCGGGAAGGCGGGACTGTCATATGCTGAGAGAATGGAACGGCTGGCTTGAATACTCTGGAGTTAAGGATGACAAATTAGCATACAAATTAGCCAGAAAAAGCAGCCAACCAGAGGACTGGGAGAAATTCAGAGTCCAGCACAGGAGGACAAAGGGGTTAATTAGGAAAGGGAAAATAGATTATGAAAGAAAACTGGCAGGGAACATAAAAACTGACTGCAAAGGTTTTTACAGATATGTGAAGAGGAAGAGATTAGTTAAAAACAAATGTTGGTCCCTTGCAGTCAGAAACAGGTGAATTGATCATGGGGAACAAGGACATGGCAGACCAATCGAATAACTACTTTGGTTCTGTCTTCACTAAGACATAAATAATCTGCCGGAAATAGCAGGACCGGGGGTCAAATAAGGTGGAGGAACTGAGTGAAATCCAGGTTAGCCGAGAAGTGGTGTTGGGTAGATTGAATGGATTAAAGGCCGATAAATCCCCAGGGCCAGATAGTCTGCATCCCAGAGTACTCAAGGAAGTAGCCACAGAAATAATGGATGCATTAGTGATAATTTTTCAAAACTCCTTAGATTCTGGAGATCCTTAGATTCTAAAAAAGGAGGGAGAGAGAAAACGGGGAATTACAGACCAGTTAGTCTAACATCGGTAGTGGGGAAACTGCTAGAGTCAGTTATTAAAGATGGGATAGCAGAACATTTGGAAAGTGGAGAAATCATTAGACAAAGTCAGCATGGATTTACGAAAGGTAAATCATGACTGACGAATTTTGTGGAATTTTTCGCGGATGTAACTAGCAGAGTGGATAAGGGAGAACCAGTGGATATGTTATATCTAGACTTTCAGAAGGCTTTCAACAAGGTCCCACATAAGAGATTAGTATACAAACTTAAAGCACATGGTATTGTGGGTTCAGTATTGATGTGGATAGAAAACTGGCTGGCAGACAGGAAGCAAAGGGTAGGAGTAAACAGGTCATTTTCAGAATAGCAGGCAGTGACCAGTGGGTACCGCAAAGGCTCAGTGCTGGGACCCCATCTATTTACAATATATATTAATGATTTGGACGAGGGAATTGAATGCAACATCTCCAAGTTTGCAGATGACACTAAGCTGGGGTAGTGTTAGGTGTGAGGAGGATGCTAGGAGACGGCAAGGTGACTTGGATAGGCTGGGTGAGTGGGCAAATGCATGGCAGATGCAGTAATAATGTGGATAAATGTGAGGTTATCCACTTTGGTGGCAAAAACAGGAGGGTAGACTATTATCTGAATGGTGGCAAATTAGGAAAAGGGGAGATGCAACGAGACCTGGGGCTCATGGTACGCCAATCATTGAAAGTAGGCATGCAGGGTGCAGCAGGCAGTGAAGAAAGCAAATGGTATGTTAGCATTCGTAGCAAAAGGATTTTGAGTATAGGAGCAGGGAGGTTCATCTGCAGTTGTACAGGGTTTTTGGTGAGTCCACACCTGCAGTATTGCGTACAGTTTTGGTCTCCAAATCTGATAAAATATATTCTTGCCATAGAGGGGGTACAGAGAAGGTTCACCAGACTGATTCCTGTGGTGTCAGGACTTTCATATGAGAAAAGACTGGATAGACTTAGTTTGTACTCGCTAGAATTTAGAAGACTGAGGGGGGATCTTATAGAAACTTAAAAATTCTTAAGGGGTTGGATAGGCTAGATGCAGGAAGATTGTTCCCGATGTTGGGGAGGTCCAGAACAAGGGGTCATAGTCTAAGGATAATGGAGAATTCCTTTAGGACCGAGATGAGGAAAACATTTTTCACACAGAGAGTGGTGAGTCTCTGGAATTCTCTGCCACAGAAGGTAGTTGAGGCCAGTTCATTGGCTATATTTAAGCGGGAGTTAGATGTGGCCCTTGTGGCTAAAGGGATCAGGGGGTATGGAGAGAAGGCAGGCACAGGATACTGAGTTGGATGATCAGCCATGATCATATTGAATGGCAGTGCAGCTCGAAGGGCCGAATGGCCTACTCCTGCACCTATTTTCTATGTTTCTATGTTTCTATGAGAGAGGATCTTTTCAGTGTATACTCCAGAGTTAAGAAGAGAGGCTCCGATTTCCTCCCACATTCCAAAGACGTGCAGGTGTGTAAGTTTATTTCTGAAAATTGCCCCCAGTGAGTAGGGTTGACCTAGTATACAGGAGATCACTGGTCGCTGCGTACTTGGTGGTGGCAGAACGGCCTGTTTCTATGCTATATCTCAAAAGTAAGCTTATATGGAATGACAGTGTATCATTTCACCACGTTGAGCAATACTCTCTGTACCCTGGACATCATCACAATCCCATTTACTTGTCCATCATATGTTAACACCTCAGTTAAACATTGACCCTCACTCACAAGTTACAGGAGCAGAATTAGGCCATTTGGCCCATCAAAAGTCTACTCCACCATTCAATTATGGCTGATCTACTTTTCCCTTAATCTATCTCCGCCTAAAAAATAATCCAATGAGTTGGCCTCCACAGCTGCCTGTGGCAATGAATTCCATGGATTCAGCACCTTCTGGCAAAGGACATTCCTCCTCATCTCCTTCTTAAAGGAATGTCCTTTAATTCTGAGGCCTCTGGTCCTCGACTAGGGGGTTGCCAACCTTTTTCATCCCGTTTACCCCCTGGCAACTTATTTATACCACTTATTTTAACACTTATTAATAACACTTATTTAATTTCACTTATTTCTGAATAACCAATGATGAACAGATACCGTTATACCAGAACGAAACACGTTAGTCAATGAGAAAAATTATGTACAAATCCAGAATCAACAAATTTGCCCCTGGGTAGATGAAATTTACCCTCTGGGGGAAATTTACCCCAGGTTGGGAACCCTTGTCCGAGACTCTCCAATGAGTGGAAACATCTTCTCCATGTCCACGCTGTCCAAACCTTGCACTATTTGGTGCATTTCAATGAACTCCAGTGAGTACAGGCCCACTGCTGTCATAAATGCTCATCATAGGTTAACCCATTCATTCCTGGGATCATTCTCGTAAACCCCCTCTGGACTCTCTCCAGAGCCAGCACATCCTTCCTCAGATATGATGTACAAAATTGCTCACAATACTCCAAATGTGGCCTGACCAGTGCGTTATAGAGACTCAGCATTACATCCCTGTTTTTGTATACTATCCCTCTTGAAATAAATCCTAGCATTACGTTTGCCTTCTTTATTACCGATTTGTTTTACCAATTACCTTTTTGGGAATCCTACACCAGCACTCCCAAGTCCCTTTGCACCTCCGATTTCTGGATTCTCACCTCATTTAGAAATTAGTCTACGCCTTTTTTCCCATTCACCTTTCTCTCAAACTCTGTTTTACTTTGGAGTCACGTGAGTGACTTCGTGAAGACCCCGCCAGCACGCATGCGCGATATATCTTCGCTCGCATTTGCAGACGACAGCTGGGGGGGGGGGGGGGGGTGGGGGAGTGATCTCCTCTGCCGGCAGCATCAAAAAGGCCCTCAGGTAAGTTTTCACTAACCTTGAGCTGGTTAGTTTTTCTGTACTTGTTTATATTTACAGGAAAATGATGGAGAGAAGGACAAAAAAGAAGGCTGCGCTGAAGTATGCCTCTCAAGACCGCGGGACTTCAGAGCGAAGTCGGCGGCCAATATCCCCGGAGCTGACCGCAGAACCGGTAGCACCCATAACACGGGCCGGGAAAAAAGCGCGGAAGTCGGGGAGCCCCGCTCAGTTGGCAGGAACCGACTCTCCACCACAGCAGTCCAGGGAGCTGCATACTGGCGGGAGGACCGCGCGGGAGCAGGGTAGACAAGACCCCGACTGCCTACCGCTTCAGTCTGAACATAAACAGACCAGCGGTAAAAAGGTGTGGAAGACAGGGCCTGCCTCAACGGCACACCCCAACTCGCCATCATAAATTCTATGACATTTCAACCCTGGAAGGAATTATGAAAAATATTCCATATGGTGTGAATTTGATGTTTGGAGAAGACAAACTAAGATTCTTCCGTGATTTTCCAGCTGAAGTTATGGAAAAGAGGGACAAGTTTACAAATACGAGAAGGCTACTGAAAGAGGTCTCGGGAGTAAGATATGGGATAGTATATCACGCGAAATTGAGAATTACTTATAACCATTTTGAACATGCATTCACGGATCCAGAAGAGGCATTTAATTATGCACAAAGTATCACAAAGCAGGTCTACTGATCATGAGAAACGACGAAGAAAGAACTGTGTTTCTTTTTTTTTTATCATACAAAAAATACTGCTCTGGTTAAGATGGAGAATGGAGAAAATAACTTGAGAATATGGAAAAATATTATCAGTGAATTTGTATATAAAAATGTATGATTTAAGAAACACACAATTACATACTAACATAAAATATAATTAATTAAATTGTGTAATATTAAGGCATAGCTTAATAATGGCTGATGTTTATTTCTTGATGTTAATTACTTGCTAAATATAAGAATGAGTTAAATATGATTGATAAGTACTAATAACATACTAACAAATTTTATGAAATATAGTAGATATAGTAGATTTAGTCTAAATTGCGTGCAAAGAGGGGGGAGGAGACTCAGATGCTTGGAAGTTATCCAAGGGTCTGAATCTGGTTAACCCCTTGGAACCTGCTGTTGTCTGATATAAAAGTTTGAGACTTAATTGTAATGGAGCTGGGAATATCGATAGTTATGGATATATAATTAACATAATTACTGTTATATCTAAATATATACTCGGAAACTTTTTTTTATTTTGTTTTTCCTCTTTGAAGATATATTTCTAATCTATCTATTGGAGTGCGTTTTATTTTATATATATTTTTTTTAACTTTGTATCGCTCTCTCTTCCAATTAATAATAACTGGTCAAGGGGGCAGAGCGAAACATATAAAAACATCTACGGAAGTCAACAAGAATTTTTCTACCACCTGTTGGTGGTCTGTTTTTAATTATAATATCTTTATTTTTGGATATTATAATATCACTTTTTGTTTGTTAAGTATCTTTTCACGACTCTACACTTTCTGGTCTTTTTCAAGGTTTATTCTGAAGGGGCGATGCCAACAAAACTTAACAGCTGGGGATGACCATCCTCCACCTAGAGTTATGAAGTTCTTGGTTGCACCATATGAAGCACAGGTTAACATGATCCATAATACAAGACGATAAACAAAAGAAAACTGGAGGAATCACGTTCTGTAGTTGGAATATAAGGGGCGCTAATGAACCAATTAAAAGGGGTAAGATCTTTGCCCAATAGAAAGCCTTAAACAGTGATATCATTTTCTTACAAGAGACACATTTGAAATATCAAACACAGATAAGATTGAAGGCAAATTGGATTGGGCAAACATACTACTCTTCATTTACTTCTAAATCTAGAGGTATAGCTATTATCATTCGTAAAGATATACCATTTAAATTAAAGAATACCATAGCAGATAAAGAGGGGAGGTATGTCATAGTCACGGGAGAAATTTATTCTACTCCACTTACTTTGATAAATATTTATGCTCCTAATTTTGACAACCCCCAATTCTTTAGTAAAATTTTGGATACAATTACAGAACTTAACTATCAAAATGTGATAATAGGGGGAGATTTGAATTGTGTTTTAGATCCATATCTGGATAAATCAGCAAAACAAAAAAGGATTAACATAAAATCTAAAACTAGTGAACTCCTAAATACATACATGAAAAATACCAACATAACAGATGTATGGAGGATCGCTAACCCAGTAGGTGGACACAAAACTAATTCCATATACATATAATTCTAAATATCATAATAGTATTATTTCTGATCATTCCCAGCTAACTTTTTCTTTTAAATTAGATGGAATGCCTGTTAAAAAATCGTTTTGGAGGTTTAACCCCCAAATCTTAAACAACTCACAAGGATGTACATATTTAAAAGTGCAGATGGGATTCTTTTTTGAGACAAATGATACACCAGATATTTTACCCTCCTTATTATGGGAAACTTTTAAGGCATTTATTAGAGGAACTATAATCTCATATCAAGCTTTCAAAAATAAAAATAATAACACTGAACAATTGCAGTTAGAACAACAAATTAGACAATTGGATTTAGAAAATGCCAAAGAACCAACTATAGATAAACATAATAAGATAACAATACTAAAATATAAATTAAATACAATTTTATCAGCCAGAATAATAAGATTATTTCAAACCACAAAACAAGAAAATTTCGAATTTGGTGATAAACCACATAAACTCTTAATACGCCAACTGAAAAAACGGGAAACAGAAAATACAATTACTAAAATTAAATCAGACAAAGGGGAATTACTAACACTACCTAAAGAATTAATAAAAGATTTGCTCAATTTTATCAAAATTTATATACATCGTAAACCTCTGCAAATAATACTCAAATTACAAATTTCTTAGACAATTGCAACCTTCCAAAATTAAATATGGTGGAACAAGAGGGATTAGGAGTCAGAGGAATTACACTACAGGAAATAGAAGAAACAATAAATTTGTTGAAGAATGGCAAAACGCCAGGACCAGATGGCTTTAGTAATGAATTCTATAAAAGATTCTATGAGATAATTTCTCCACGCCTGCAAGATTTATATATATGCGCTTTTAAAGAAAATAAACTACCAGAAACACTAACTGAGTCAACGATTATACTTATACCAAAAAAGGATAAAGATCTAGAAGACCAAGGCTCATATAGAGCTATTGCACTCCTAAATACAGATTAAAAAATATTAGCAAAGACTCTACCAAGAAGATTGAGTAAATATGTTAGCAAACTAATAAACATGGACCAAACAGGGTTTATACCAAAGAGATACTCTTTTAACAATTTGAGACGGCTGTCTAATATAATGTACTCACATAATACTGAAGAAGAACTAGCAATTATTTCATTGGATGCAGAAAAAGCTTTCGATCAAGTAGTATGGCAATATTTATTCAAAGTATTGCAAAAATTTAACATGGGAGATAACTTTATCTCATGGGTAAAATTATTATATGATAAGCCGACGGCTAGAATACAGACTAATAATATATTATCCTCGAAATTCCAATTAGCATGGGGCAATAGGCAGGGGTGCGTACTATCGCCCCTGCTATTTGCACTAGTGATAGAGCCTTTAGCAGAAAGTATAAGAAGTCATTCAAATACTCATGGATATAATACCAAACACTCAAATAATAAAATTTCATTATATGCAGACGACATCTTACTATATATTACAAATTTACAAATTAACATACCAAATATACTAAACTTAATAGAGGAATTTGCTTCTCTTTCAGGATATAGAATAAATTGGAACAAAAGCGAAACTATGACGATAAAACCTCAAGAGCCGACACATTTGTTGAAATTCCCCTTTAGAATTGCAACAAGTATTTGGGCATTCAAATCACTAGGAAATATAAATCATTACTCAACGCAAACTATATGCCTTTATTAACTAAATTAAATGGGTTGATTACATTTTGGAAAACACTGCCGATGTCCTTAATAGGCAGAATAAGCGCGGTAAAAATGATCTTCTTACTACAAATATTGTACCTATTTCAATCAATACCAACATACTTACCTAAAAAATTCTTTACAAAACTAGACTCTGATATTATAAATTTCATATGGGATTATAAATCACACAGAATTAAAAAAAAAACACTTGTGTAAATCTAAAGAATCAGGGGGACTGACACTTCCTAACTTATTGTATTACTATTGGGCAGTGAATATTAAAAATATAATCTATTGGTTGGACAGTTCTGTCGCCTATCTCCTTCGCTCCTTAGATGCTGCTGCACCCGCTGAGTTTCTCCAGCATTTTGTGTAACCCCCTGCCCAACAGGTAGATTGGATAAGAATGGAGAAAGAGGATTGTTCCCCTTATAATATAGGAGCGATCCTTCTTTCCCCGATGAAACTGAACAATATAATATATAAGAATCCAATTATTCACAGTATAATACGAATTTGGAAACAAATAAAACTAACTTTAAAATTAAGAAAATTATCGCTTCTTTCTCCAATAGCTAATGATCCCTCATTCAAACCATCCATTATTGATAAAATGTTTTATCCATTGGAAAAGAATAGGAATTAAAACGATGGTAGATATGTATGAAATGGGAAAACTTTTATATTTCCAACAATTACAACTAAAATGTAATTTGAAAAATAATCAATATTTCAAATATCTTCAAATTCAAGATTATTTGAAAAAATATATACAAGGATATCAAACTTTAACCCCAGATTTATTGGAGGAAGGAATGAATAGAAATGCAGAATCAAGCAATTTAATATCTTACTTATATAATACAATTCTAAATATAGAAACACCAACGACAGAGGCAATTAGAAGGGACTGGGAACAAGAGTTATTGATAAAAATCCCGAACGATAGATGGGAAAGAAATTATTATATGTAAATAAATGTTCAATTAATGTAAGACATAACATAGAAACATAGAAACATGGAAATTAGGTGCAGGAGCAGGCCATTTGGCCCTTCGAGCCTGCACCGCCATTCAATATGATCATGGCTGATCATCCAACTCAATATCCTGTACCTGCCTTCTCTCCATACCCCCTGATCTCTTCAGCCACAAGGGCCACATCCAACTCCCTCTTAAATATGGCCAACGAACTGGCCTCAACTACCTTCTGTGGCAGAGAATTCCATAGATTCACCACTCTGTGTGAAAAACGATTTTCTCATCTCGGTCCTAAAAGACTTCCCCCTTATCCTTAAACTGTGACCCCTTGTTCTGGACTTCCCCAACATCGGGAACAATGTTCCTGCATCTAGCCTGTCCAACCCCTTAAGAATTTTGTAAGTCTCTATAACCTAATTCAATTTAAAATTTTACATAGACTATTATTCGAAAACTAGACTGAATAAAATATTTTCAAATGTTTCCCCCATCTGCGACAAATGTTTAACTCAAAATGCCACTATAGCACATTCCTTTGTCTCTTGTATAAAACTGTATAAATTTTGGAATGAAATTTTTGGAATTTTTACAAAACTATTTAACATAAAATTAAACCCCAATACAGAACTGATTATCTTTGGATCAATGGAAGAGGGAAGTAAACTAACTATATTCCAAGAAGCTTTTCTTTATTACGGTCTAAGAACAGCAAAAAAACTTATGGCCCTGTCTCACTGTGCGAGTTGACCCACGAGGTACCCTGAGTGACAAACTCGTGGCTGTGCACGAGACTGCAAGTTTATGATCAAGTGTGTAATACGAGTTCCCACGGGTATGTCATTGCTGCGATGTTCCTAGTTCCTCTCCCGAGTTAGCAAGTTCCTCTCCCGTTACTCTTGAGCCAACCGTGAATGAAGGTATGTTTTAATAAAGCAACAATGTTAAAATACATCTCCATCCTGTGGTTTTGAGTTATTTCAGCGCGGCGGCATCTATTGATATGACCTACAATGGGAAAATGCGCATCCTCCAGTAACCAAGCATTTTCTTGTTGTTTTATGTTTTTAAATACTTTTTTGCAATGGATCTCTATTTTAAATAATTTTAAAAAAGGAAGCAGCCCGGGTGACTGACATTGAGCGGCCGCCGGGACCCGACAGCACGCACACACACACACACACACACACACACACACACACACACACACACACACACACACACACACACACACACACACACACACAGAGATACACACAGACAGCAGCTGGCCACCACTTCAGAGGAATGAAGCAGCTCGGGTGACTGAGCGGACCGCCGGGACCCGACAGTACACACACACACATACACACACACACACACACACACACACACACACACACACACACACACACACACACACACACACACACACACACACACACAGATACACACAGATAGACAGAGAGGGAGAGAGAGAGACACACACACACACACACTCACACACTCACACACACAGAGAGAGAGATACACACAGACAGCAGGACTGGCCACCACTTCAGAGGAATGAAGCAGCTCGGGTGACTTTGAGCGGCCACCGGGACCCGACAGCAGACACACACACAGATACACACAGATAACAGAGAGGGAGAGAGAGACACACACACACACACATAGAGAGAGAGATACACACAGACAGCAGCTGGCCACCACTTCAGAGGAATGAAGCAGCTCGGGTGACTTTGAGCGGCCACCGGGACCCGACATCAGACCACACACACAGATACAAACAGATAGACAGAGAGGGAGAGAGACACACACACACAACTCAGCGGACCAGGCAGCACCTCTGGAGAGAAGGAATAGAGTCGAGACCCTTCTTCAGACTTACCCGAAATGCCACCCATTCCTTCGCTCCAGAGATGCAGCCTGTCCCGCCGAGTTACTCCAGCATTGTGTGTGTCTATCTACGGTGTGAACCAGCATCTGCAGTTCCTTCCCAATCCCACACTCTCGGCCCCGGGGGGTGGATGGAGCATCACACGTGGACACATCCCACCCACCCCAGACTTGCCCCTTCGGCAGGTCTTTAAACCGTTCATTGAGACAGGAGTGAAGCCACGGAGCAGGCGCCTCAGTAATAAAGGACAAGTGGCAGAAAGGCCAAAGATAGACACAAAATGCTGGAGTAACTCGGCGGGACAGGCTGCATCTCTGGAGCGAAGGAATGGGTGGCATTTCGGGTAAGTCTGAAGAAGGGTCTCGACTCTATTCCTTCTCTCCAGAGATGCTGCCTGGTCCGCTGAGTTACTCCAGCATTTTGTGTCTATCTTTGGTTCAGTCTTTACTCGAGCAAAAGAACAGATTATTAAAGTTCCCACGGTAGACTCACGAGACACTAAGATAAACGCACGGGGGCCACTACGTTATTACAACGAGTTTAAATGTTTTTCCATTTTTAACTTGAACAGTTAATTTGACTCGTGGAAAAAATCAAACATGTTTGATTTTTTTCACGAGTTAACAAGTTTCCCGAGTACCTGCCGTTAGCGCACGAGTCGATAAGTTGCTCGTGCGAGTTCGACGTTCCCGCTACGTGATCACCACGAGTGAAAATTCGGGGTCACTCGTGGGCCAACTCACACAGTGAGACAGGGGTTTTATACTCAAATTTTGGAAAAACGCTACCGTGCCAACATTCAAAATGTGGATTTCAAACATGTCTGAAATGCTACACCTTGAAGAAATGAGATTTTTCCTACTCGGCAAAGTAGACCTATTTTTAAAGACTTGGTCTCCTTTTATCAACTTTTTACAAGCGGATGGTGCAACACAAGGAATTAAATGGTTTAGAACCGGGTGACGGATGGGCAAAAATACGAAATAGGTAGATCTCTCCTAATCTCTCTTTTCTTTACTTTCTACCTTTTCTTTCAATCTTTTTAGCTTCTTATCTCTGTCCTGTATTTCTTTGGCTATCTGTTTCTACCCGCTTGTCTATCTATTCCGACACTCTTTATTTTTTTTTTCTCTCACTGTTCTTTTATTATTAAATCAAAAGTACGAAGTTGCACAAGAATGGAAATATGTATGTATGTATTAGGTACTCAAGTACCACACTACTGTACGTACTTCTAACAAAAATAAACAAATACATTTTTTTTTAAAACTATACAATAATTATAACTCAACTGAACAAGTACATGGATAGAAAATGTTTCGAGGCATATGGGCCAAACATTAGCAGGTAGGACTAGAGTAGAAAAAGGGCATCTTGGCTGGTTTGGGCAAGTTGGGTTGAAAGGCCTGTTTCCGTAGTGTATGGTGCTAAGGGTATAATGGTTTGAAAAGTGCGCTGTATATGACTCCTGGAATGTCATTGGGGACATTATTATCTTTCATTCTCTTGGATTCCCTGTAGTTTGAAATGGGAGGAGAGAATATAGATCCTAATGTTCATTTGGGTTGATTATTTGTTCAAAGCATGATCCTTTGCCAAACAGGGTGTAAAAGCATCAGAAAAATCAATCTATATGTCAATAATTTAAAATTAACGAGACCTTTGCCTACTGCAGTGCATGTTTTACTTTGGAAACAGGCCTTGTGGCCCACTGAGTCCAAACTGACCATCAATAACCCCGTACACTAGCACTATCCTACACACCAGGGACAATGTACAATTTACAGAAGCCAATCAACTTGCAAACCTGTACATCTTTGGAGTGTAGGAGGAATCCGAGTAATACCCGGAGAAACCGCACGCGGTCACAGGGAGAATGTACAAACTCCGTGCAGACAGTAGCCGTAGTCAGGATCGAACCGGGTCTCAGGTGCAGTAGGGCGGCAGCTTTGTAACGCCCAATTGTTAGCAACCTTATCCGCATCTGTTGGAGACCAAATAAACTATAGAAAGATTTTAGCTCCACCCGATTAGTTTCTTTGTAATACAGTCCACTTTAATATTTATTGCCACAGAAGGCTGTAGAGGCCAAGTCAGTGTATATTTTTAAGACATAGGTTCTTGATTAGTATAAGTGTCAGAGGTTATGGTGAGAGTATGACTGAAGGGCCTAATTCCACTACTATATGTTACAAACACGGCAGCAGACAGCACCCGTAGTCAGGATCGAACCCAGGTCTCTGGTGCTGTACGGCAGCAACTCTGCCGCTGCTCCATCGTGACTCCCCACATTTCCTTGATTTTCTGCATTGTGGAGTTTTTGAAAGATTACAGGCACATTGTCTAATTACAAACTGAAGGCAAGAACCCTGCAGAAGATCCAGGGATGTCATCTTGGGTTAAATTTCAATGGTCTGTTTGCTGATATTTCAGAGTAAATTGATTCTATTTTGTAGGAAGCTTAGTTTAATTTATTGTCACATGCACAGTGAAAAGCTTTTGTTATGTGCTAACCAGTCTCCGGAAAGACAATACATGATTACAATCGAGCCATCCACAGGGTACAGAAACATGATGAAGGAAATAACGTGAATAACGTTTAGTGCAAGATAAAGTTCACTAAAATCTAATTGAAGATAGTCTGAGCATCTCCAATGAGGTAGAATAGCTCAAGGCCGTTCTCTGGTTGTTGGTGGAATGGTTCAGTTGCCTGGTAACAGAAAGTGGGATAACATTGAGCTGGTGTAAAAGGATATTCAATGGATGGTGTGAACTCGATGGTCCGAAGGGCCTGTTTGCATTCTGTACCTCTAAACTTATCTGATCGCAGGCCTGAGGAGTGATTGCAAAAGACTGGTCAATTATTGGAGTAGCATTATTCTAAGATACACACAATATACTGGAGTAACTCAGTGGGTCAGGCAGCATCTCTGGAGAGAAGGAATGGGTCATATTTCGGGTCAAGACCCTTCTTCAAACTGAGAGTCAATATAGAGTGCGCCTGGAGATAAGGAAGGTTAAGGTTGGAAAATGGCAGATCAAAGCAGACGATGCAGGTCGAAGTGGAGCATTTCTCTAACACTTGTTTGTTTTCTGGTAACCCTTATTAAATCCCTTTCAAAAGATCCTCAGTGCCCCCCTCCATCTCAATACACCCAAGCGTCTGAAGTAAATACTTTTTCCCTTCCTCTCCAGGTGACCAACCAAGACAGGTAATCCAGAAAGCCAGAAAGCCATATCAATGCACAAACTGGAAGGAGATTGGAGGGACCATCAGCTTGTCCTGATCCTCTCAGAAGACAGAGGTGAGAAATAAAACATAGGTTCCTTGATGCTGGAAGATGTACAGTCTTCCACCTGAATGCAATGTGTTGGATGAGCTCAGCAGATCAAGGTGGTGCAGTGGTAGAGTTGTTGCCTTACAGAGTTAGAGACCCCGGTTCCATCCTGTCTGCAGGTGCTGTCTGTACGGAGTTTGTACATTCTCCTCATGACCGCATACAGGTTTGTAGGTTAATTGGGTTCCATAAAATATTTGTCTCCGGTGTGTACGATAGTGCTAGTGTACAGGTGATCGCGGGTCCGCGTGGACTCAGTGGACCGAAGAGCCTGTTTCCAACTGCATACACTAAAAAACCGAACAAATAAACTGAGATAACTGAAAAACTCCATGGCACTTTTGGTGGCACCATGGAGCAGTAGGAGGCGTTCCTTTTAGCTCCGGTCCGAAAAACGCGTTAGGATACCTGAAAAAGGACTTCCGGTGGCGCTATGGAGTAGGCAGACTCGCGCCATTTAGCTCCGAAAAACTGAAGAAAAAAACGGGGAAAAAATCGGGGTTTACCTGCTCAACATCGCAATCTGTGACGTCATCAGGCGCGCGACAAAATGGACGGTATGTTACCACAACATACCCCCCCCCCCACTCCCCAAACCGAGAAAAACCAGCAGGACCAGGGAAGTAGGCCCAACCGAAGCCTCGGCCTCAGGTTTAACAGCGTTCCAAGAAGAGATCTCAAGGAAAAAAAAGTCAGACGTGGAAGAAATAAGAAGTTTTCTTGCCTTAGAAGTTTCAAAAATAATGGCAGAATTTAAAAACCTCAAAAATGACTTTAAAGATGAGTTGAAAACTTAAAAAAAAAAAAAATTAAAGAAGAAATTAAAGAAGAAATTAAGAAATATATTGTTGCTATCGTACAGGAACAACTGGATTCCTGGAAGATGATCATGGAAAAAAATCTAAATAAAAAGATTGATGCGGTAAATGTTAAACTGAATCTGATGGAATCCGTATTTAATTCGAAGCTGTACCCCATCTCTCAGGCACTAGAACGACAACAACCAATCCGTAATCGAACTAGAGGGAATCGCTTGAAACATGCTCTGAAAACTACAAGCAAGCTTCTCTCCGAGAACAAGCGTTAATCGGACTTATTGCATAAAATAACCGAAAAATGCATTGACTTGGAGGGACGACAGAGATGCCAGAATCTAAGAATTATTGGTGTCCAGGAAGGAAGAGAGGGGAACCATGACCCCGTGAATTTGCTGCAGATCTACTGAAGAAAGTTTTAAATCTGGATCAAGCATCTTTACTTGCTCGGGCACAAAGAGCACTGAGACGCCGTCCAGGGGCGGACCCCTCCAAGACAACTGATAGTGAAGGTGCATATGACCATGTCTTGGATGACATGATGAAGAAAATTGTTCGCAGCAGAAATCTTGATTTTGAAGGAGACAAGATCAGCATATTTTGAGACTACCGGCGTAGGTTGCCAAGAAAAGAGCATTGTACAGGACACATTACAGACACAAGAAGACTACTTAAGATCATCCCAACATCAAATAAACCGAGATATGGCCTGATGATTACCCTGCGACATTGAGAATCCCAACGACCACAAAGGATACTTCTTTACTAACCACACAGAGGCTTTTAAATTTGCAAAGAAGATTGAGACCACTGAAAAGATTGAAAACTATCGAGGACGAGAATGAAAGAGGACAATGAGGATTAATACTTAACACTAAATATATACGCGATGATATTGGATTCAGTACTTTACTGAGAAGAACTGAACTTTAAATTACTATACTTAAGGAATTGTTATGAATTTAGAATGAAATTGATCATCATTATATAATATTTTATATTTTAGTACTAATTATTACTAACCATTATTATTCATAATAATTAATCATCATCAATTATAGTTAATTGGATTAATTCAGAAATTAGTTAAAAGGATGAACCATAAGATGATTAAAATAGAAGATGAAGGTTTAATCCTAGATATTTGATACTATTTTGACTTAATCATGGGACTAATACTTTGGTTATATGAAAACTAATATTTTTATTTACTTTGAGATTAATAATTATTCCATTATTGGAATATATCCATTATCCACCCCCCCCCCCCCCCCCCCCCCCCCGTATAATGTTTTTCTTTATTGAATTTGAAATTCCTTCGAGGAAAGAACGGAGCTAGTAACTTTTTTTTTTACCAAAAGCAACGGAAGTCTTTAGATGCCTAGCGACATTAGGGTGGCTATCATTAACTACACTAACTATAGATGTAGTATTTTTCTTACTTTCACACTTCACTCACTTATCTTTTCTATTTTGTAGTATATTATAATCAGTATAATCTTTATTTTGAATGGAATTATAATTGTTATTTAAGGAGATGTGACCGAGAAGAAAACCTACAAGATCTAAAATTCATCTATCTGAGGTCCAGGTGTAAGGTATGGTTTAACATGTTGAATCATCTACTCCATTATAGACCACCCTAATCATAAGATGCAAGACGTAAAAGTCAACACTGGGGTTGAAGGAATTACATTCTGCAGTTGGAATGTTAAGGGAATTAATGAACCCATTAAGAGAGGCAAAGTGTTAGCTCACCTAAAATCGCTCAAAACAGACATAATTTTCCTCCAAGAGACTCACCGTAAAAAGGAAGCGCAATACAGATTGAAAACAAAATGGATTGCCCAAACGTATCATTCCTCATTCACACATAAATCTAGAGGGGTTGCTATTCTAATCCGTAAAGGTATACCTTTTAAACATATAGCAACTACAGAAGATACTGATGGTAGATATATCATAGTAGTAGGCGCATTATACTTATATATATGGACCAAATTTTGATAGTCCACTGTTTTTCAAGAGAATACTTGATATTATTCTGGAATGCACACAAAATAATTTAATAATTGGTGGAGATTTAAATTATACACTGGATTCATATTTAGATAGATCATCAACAAAGAAAGTCAAAATCTCTGTCAAGTGAATTTTTAAACTCATATATGAACAATACCAATATTAAGGATATCTGGAGAATTGAAAACCCATCCGGAAGAGAATACTCATTTTACTCATCTGTACATAAAACATATTCAAGGATAGATTATTTCTTAGTAGACTCTAACTAATTCCATTTACTTATAAATCACAATCATAATATTTAATTTCGGATCATGCCCCATTAACGTTTATGATTAAACTAAATGAAAGAAACAGACACAATGGAGACTTAATCCTCAAATCTTAAAGGAACAGGGTTTGTTGTAAATATCTTGTAAACAGATTAATATGTTCTTCGAGGTCAATGACCAACCTGAAATCTCTGCTTCCCTTTTCTGGGAAAAATCAAAGCATTTACACGAGGGGTTTAATCTCCTCTCAGGCATTTCTTAATAAAGAGAATAGAGCTAAACAACAGACATTGGAAATGGAAATAAGGCAATTAGACATAGAAAATGCAAGAGCACCTTCATTGGCAAAACACAATAAAATAGCTGCACTGAAATATAAGTTAAATAAAATATACTCTGACCAAATAATAAAACTTTATCAACACACAAAACAATTAAATTTTGAATTTGGTGATAAACCACATAAATTATTAGCACGCCAGCGTCGTAAACTGGATGGGGAAAAAATGATTCATAAGATTAGATCAGAAAGGGGAGAAATACTAACACTCCCCAAAGATATTAATGACAGGTTTTTACAATACTATCAAAATCTTTACTCAACGAAAGTGAGACATCAATCAATAGGAATGGAAGCATTTTTACAGAAATGTAACCTTATAGGCTTAGATCTGTAAGAACAAGAATTATTAGGAGCTGAAATAACGACTAAAGATATTGAAGAGTCAATTAGATCTTTAAAAAATGGAAAGGCCGCTGGCCGTGATGGCCTAAGTTCTGAATTCTATAAAAAAAAATTATGATCTGATTTCTCTCTTACAAAACTGAGTTTATATCAACAGCAACTCCCAGAAACTTTAAATGAATTACAATAATACTTATACTAAAACTGATAAGGATCTAGAAGACATGGCCCTCATATAGTGCAATAGCTCTATTAAATAGATCAGAAAAAATATTAACTAAAATCTTATCGTATAGATTGAGCTTAGTAATTAACAAATTAATACACTGATCAAACAGGTTTTATCCCAAAACGTCACTCATTTTATAATCTTAGACGATTGTTTAATATTATATATTTAAATATTGCTAATGCAGACCTAGCAATTATATCGCTAGAAGCTGAAAAAGCCTTCGATCAAGAAGTTTGGCCATATTTATTTTCAGTGATGAAAAATTTTCAATTGGGAGAGAAGTACTGTGCATGGGTTAAATTATTATATTCTAACCCAACAGCTAGAATACTAACAAATCAAATGTTATCAAATAAATTTAATCTTTCCAGAGGTTTGTAGACAAGGATGTTCGTTATCTCCATTATTATTTGCTTTAGCAATTGAACCACTCGCAGAAAATGTCAGATCTAATCCAGAAATACATGGGTACAATACTAAAGATACAATGAATAAAATTTCTCTATATGCAGATGATGTACTAATATTATTTACAAAGCCGAAATTAGAATTCAAATTTATTAAATCTAATAACTCAATTCGGTCAGTTCTCACGATATAGAATTAATTGGAATAAAAGCGAAATCATGTCAATAACGGATCACAATTTACATATACTACAACAATTACCTTTTAAAATAGTTGAAGAAAAATTTAAATATCTAGGTATTTATGTAACTAAGGGGTATAGTTCTTTATTTAAATCAAATTTCCCACCTTTACTGAATAAACTAAATAAGAATATTCAATACTGGAAAACACTTCCTATTTCAATATTCGGTAGAATTAATGCTATAAAAATGATTTTTCTGCCGCAATTACTGTACTTATTTCAGTCAATCCCGATATATATTCCAAAATCTGTTTTTAAAAAAGTAGACTCTACTGTTACAAGTTTCATCTGGGATTACAAGAATCATAGAATAAATAAAAAACATTTATGTAAATCAAAGATTAATGGAGGTTTAGCTCTACCAAATTTTTTGTTTTATTTTTGGGCAGTTTATATTAAAAACATGAATTTTTGGCTGGAAGAAATGAATCAACAACCAGATTGGTTAAGGATGGAAAAGGAGGACTGTCTACCTTTTGAAATCGGTTCGATTATTTTTGCACCGACAAAATTGCACAAAAAAACCTATGGGGAAAACCCTACAATATATAGTGGTACACGAATCTGGAAACAACTTAAAACGGTTTTAAAACTGGATAATATACCTCTCTGTCTCCCTATTGTAAACAATCCCTTATTCAAACCTTCCATGCTGGATAAAGGCTTTATACAATTGAAAAACTATGGAATCAAAAAGATGGAACACCTTTATAAGAAAGGCACTTATCTTTCATTTCAGGAACTGCAACAGATTCCTACAACTCAGAGATTATGTTAAATCAAATATAGAGGTGTATAAAATCATGAAGGGAATAGAAAGAATGAATGCAGGGTGTCTTTTACCCAGAGGAAGGAAATCAAGAACCAGAGGACATGGGTTCAAGGTGAGAGGGGCAAGATTTAATAGGGATCTGGTGGGTGTTGCGTTTTGGGAGTGAGCTGCCAGAGGAGATAGCTGTGGCATGAACTATACAATATTTATAACTCAACTGAACAAGTACATGGATAGAAATGTTTCGAGGGATATTGGCCAAACATGGGCAGGTAGGACTAGCATAGAAAAGCGGCATCTTGGCCGATTTGGGCAAATTGGGTTGAAAGGCCTGTTTCCGTAGTGTATGGTGATAAGGGTATAATGGTTTGAAAGGTGCGCTGTATATGACTCCTGGAATGTCATTGGGGACACTGTTAACTTTCATTGCCTTGGATTCCCTGTAGTTTGAAATTGGAGGAGAGACTATAAATCCTAATGTTCATTAGGGTTGATTATTTGTTCAAAACATGATCCTTTGCCAAACAGGGTGTAAAAGCATCAGAAAAATCAATCTATATGTCAATAATTTAAAATTAACGAGACCTTTGCCTACTGCAGTGCATGTTTTACTTTGGACTTACAGTGTTGGAAACAGGCCCTTTGACCCACTGAGTCCACACTGACCGTCAATCACCCTGTACACTAGCACTATCTTATGCACTAGGGACAATGTATAATTTACAGAAACCAATGAACTTGCAAATCTACAGGTGTTTGGAGTGTAGGAGGAATCCGAGTCACACCCGGAGAAACCCCACACGGTCACAGGGAGAACGTACAAACTGCGTGCAGACAGTACCCGTAGTCATGATCAAACCGGTAAAAAGTAGAAATCTTAAATATGAAGAAGATTCGATCAGTATTTACCGAGATTACCCAGCAGAGGTCTCCAAGAAACGAAATGCGTTCAAAGAGACCAAAAGAATTTTGAGGGAAGTGAAGAATCTGAAGTACGGTCTGAGATATCCAGCCACACTGAGAGTCACCTACAATCAGGAAGAACATTATTTTAAAAATCCAGAGGACGCATTGAGTTTTGCCCAAGGGATTAAGGAGCGAGAAGCAGACTGAATGAAATCTTCAAAGATGAATTAAACGAACAATTAAACCGTACTTTCAAGATTGGTTGAAGATTGCAATAGACTATGGACTCGTTTCATCCAAAGAAGACGGAGAAGGAGGCGGATGGGAGACTCGAGGAGATACGGATCAAAGACTATTCCATGGATACTAATAATTAGAATACTAACACTACTAATGTTAATAATTAACATATATTAACATATATAAACATATATTAAATTTAATACATCATTATTAATTAGAGCTAATAACTGCTAATTATTGATTAATAATTAATTATAGCCGATTAACTTAGAATTAAGTAAATAAATATAAATACACAAAATATAAACTTTGACTTCATTTATCCCCCCTGGTACTTTTTATTTCTTTTTTTTTAAATATTTTTTCTATAATTTTTTTTTAATATATTCTTATTATTATAGTTTGTAATAAGCATTAAGTATATATATTAGTATATACTTGACTATAAACTTTGTACACATCATAGTTTAATACCCCCAGATTAAATAATATTTTTTTTATGGAATAATAATTTTAGTGAATCATGGAGATGGATAAGTATCTAACATTCACTACGGAAGTCTTTAGATTGCTAGCCATGTTAGTATGGCTAACACTAACTACACTAATACTAGGTGTAGTTTTTTCTTTCTTTGCGCACCCTACTAATCTCTCAATCTATCCCTTTTTTAATATTATTTCTTGTTATTATTATTTTACATTTGAGTGGAATTATAAATTAATGCAAAGGAGATATATATGTGAGAGAAACTCAAGGGTCTTGAAATTAATCTATTCGAAGTTCAGGTGTAAAGTAGGGTATGTCGAACTGAACCATTTGCTCTATTATATATCCCTTCAGATAAAAGATGCAAGACTTACATACGAATATGGGGAATGGAGGAATAACGTTTTGTAGTTGGAGTGTTAAAGGTATTAATGAACCAATTAAGAGGGGTAAAGTATTAGCACATTTAAGAGCACTTAAAATAGATGTGGCATTTATCCAAGAGACACATTTAAAAAAAAGAGGCAGAACATAGATTAAAGGCTAAATGGATTGATAAAGTCTATCATTCTTCTTTCACACACAAACCTAGAGGTGTAGCAATATTAATTTGTAAAGGCACTGCATTTAAACATACTTCAACAATAACTGATAGTGACGGTAGATATATTATTGTAATAGGAGAATTATACACGCAAAAAATAATTTTTGTCAATGTATGTGGCCCAAATTTTGATAGTCCGTTGTTTTTTAAAAAAAATATTTAATACCATCCCGGAATTATCACAACACAATCTAATAATTGGAGGAGATTTAAATTGTACACTAGATCCTTATTTGGATAGATCATCAAAACAATGGAAACTTAAATCGCATTCCAGTGAGTTAATAAATGCATATATAGACACTAGTAATATTAAAGATGTTTGGAGATTGCAAAATCCAACAGGACGAGAATATTCATTTTACTCACCTGTGCATAAAACTTATTCAAGAATAGATTATTTTTTGGTAGATTTAAAACTCATTCCACTTAGGTATAATTCAAAATATCATAATATTATAATTTCAGATCATGCACCTTTAACTTTTAAGATGAAAATAACTGGTAAAATGGAAAACAAGGACAATGGACATTTAACCCACAAATTTTAAAAGTCAAAATAACTCAAGAATATATCACAAAACAGATCAAGATTTTCTTTGAAATAAACGATACGCCAGAAATATCTTCGTCCCTTTTATGGGAAACTTTTAAAGCGTATGTTCGGGGAATTATGATATCTTCTCAAGCATTTTATAATAAAGAGAATCGGAGGGTACAACAGGCATTGGAAAGGGAGATCAAATAGTTAGATACAGAGAACGCTGTTAATCCAACCATGATAAAACATAATAAAATCTTTGTATTGAAATATAAATTAAATTAAATACAGTCAGACCAAGTTGTAAAACTATACCAATATACTAAACAAATACAATTTGAATTTGGTGACAAACCACATAAATTATTGGCTCGTCAATTAAGAAAATTGGAAGGAGAAAAATTCATCTATAGGATTAAATCAGATAAAGGGGAATTACTAGTACAAACTAAAGATATAAACGAGAGATTTTTGCAATATTATAAAAATTTATATTCAAAAGTAAATCGGATAGGAGTAGAAACATTCTTAAAAAAGTGTAATCTAAAAGGACTGGATTTAGAAGATAGAGAATTATTAAACGTTGAAATAACTATTAAAGAAATTGAAGAAGCTATTAGATCATTAAAAAATGGTAAAACTCCAGGACCAGATGGTATTGGATCCGAATTATATAAAATATTTTATGATATGACAGCTCCACGTTTGAAGACACTATATGAACACATTTATGCACAACAGAAATTATCAGAAACATTAAATGAATCTATTATAACCCTTATACCTAAATTAGATAAAAATCTTGATGATCCAGGGTCATATAGAGCTATATCTCTTTTAAATACTGATCAAAAAATATTAACCAAAATACTAGCACAAAGACTAAACACAGTGATTAATAAACTAATTCATTCAGATCAAACAGGATTTATACCAAAATGATACTCCTCAAACAACCTGAAAAGAGTAGTTAATATTATATACTCGAAAAGAAACATTAATAAGGATTTATCAATTATTTCGTTGGGCGCAGAGAAAGCTTTTGATCAGATTGAATGGTCTTATTTATTTTCGGTTATGGAATTTTTTCAGTTGGGGGAGAAGTTTATAACATGGATTAAATTACTATATACCAAGCCAACAGATAGAATATTAATAAACCAAATGTTAACAACTAAATATAACTTATTCCGAGGCTGCAGACAAGGTTGCCCTTTATCTCCACTACTGTTTGCACTTGCAATAGAACCACTAGTAAAATCTGTGAGATTGCATCGTGAAATATACGGGTATGAAACTAATGAAACTGAAAATAAAATCTCTTTATACGCACATGATGTATTACTTTATATCACAAAGCCGGAAATTAGTATTCCTAACATATTAGATTTAATAACTCAATTTGGATCGTTTTCAGGATATAGCATTAATTGGAATAAAAGTGAACATGCCAATAATGGGAAATAACTTACATATATTACAACAATATCCTTTTAAGATTGCAAATGAAAATAATCAAATATCTTGGAAATTATGTAACAAAAAGATATGATTCTTTATTTAAATCTAATTTCCCACCCTTATTGAATAAACTACTTAAGAATATCCAATATTGGAAAACATTACCTATTTCAATGCTAGGTAAGATTAATGCGATAAAAATGATTTTTCTTCCACAATTATTATACTTGTTTCAAATGATCCCGATATATCTTCCTAAATTTTTTTTAAAGAAAGTGCTCTATAGTTACCAATTTTATTTGGGATTATAAGAACCATAGAATAATTAAAAAGCATCTATGTAAATCAAAAATGAATGGAGGTTTTGCATTGCCTAATTTTGTGTTTTATTATGGGGCAGTTAATATAAAAAATATGAATTTCTGGTTGGAAGAACTAGATAAACAACCAAATTGGTTAAAAATGGAAAAGGAAGACTGTTCACCTTTCGAAATTAGCTCGACTTTATTTGCTAACACTAAAATACATAAGAAAATTTATAGAGGAAACCCAATAATAGAAAGTGGTATACGTATTTGGAAACAATTAACAAAAACATTAAAATTACAGAACACACCACTAGCTCTTCCAATTGTAAACAATATTACTTTTAAACCTTCATTGATGGATAAAGGTTTTTTAAAATGGAAGAACTATGGAATAAATAAGATGGGTGATCTCTACAGGGAAAGTTTATTTCTCTCATTTTGGGAATTACAACAAAATTATGGATTACACTCCAAAGAATATTTTAGATATCTACAAATTAGAGATTATGTTAAATCAAATACACCAGATTTTAGGAATAGAAAGACAGAAATTTTAGATGAATGTCTAAATAAACATCCGAATACAGAAAAAAATAATATCATATATTTATAATATCTTACTGGAAATTGATTTACCAAATACGGAAAAATATAGACAAGCATGGGAAAACGAATTAGGTCAAGTAATTAGTAGAGAAGTATGGGATGAAAGTTTACAACATATACATCATTGCTCATTAAATGCCAGACACTCCTTGATACAATTTAAAGTTATACATAGATTACCCTTCTCAAAATCCAAATTAAACAGAATTTTCTCAAATGTTTCCGCTATATGTGATAAATGTCAACAATTAGAAGCTAATCTAACGCATTCATTCACAAAATGTACAAAAATTTCTAATTTTTGGAAATACATTTTTAAGATAATCTCAAATGTAGTTAATGCAAATTTAATTCCAGACTCAAAATTAATTATATTGGGAATATTAGAAACGGATCAGATACTAACAACACAACAAATATTTTTTATTGGTTATAGTTTAATAATTGGTAAAAAATTAATACTAAGATTTTGGAAAGGTCCCATATCCCCTACAATCAAAATGTGGATTACAGAAATGCCAGAGACACTTCACCTGGAACGATTAAGACTTGTCCTAATGGACAGGTTAGATCAATTCAGAGGAATATGGTCTCCATTTATTGAATATTTAAAGGGTTAAGGTGGTCCGGTTCGAGGCCATGACTGAAGCCTGAATGAAGGAATAGATGAAGAATTATTTACAATAGATCATGAATTTATCTCCA
Organism: Okamejei kenojei; assembly: GCA_035221665.1. Lineage (NCBI taxonomy): Eukaryota > Metazoa > Chordata > Chondrichthyes > Rajiformes > Rajidae > Okamejei > Okamejei kenojei. The sequence goes on along the minus strand of CM069140.1, from coordinate 2,291,628 downwards.
ATGAAGAATATCTTGCTTCATACTCCACTCATTTTATTTATCTCTTTCTTATTTCTTTTTTCTTTTTATACCTATCTTTATTTCCTACTGTTATAAAATAAAAAAATATAGAAGTATAAATAAGATTGACTAATTTTTAAAAATATTAAGAATGTATATGACGAATCATATTTTCTTTTTTTTTTTGATTTTATATTATTTCTTCTTAATATGTAATTACTTCTAATAAAAATATTTTACAAAAAAAAACAAACAAATATAACAGACGTATGGAGGATTGCAAATCTATCCGGAAGAGAATATTCCTTTTATTCATCCATACATACAAATTATACACGTATTGACTATTTACTGGTGGACACAAAATTAATACCTTTTACAACAAATCCCAAATATCATAATAGTATTATTTCCGATCATTCCCCTCTAACCTTCTCCCTAAAACTAGAAGGAATGTACAATAAAAAAATGTTCTGGAGTTTTAATCCCCAAATACTAACTAACCCAGTTTGCTGTGAATATTTAAAACAACAGATGGAATTATTTTTTGAGACAAATGATACTCCAGGTATTTCGGATTTGTTATTATGGGAATCTTTTAAGGCCTTTATTAGAGGCTCTTTCATTTCATATCAAGCATATCAAAACAAAAAGAACAGGATGGAACAACTGGAATTAGAAGAACAGATCAGACAGCTGGATTCAGAAAATGCAATAGATCCGTCTATGGATAAACATAATAAGATAGCAGTATTAAAATTCAAGCTAAATCAAATTCTCTCCGCAAGAGTTATCAGGCTATTTCAAATTACTAAACAGGAAAACTTTGAATTCGGCAACAAACCGCATAAACTTCTCGCACGTCAGTTGAGTAAAGTGGGAAAGGATGATCCTATTCAAATAATTAGATCAGAAAAAGGTAATGAATTTTCTTAAAACATTTATGACAATCTCCCCGTGTTTATATAGCCTTTATATACACGCATTTAAAGAACAGGCGCTACCACAAACCTTAGCCGAATCAACTATTACACTGATACCCAAAAAAGATAAAGATCTGGAAGAGCCGGGATCAGACAGAGCAATTGCCCTGTTAAATACAGATCAGAAAATTTTAGCTAAAACCCTGGCAAGAAGACTAAGTAAATACGTTAATAAATTAATACATTCGGATTGAACTGGGTTTATACCCAAGAGACATTTGTTTAACTATTTGAGATGTCTGTTTAATATTATGTACTCACATAGAACAATAAAGGAAGACTTATCAATTATTTCATTAGATGCAGAAAAAGCATTTGACCAAGTAGGATGGAAATATCTTTTGAAAAAATTCCAGTTAGGAGAACATTTTATTTCATGGATAAAGTTGCTATATGACAAGCTGACTGCCAGAACATTGACTAATCAAGTATTCTAACCTAAATTTCAGCTATCCAGGGGCAAAAGACAAGGGTGTGCATTATCACCCCTGTTATTTGCCCTTGCGATTGAGTATAAGAATACATCCGAATATTAACGGGAATAATACTAAATATTCTAATAATAAAATATCATTATATACAGATGTATTAATTTATATCACCAATTCCCAAGTTAACATTCAAAAATACCAAATCTTATAGAGGAATTTGGTTCCTTTTCAGGATATAGAATAAACTGGAACAAAAGTGAAATTATGTCAATAAAGCCTCAAGATCTGACACACCTTCTAAAATTCCCTTTTAGAATTGCTACGGAAAAATGTAAATATCTTGGAGTTCACGTAACTAGAAAATATACTTCTCTATTTCAAGCAAACTTTCCTCCATTATTTACCAAATTAAATGCCCTCATTCAATTTTGAAAAACGCTTCCAATGTCTCTCATAGGCAGAATAAATGCCATAAAGATGATCTTCCTTCCACAAATCCTGCACTTATTTCAATCAATACCGATTTATCTCCACAATTTTTTTTATTTTTTTAAACTCGATTCTCTGATCACAAACTTTATTTGGGATTATAAAACACACAGAATCCATACACTACATCTATGTAAACCCAAAGAAATTGGCGGATTGGCTTTCCTCAATTTGTTGTACTATTACTGGGCAATGAATATTAAAAACGTAATCTATTGGATGGACAACACATGCCAACAGGTAAAATGGTTAATAATGGAGAGAGAAGATTTTTCACTTTTTAATATAGGCGCGATTCTTCTCTCGCCAATAAATTTGAAGAAAACACTATATGAGAAAAATCTGATTATACATAGTGCCCTACGAATCTGGAAACAAGTGAAGTTAACCCTTAAACTTAGAAATGTATGTCGTCTCTAGCCAAATGCCAACAATCCCTCGTTCAAGCCGTCTATCTTAGACAAGACGTTCATACACTGGGAAAGATTAGTGTAGATGATATGTGTATACACCTTTAATTGATAGTGACGATGTCCATGCTAACCCCTCCCTCACCAGTTAGTATAATTGTAAACTTCACACCCCTAGCTCTCTCTCTAGTGATCGTGACAGAACACGTAGAGCTAGGGCAGTAATATGTGTTCATTAAAGTAGTAAAGATTCAATGGTGTCCGTGTACCATCTTTATATGGTGTCAAAAGTGGGATGAACATTTCCAGGTAGTTGACCATGCCCAGGAAGCGCTGTAGGCCAGGCACATCAGCAGGTGCAGGCATCTCGGATATTGCGGCTGTCTTCTGCGGGTCGGGCTTCAGCCCCGATGCTGTGAAGCCATGCCCCATGTAGGTGACCTCAGGGACCCGGAACTGACACTTCTTTGGGTTGAGTTTCAGGTTGACTTCTCGGGCCCATTGCAGCACCTGGCAAAGGTGGTGGTCGTGCTCAGCGACATGCAGCATGCAGAGGAAGCGATACCTGCCGAAAGGCATGCTGAAGGTCATCAGGTGCGAGGATCGCTCGTCCAGAGGTATCTGCCAGAACAAACTCTTGGCATCGAGAACCGAGAACACAGTGGCAGGGCCGACCTGTGCAGCAACATCCTCCACCGTCCATGTAGGATAATGCGGGCGCTTGATAGCCAAGTTCAAGTCCTTAGGGTTGATGCAGATCCATAGTTCACTCTTATCCTTCTTCACAGTGATGACCATAGTAGAGATCCACTGGGTGGGGACCATTACTGGCTTCAGGATGCCCGTGGCCACCATCTTGAGAAGAGTAGACTCGACCTTGTCCCTCATGGCGAAGTATACGCGGTGCGGGGGACGGACAACCGGCGTGATGTCGGGGTTGAGGGCAATCTTGTAACTGCAGGGCAACTTCCCCTGCTTCAAGTCAAAACAGTCCGGGTATTCGGCCAGCGGGTTCAGGGGTGCCTCCACCATGTGGACATCACTGTAGAAGCTCACCAATCCAAGGTCCTGGCAGGACTCCACGCCGAGCTGGGGGACACATTTACCGTCTAGCGGAGAGAAAGAGAGGGGCCGAGAGGTCTTCAGCACCTTGCAGTGGAGAGTGGCCTTCCCCACAGGAACAAGTACGCCGCCCCCATAGGCACGCAAAACAGCACTGTCTGTGGAAACAAGCTCAATATTTCTTATCTTCGCGAACAGGCTTGTTGACACAACATTAGCAGCAGCCCCCGTGTCCACCTTAACAGAGAAGGCCATGCCATTCACCGTGACTCGGACGGTCGGGTCTGTTATCAGAGCAGGTGCACCTCGCAGTGAAAACACACTCAGTTCGCTCTGGGAAGAGCCAGACAGGGGGAGTTCATCATACTGGAGATGGGAACCAGACGCGGTATCATCATGTGTCAAGTAGCGAGAGGGTTTCTGTTGTGGCTGTGCAGGGTTCCCACGGGAGTGGCAGGCCGCCGGGAAATGGTTCGGCTTGTTGCAGAGATTGCAGGTTTTCCCCAATGCTGGGCAGACATTAAAATGATGCAAAACAAAGTTACAATTAGGACAGCGTTCACGCGGTCTGGAGCCCGGCGCCGGACTTGCCCTCTGTCACCGAGGAGCAGAGTACTGGCGACCGGTGAAACTGGCTGCGTGGACCACAGGGTCAGGTGGCTGTACGGCAGAGGAGACAGCCTCAGCTAAACGAGAGGCATGCAACGCCTCATTGAATGTCAGATCAGGCTTACGTAGCAGAAGAGAGCGCAGCTTATCATCCCTGTAGACCAAAGACCAAGATGTCACGGGTCAGAGTCTCAGGGGTCAGGACATGCAGGTCGCATCGGCGAGCCAGCTGGCGCAGCGCGGCCACGGAATTGTTAATAGATTCCTCAGGGTTTTGGCATCGGGAGAACAGTTTGAAACGCTCTAGGATGTGGTTTATGGGGAGGTCACACATCGCCGTATATTTAGCAAACAGACATACCGGGTCCTGGACAGTCTCGCCTGGTCCATAGATGAATGACTCCGATCGCTCAAGTGCTTCGGGACCAGCCAGGTTCAGCAGAAGAGAGGCTTTGACCGCAAGGGCCACGGCAGGGTGAGCGATTGTCACATAATGCACAAAGTCACGTCGGAACACACTGCCTGCGAGGTGCACCTGCTCTGATAACAGACCCGACCGTCCGAGTCATGGTGAAAGGCATGGCCCTCACCCCGAGCAGGGGGGCACATTTACCATCTAGCAGAAAGAAAGAGAGGGGCCGAGAGGTCTTCAGCACTTTGCCCTTGTGATAAACCACAGTAAAAGTGAAGCATTGTAGCTGGAGCATCATGCGCTGGAGCCGGGAACAGGCCACGTGTATCGGCTTGTTGAGGATGTTAACCAGAGGCTGGTGGTCAGTTTCAATGGTGAAGCAGGTGCCCAGGATATAGTCCTTGAATTTGGAGCAGGCAAAGACAAAGGCCAGCAGCTCCTTTTCAATCTGGGCATAGCGTTGTTCAGCGGTCGTCATCGTGCAGAATGCGTAGGACACAGGCAGTTGCACCCCGTCATGGATCTGCAGGCAGGCAGCCCCGAGGCCAAACTTAGATGCATCACATGTGAGAACGATGGGGTGCTGGAGGTCAAAGTACTTCAACATTGGCATGCTGATCAGCTTGGATTTAAGGATGTCGAATGCTTTCTGGTGTTGCAGGAACCATTTTCTCCGGCTTCCTCGCCCTCTTCCTCACCGTACACCCCTCCCCCCCCACTCCCCCCCCCCCCCCCCCCCGCTGCCTTCATCGCCCAGGGGCTCTCCTGTCCTCTTGGGGAACTTGGGGAAGGAGGTGATGGCGAGGTTCGGACCCGGTCTGGTCACCTGGTCAGGCTGCCGGTCCGTTACGGCAATTACGTGTGATTCTGTATTCCCATGCCGTACTGTCTGCATTTACCCTAGCGCATGAGACGTGGTCGCCCTGTCACTCACTGTTTGTTTTTGTAGAGGAAGGATGTAGATGATATGTGTATACACCTTTAATTGATAGTAACAATGTCCATGCTAACCACTCCCTCACCAGTTAGTATAATTGTAACCTTCACACCCCTAGCTCTCTCTCTAGTGATCATGACAGACCACATACAGCTAGGGCAGTAATATGTGTTCATTAAAGTCGTAAAGATTCAATGGTGTCCGTGTACCATCTTTACAATTAGGAATTTAAAAACTGGAATATCTTTATGAGATGGGAACTCTTCTCTCATTTCAGGAATTACAGTCGAAATATCATCTGAAAGGTAGCCAATATCTTCAAAACGAGACTATCTGAAATCATATACCGAAGACTATCAATATATGGTTCCAGACACACTAGATGAATGTATGAACAGGAACTCGGATTCAAACAAGTTAATATCATACCGCTGTGGTGGGTGTTTATGTTTAATCGTTAAGTAGTTTTGTATCTTGTTCCTTTTTTGGTGTGACTGTATGGTAAATCAAATTTCACTGTACCTCAGTACACGTGACAACAAAGGCCCATTGAAATGTTTGTCAGACGGGCGATCGCATAGGCCTCGTAGGCCTAGTGTTCAGTGAAACGGTCGCCCAGTCTACGTTTGGAAATGTACTCATTGTTTTTTTTCTCTTCTGCTCCCAGAGTTGGTCATTCCAGACAACGGGAACATATATTACGCGATAGGCCCCTCTGCAAACTTTGGCTTCATCCTGAGGAAGAGGAAGATAGAATATGAAGTGCAACAACCTCTCCAGAACGGCCAAGAAGGGAATCATTACAGACAGAATCTTGGTAAGCAGAATGAGCAAGGTCAGATTGCGAGAGGAGACCGGGAGCACCATCAGTGCTTCCACACCCTCTGGCGGAGATGAATCTTACCACTAAATATTAACAGTCCTGGAATAAAAGTGAATAAATTTGCCTTGACTGTATTTATCCAACAACGTGGATCGCGTTGAGTAAAAACCCTAACCTCCTCCTTGGGAAGGCAATGCTTGTTCATTGTTGAAGATTGTTTTGCACACAAGCCCTGCTTGGATCTGACTGAGGCTCTCAGGCTGGAGAGCGGTTGACAGCTTCCCCTGCGACCCTGTAAACTTCAATTGGGGGAGGCAAGGAAAAAAATGTATCGGCCAACTCGGTTGACTAAATGTGGTTGTTTGACTTTGTTTCCTGCAGAGCCACATTCAAACTAGTGAACCACCTTCTCTCCAGTCACCTTCTCTCCAGTCAGATGAATGCTTTTGGAAAGTGTTTCGATTGGCCTTTTTGAACTCCTGGGCAGATATTTCCTGTCTATTTCCCTCTCCCTCCCTCCCTGCCTAATAATTTAATCTCCTCTTGGATATACAGAACTAGACCCACCTTCAACAAAGGACATCTGAAATCGTTGGTCGCCAATGATATTGTACTTGTCTCAAAATTCTGGGCAGCTTTATAGAGAACTGTTATTTTGTGTACACATTTGTAAATGTGATCTGTGTAATGGAGGGGCCGTAGCAGACGTTGAGCGTCCCAACTATCATGAAGGTGATTTTTATAGCTTTTCTGTCCTTTTATTCTGGAACAATGTTGATGTGTTCTGCACAATTATCACACATACACACTCTCTCACTTACTCTCACTCACCCACTCTCTCACCACTCTCTCACTCACTCACTCTCACTCACTCTCTCACTCACTCTCAGTCACTCTCACTCTCACTCTCACTCTCACTCACTCACCAGGGTTGCCAGATTGAAAGTTTAATTTAGAGCCAGACAACACCAGAAAAACCCATAAAAAACCCAAACATTACTAGAAAAACACAGAAAAAAAAAACAATCATTAATATATTTTTCATACACACATCACATGAAAAGTTCCAGATCCAGATCATTAATATCCCCCCCCACTGGAATGAGTGGAACATACGGCATAAATTTTGTCCGATGTGAAGTTTATCAGCATTTCTGGAGATGCAGTGAAGTCTTTACAACATTTGCTTGAAAGCAATAGTTCTACCCTGATTCTCACAATAGCATCAAGATTCAGCTGCATTCTGTTTCATGCCTTTGTTTTAACAGAGAATACAATAGAAAATATCCTCTCAACTACAGCATTGGTGACAGGGGTAATTAGGCAAGTAAGGGGAAAGGTGGCACCTCTTTAATTGCCTGATGCTGAAGTACACCAATCCAAAACTGTTGAGTGTCTATAGGAAGTCTATATTTCTTAAATGGAGCTTCTTCTTTCCATCTATCATCGTGGCTATCCCTCGAGGTCGAGAATGATGGTCTACATTCCTGTTGTTTTTATGGACTCTCAGGTGGCTTATGAGTCCAATCCTAGCTTTGAAACTTCCTCGACATTCAGGACAGGTAATTCCAGATGACAGATCGGGCTTTGGTTGTTGCTGCTTTTCTTTCCGTTTTCTTCTTGTTTCTTCTAATTCTGCACATCTCTTGGCTTTGAATGTCGCTGTTCCTTCTTGGATGATGGTTCGCCAGAGTTTTCTGTCCTTGGCATTGGTACCATAACATTCTTGAAGTAACCTTCATGCCTCTTGATAGCCTTGGCTGTCAGACTTATTTTGACAACTTTGTGCAAGTACCTTAGCACTTCTGCTTGTGTAATACGCCAGAAATTGTTAGCGCTCCTTTTCATCAGGAATTTTCATTTCTACTACTTTCTCAAATACCATTATGAAAGCTTCATACCACAAAAGATCACCATTATATGTAGGAATTTCTATAGGTGGTAGGGTGAAAGAGAGGTTTTGTTTAGCTACGAACGTGTTGAATTCAGCTTGCTCCTCCGCCAATTCGAGTAATTCATCTTGAGATCCTTGACAAATGATGGACAGTTCTCTGATAATAATACTGACTTGCTCGAGCCTGTGTATCAGGCCTCAGAAAAACATACTGAGCTGTTGGTTTGTCCCGAGCCTCTACAGCTATCCCATCAGTAGTTTTCTTCGGTCTAGCACCCAGTTGCTGAGATGAAGTTTTGTCCATATTTTGGCTACATGTTAGTTCTGAGTCACGAGGGCGGATATCCTCTAGCTGCAGATTTGATTTAGCTGCTGTTTCCTCTTGAGCAGTTCCTTTTCTCTTTTTTTTAAATATACTCTTTTATTGGCATTCCACAGCAAACACATTCCCATAAAACGAGTTTCAGGTATAATGCTATGTGTATAATCGTCCACTTATGCTTGTCTTGAATTGCCTCTTTTTGAGGTATGTTCAAAACAAATAAAGAAACAAGAACACAGTAAAAACTACAAACACTTAGGGAGTGATCCTTTCTTTATCATATAATCAAAAATTTGTAAGAATAAAGTCTGGCCTATGAGGCGTTACAAAGTTAACCCAATTTTCCCAGCATGTCACAAATAAATCCAGTTTATAGTTAACATATGCTGTTATTTTCTCCATTTTATAAATATCCATTGTGATGTCCATCTATGCATTCAGCGTTGGGCTCTCCTGTGATAATTCAATTCAATTCAATTCAATTCAACTTTAATGTCATTACACAGATACAAGTTATAGGTACAACGAAATGCAGTTTAGTGACAGTACGAAGTGATAGCAATATATAGGTAAATACAGATAAATAAATACAGATGTGAAAATCTATCGGCGGGACTCCGAGTTCAGCAGTGCGATGGTTTTATTATAGAAGCTGCTCCTCATCCTGCAGGTGCGGGACCTGAGGCTCCTGTACCGCCTCCCCGATGGTAGGAGGGCAAACAGTCCATGGTTAGGGTGGGAGGGGTCCTTGATGATCTTCCCAGCCCGTCTCAGACACCGTTTTCGGTGGAGGGCATCCATGGCAGGGAGCGGGGCACCGATGATGTGCTGGGCGGTTTTCACCACCCGTTGTAGTGCCTTCCTGTCTGCTATGGTGCAACTGCTGTACCATACCGTAAAGCAGGTGGTCAGGATGCTTTCAATGGTGCATCGGTAGAAGTTGGTCAGGATCAGGGGGGACAGGTGGGCTTTTTTGAGCCTACTCAGGAAGTAAAGGCGCTGCTGCGCCTTTTTGATCAGCTTGGAGGTGTTGAGGGACCAGGACAGATCCTCCGAGATGTGTACCCCGAGGAATTTATAGTTGGAGACCCGCTCCACCTCAGTCCCGTCTGGATGGGGGTGTGCCTGCCCCCTCTGTTCTTCCTGAAGTCAACAATGATTTCCTTCGTCTTCTGGGAGTTGAGGACGAGGTTATTATCGGCACACCAGGTTGTCAGGTGCTGGACCTCCTCCCTGTAGGCTGACTCGTCGTTGTCGCTGATCAGTCCTACCACATTTCTTTGTGAGAGCTTTTTTACCAGCTACCATCAATATATTCAGTAAGTATTTGTCTTTCTTCCGCCAATCTTCAGGTATGCCCAAAAAACATGGTCTTACTCTCCAGGGGCACATAACATCTAAAAATGTAACTCTCTCCAAAAATCATCATCCAAGAATAACAGGGCAATCCCAGAGAACATAGTAATGATCTGTCTTTAAATTTCCACATTTTCTCCAACAAACTGGAGAATTCCCACCGTAATGGGATTTCTGAGAAGGCGGAATAAAATATCGTCTCAGGCATTTCCAAATAAACTCCCTCCAGTTTTGTGAGCTGGTATACTTCCATTGATACCTCCATATTGCTGTCCATTCTTCCTCGGATATGACTATCACTCCTTCCTTCTCCCATTTCATTTTAATATATAGGGTTGAGGTGATTTAAGGTGATTTAAGATATATAAGGTGATTTAAGATTCAATTATCCTTTATACATACATGAAATAATTTTACTACCAGTATTTGAGTTATACGCTTTCCTAAATAATCCCATCAAACCTATACTCAACTCTGTTTTATTTTTAACATTTTTATTAACATAGTTCCACATCTGTAAGTATCTATAGAAGTCTTGTTTTTCTAACAGGAATTTTTCTTTAAGCATTTCAAAATTAACTGTGTTCCTTCTTTCATTATGTTACAAAGAGCAGTTATGCCTTTAACTGTCCACTCTTTAAACCTACTATCTAATTTATTAGGAGTAAAGTCTGTCATATGCGCACCATATAATAATTCCTCTAAATTGTTATAACTGTTTTCCATATTTTAAGTCAATTTTACCCAAGGATTTTCAATAGCATTTATATAGTCTTGTAGGTTGCTGTCAGCTATAATAGCTTGTCCAGGAATGGCGAGTGTTCTCTCTTCAATATTTTTCCATTGAGAACCATATGGGTTGCACCAGCATATCATAGATCTTAACTGTGCTGCCTGATAATAGTCTTTGAGAGAGGGTAGACCCCATCCCCCCCTTTTCTTTTGTTAACTGTAAGGTTTTGTGACAGGTCATAGGTCTTTTACATTGCCATAGATATCTTGAAAATATTTTGACCCATTCATTAAATTGTTTTTGATTAATCTCTATTGGTAGGGTCTGAAATAAATATAACAGTCTTGGCAATATGATCATTTTAATAGATTCAATTCTGGAGCTGAGACCTAAGAAAGGAATTAAGTTCCATCTAGCTATATCCTCCTTAATTTTTTGGTGTATAGGTGAATAGTTGCATTCAAATAATACTGTAAAATCCCTTGGTATAATGATGCCCAAATATTTGAGATGTTCTGCTTGCCATGCCAGAGGGTACATACTTCTGACTTCTGCTGATGGCTGTAGTTGTATTTAAGCAGTTCTGTTTTACCTATGTTAATCTTGTATCCAGATAGTTGACCGTATTGTTCGAGTGATTGTATCAATTTAGGTAAAGAGTTTGTTGGTTGCCCTAAATAAATCAAAATGTCATTTAGTTTATGTTTATTTATGTTTAAACACAAATTTATGTTTAGTCCCTTGAATAGTAATATCTTTTATTTCTACATTTTATCTTATATATTGAGCTAGTGGTTCCAAATATAATGCAAAGTGACCACGCACATCACTGTCTTGAACCCCTTTCTAGAGAAAAACTCTTTGATAAATATCCGTTAACTTTAATTCTAGCAGTGGGCTTATTATATAGTGCCTGTATGGTTTTAATAATAGTGTCATGTAGGCCAAATTTATGTAGAACTCGATAGAGAAAATTCCAGTTCACAGAGTCGAATGCCTTTTCAGCGTCCACACTTATCACTATTTTTTTTTTTAATGTAGTCGACAATATGTAGTGTTCGTCATATATTGTCCTGTGTTTAATGTTGCCAAATAAACCCTGTCTGGTCCTTGTGTATTAATTTAGGCAAGAACTGTTCTAACCGTTTGGCCATGATAGAAGTGAATAATTTATAATGTACATTAAGAACTGATATTGGTCTAAATGACCCACACTCTATTTTATCTTTACCTTCTTTTGGTATAGCAGAGATAATTGCCTCCCTCTAGCTCGGTGGTGTTTGTGCCTTTTTTATAACCCAGTTTAATGTATGGAGTATAATAGGTGTTTAGTCATCTTTAAATGCCTTATACCATTCTGCCATATAATAATCAGATCCTGGTGACTTGCTCAACTTGAGCCTACTAATTGCAATTTTTAATTCACCCTCTTATGTCTACCATCATTATCTTGTTTTGTTCTTCATTTAAGATAGGCAAATTTAAGGGATTCAGAAAGGTGTCTACTTGAGTTTGGCTACTGTGTTGACGAAGAAACTGCAGATGCTGGAGAATCGAGGGTTACACAAAATGCTGGAGAAACTCAGCGGGTGCAGCAGCATCTAAGGAGCGAAGGAGATAGGCGACGTTTCGGGTCGAGACCCTTCGCAAGTTTGGCTACTGCCTGGAACTTCAGAATACAGAGTTCTGTAGAATACTTCAAAGGCTTCCTGAATTTCACAATTTATGTTTCAATACTTTTGTCCTTGGGTCTCTGATTCTGTGAACTGTATTTTCAGCCATCTTTTTTTTTTTTTCCTTTACCACGCCAATAATCATAGATTTAGAACCACTTTTATAATGCCTCTGTTTCAGGAACATTAACTTTTTCTTGATTTCTTGTGCAGCCAGATTGTTGATTTCATTCCTAGTATTCCTAATTTCCTTCAATGTATTCCGCGCCAGCGTCAATTTGTGTTTCCTTTCTAGTTCCTTCAGCTTATTTTGCAAATCCTCAAATGTTTTATTCCTTATTTTTTCTTGTATGAAGATATTGCTATAATTTTTCCTCTTAGAACAGCCTACAAATCATCCCACAAAATAGGGGGAGAGACCTCTCCATTATCATTGAGTTCTAAATAGAGACTTATCTCCTTTTTAATCTGTTCCTTAAAGTTAAGATCATTGAGTAGGCTCGAGTTCAATTTCCATGTAGCATTTTTTGGACGTAGGTCTAAATCAACAGATAGGTTAATAGGTGCATGGTCACTTAAATCTATTGTTCCAATTCCACAGGTATTTTATCTTTATCGTTTTCAAATGTTATAAAATAGTCTATTCTTGTGTATAGAGAGTGTGGGGCCGAGTACTGGGTGTAATCCCTTCTATTAGGGAAAAGGTCCTGCCATATATAAATTTTAATCAGAATCACGTGAGTGACTATGTGAAGAAGCCCCGCCAGGCACATGCGCGTCATTACATCGACGCATGGTGCACGGACAGGCTGGAGAACGCCGCTCCACCAGCGATATGTAGTAACCCGCAGGTAAGTCAATGTTATGCCTTTTCTGCCAGTGTTTTTTAAACTCTGTAAGTCTGGCTCACAGAGCCAACTAGAGTTGGTAAAATATATCTTTAAACTGCCGCAATGGAGTGGAACGCGCGGGGACCGCGGTTACCACGTATAGATCGGATCGTGAGATAACGGCTGCTCTAAAGCCGGCTCCCGCGATTACCGCTATTTAGATCGGGTTTGGAGATAACGGCTGCGCTAAATGCCTGCTCCAATACCCGCTACTGTTACACTGGGAGCTAAAATGAAATAAAATAAAATTAAATTAAATTAAATTAAATACTAACTTTATTTCCCAACTGCCTCCATCAATTTCCAGTGCTTCAAGGCACTTAGAAATACCAAACTAAAGTACTCTCAGGCTCATTTATCATGAGTCTGATGATATGGAAGACTCCCTCCTTTTAATTTAAAGGTATGGGAATGGCTCAACCAATGGGGGAAACTACTCCAAATTTATAGAGCCGTTCAGGGAAAAAATTTCAATTGGGATCAAATGCCCTAGGATTCCCACACAGCCTCTCGCAGAAGTCCATATAGCAAAGAAGAAAACATCGTTATGCATAACAGTGGGAATCATCCTCCCCAGCACCTTGTTTAGGGCTGAATGAGACCTCCCTAGAGCATAACTCGGGAGAAGCAGGGCAGGAAGAATCTGACCCTGAAGCTGCTGGCACTGCTTATGTGCACACACCAGCGCACACGAGCCATGCTCCAGGTGTCCCGGACGTAGCATTAAACTTCGCTAAACCCGGAAGGGACTGGTGAGGCTATCGAAAAAACTCTAGCCGCCAAATGTAAATTAAATGGTTTCTCACCAGCTCCAGAATACGTTCATGGAGACTGTCATAAATTATAAAACACCTGTAAACTGTGCTTCGCTCAAAATGTTCACCGTGAACTCGGCAAAGGCACAAATGAGTGCAACGATGCAGAGACAAAAAGTGAGATTTCAAAGCATCCGCAGGTTGTTGGCAGCAGGCATTCGGAGAAGGTCCAGGGGGCACCGATGTCTGTTATTCAACAAGATATGCTGGCCTGTTCTGCAATGCCTACGTTGAACCCGAAGTTGCAGCTCTATGTAGGTTCACCATTATCCAAGCCCAGATTATTTATTTGGGGTGGACCTCCTCAAACAAGTCAAGTACCTGGAGGAACATGCCAAAACAATCCGTCTCAGCAAGACATACGTTCCTTCTGCCAGGATGCCGTCTCGCAGCTCGTTTCAGCGTGAAAGGTGACGGATCCTGGGGTAGAGCCAAGCAGAGTGGGGCCAGTGGGACAACGGTATTACTCACCTGTGTATCCCAGCTGCAACCGCAATATGGGCAGGAGTAAAAGCCGACTGTCTAGGTACAGGTGATTTATTTTGTCCAGTATAAGTTCTGGGACCTCCGGTTGGGGGTAGGTTGCAATTGGGTATGATGAAGGATGCTGCATAACATCTCATCAGCTTATACTACACACTGTCTCAAGCTTGATTTATATCAGGAATTGATCCGCCTATACACAATATGCTTAATACAGTATTGGGGGTTTCTGCACAAACTCAGCAGGTAAAAGAATAAATTACGGGTTGTCCCAAAAAAGGGAATTGAGAGGATGATAAACCATCCTCAACAATTGTGTCCAATATTTTCCCCAGACAGAGAAAAGATAGGGGATGTTTAGGTATTCTGGACCTAAATCAGTTAAATTCTTATGTTCAGTATATGCATTTTTTAAATAGACACCTTCAATACTGCGAAATGGCTGTTATCACAAGGCTGTTATATGGCAACTATAGGTCTGAAAGATGCATATTATTCAGTACCAATTCATCATCAGTATCGGAGATACTTGAAATGTAGTTGGATGAGACAGCTGCGGCAATTTAAAGCATTACCAATGAGTTAACCTCAGTTCTAGGCTATTCAAAAAATTGTGGGAACCAGTGCTGGTGCTACTTTGGGCCCAGAATTGGTAAAGGCTTATCTAGATGATATTTTAATCATAAGCAACACTCAAGACACAGCTGAGGAATCGGTTTCATCAACCAAACACATATTAGAAAGGTTAGGGTTCCTGGTCCATCCAACCAAATCCAAGTTAGAGCCATCCTAAAAAAATTTTTATTTGGGATTTGGCATTGATTCAGTTGATATGTCAGTGACTTTGCCTACAGCCAAGGCTGTGGTGATCAGAGAGGTCTGTACCAGTCTCGCTGGAAAACAATATCCCTCCATCCGGGAAGTAGCTACTGTTATTAGTAAATTGGTGGCAGTTTTCCCTGTAGTGCAGTTGGAGTGCAAGCTAGAGGTTATGGAAAGTGCTGGGAGAGAGTCTGTTCGCAGGAAGCGTGGGGCGCGCAGTGATGCGGTTCCATCTCAGCAATCGAGTCGGGAGCTAAGTGCAGTAACGCCGGCGCTGATACCAATGACTGTTGCCCCGGTGATTGAACAGCCTCCAGCTGCTCCAGTGTCGCAGGGCACTGAGGCCACGGCAACAAGCAAAAAAGCAAAACGAAAGTCTGTCAGACCGGTTTTATCTGACAGGTCTGAGGAAGAAGAAGACTCTCCTCCAGACCGGAAAAGAATGTGGGGGAGACTGGAACAAATGGAGAAAATGCTCCAAACTTAATCAGTCAAGGGTCCAAAGAGGAATTCTCAAGCAGCCTCCGAAGGAGCTCCATACACTGAGTATGGTGCCTATCAAGAATGGGAATATCACTCTCCAGTGCCTTGTTTAGGTCTGGATGAGGTCTCCCTAGAGCAAGACTCGGGAGTACCAGGGCAGGAGGAGACTGACCCTGAGCTGGTGTCCCTACTTATGTGTATACACCAGAGCACAAGAGCCACGCTCCGGGTGTTCCCGATGTAGCAAGAAGTTTTGCTATACCGGAAGGGACTGGTGAGGCTACGGACGAGAACCTGGCTGCCAACATTAATTATTTGGTTTCTCACCAGCTCCAAGAAACTGTTATGACTGAAACAGTTGAACTATATATAAAACACCCGTCAATTGTGCCTCGCTCAGGGTGCCAACAGTAAACTCTGGAATTTGGGCACCCATGAGTGCAATGATGCGAGGGCAGGAAATGCTTTTCAGCGTGTCCTCAAGCTGATATCAGCAGGCATCGCTGCATTTGGGAAACATATACAAGGGTTGACAATGTCCAAAACTCAAAAGGACATGCTTGTGTTGTTCTGCAATGCCTATTTCGAACTTAATTGTATGAGGAAAATCGCCATTCGGCCAACATTGCACCCAAAATTTGCAGGACTGTGTAGGGCAAGCAACATTCAAGCACCGGATTACGACCGCATCAAGCAAATTAGGGACAATGACGATTAGCCAAAGACAATTGGGCTTATGAAACTATTCATCCCTGCTCCCAGGATGTCATCTAAACAGTTAGGTTTGATGCGCAGGGTGTCGGATCACGGGGCAGGGCCCAGCAGAGGGAGGCCGATGGGGCAAAAATATTTCCCACCAGTGCAGCCCAACAACAACCCAATATTGGGAGAAGGAGACAAGGCCGATTGTCGAGGGCGGCATCAACATCCGCAGTGAAGGCGCAGGACATGCTGATAGACTGAATCCTCGGGGCCGCAGGATGGTCTAAGGAATTGACATTTGCTAAGTTTTATGATAAACTTGTTCTTACAGTGCCAAGGTTTGGGCATGCTGTGTTGGGTCCCGTACAGGGTTTAAAGCATACCCTGTTGACCAAATGTTATGTGTAGTTAAGCACCTGAGTCAATATATCAGAGTCTCTCAGACAGCAATGCTCATCAGTCACAAAAAAAACCAACAAAAAAAACCCTCATAAAATGTGTCAGTATAAACTGTTTCTAGATGGTAAAACAGGTTTTGGATTCTGCTGGAGTAGACACTCATGTATTTAAATCTCACTCCACCAGGGCGGCATCAACATCCGCAGCAAGGCCGCAGGATGGTCCAAGGAATCAACTTTCTAAAATTATGATAAATCTGTCCTGACAGTGCCACGGTTTGGGCATGCTGTTTTGAGTTTCATTTGTGATTTCCCCTGGGATAGAGGGGTTATTACTGTATTGTTATTTAAAAAATGATTATTGGATAATTCGAAACAATGTTCAATATATTATTTATTCACTACTGTGTCAACTGAAGCAGTGTGTCGTATGGAGTGCATCAACGGTATGAAATCACAGAGCTTTGAAATCTTCACGTAGTCACTCACGTGACTCCGAAGTAAAATAGTAAGATTAAATGAGAACTTACCAGTTTGAAGTTTGATCCTTATTTTATGAGAGTTACGATGACAGATTACGTACCCTCCGCTCCTGGCCCTCATAATCGAAAGGATCATCTGGTAGTTCTAGTCTTCTCAAAGCCTTACAATGTTACTTCGGCTGTCGGTTTCTGTGTTTTCACGCCGCTGCTTTGAAGTATGATGCGCATGCGCCTGGCGGGGCTTCTTCACGTAATCCCTCATCGTAACTCCTCATAAAATAAGGATCAAACTTCGAATTGGTAAGTCCTTGTTTAATCTTACTATTAAACCGACCACTTTTAAGAAGAGTTTTGCCTTACTTATGTAAAGACTTTCTATCATTAGTTTTTCTACTGGACGATTCTAGCTCGGCTTGGAAATGTATATTTAGGTCTCCCCCACAAATAAGAAAGCCTTCCGCTTCCATTATCATGATATTAATAATTCTCTGGAAGAAATTAAAATCACTTCCAGGAGGTGCATATATATTCAGCAACGTAACTTGATTCCCATCTATATTCCTCCTTACTAAAATAAATCTACCGTTCTTATCACTCATTTCAAATATTTTCTCAATATTTTAACTTGCTTGAGATGAGAGTAGCTGCTCCTCTCCTACGTCCCGATATATACAAGGAGAAAAAGAGTTTAGTGAAACCCATTCTTTTAAGTTTTTCGTGTTATTTGTCATTTAGATGGGTTTCCTGTAAGTATACTATATGGGCTTGTTCTTTCCTCATTTTAGTTAGAATTTTGTTTTGTTTAATTGGGTTTAACAGTCCGTTCACATTAAAAGAGATGAATTTTACCTTGCCATTAGCCATTTGTATTTAACTTTCTGTGTATCAGTAACATGGTGAAATTAGACATAACAAATCTACTCCCTGAACAGATAAAAACAAAAGAACATATGAAAAAACAAAGGTGTGATTCCAAGGTAGGGTTCTCCAGTGGATGATCCTGGGCTAGGCTTGAGGAAAAGCCTAGTTGTAGGGGAGAGCCTCTCTCATCTGTGAGCTGAGGGCCCCCACTGCAGCATCCAGAAAGAAAAATAACTCCATCCATAAAGCAGAACACACCTCCCTGTATATTCCCCCCTGTATTTATCTTCATTTAAATAGGGGAAAACAGATGAAATAATGCACCGTCAACTTTAAAGTTCTGTTCAGCTTACGTACATTTAAAAAGTGATCCATAACTTAAAGCTCTTCTGAAGATGAGGGCTGTCTTCTGAAGACCCGTAGTCTCTCCACAATGTCCTTCTCCCACTCCTCGGCCATCCCCTGCGGTCTTGATCTTCCCACCAACTCCCACGCAGTGCAGGACAGTTGCTCTGCCAGGCAACCTTTCAGTGAGGTCACTCTGACAGGCACTCTTCTGTTCCTCATGTCAGTGTTCGCCTCATCCAACGTCCGGTACAGCCGTGTCTCGTCATCGTAAAATACTCGTAACTTGGCAGGGTTTGGAAGCGGATCTTGTTCTGCTTTAACACCCGTTTCGCCTCAGAATATTATTTTCGCTTCTGTAACATAGCTGGGGCGTAGTCTTGATCGAAGTATATTACTCTCCTTTTCAAAAACACTTGTTTCTTTCCCCAGGCCTTGTGCAAAATCTCCTCTTTTGCTTTGTAGCAGAGAAATCTGATTATTATGGATCGTAGTTTATCTCCTGGGTCTCCGGGGGGTTTTGGGGCAAGCGATCGGTGCGCTCTCTCAATGTGATGCTCTGTGGTGGGTGGACGTTCAAATGTCCCGCAATAGCTTATCCACAATGTCCACCATAGACAACCCCTCAGCTCCTTTAGGAACATTGTATATCCGTATCCGTACTAGGTCGTGTAGCTTGTTTTCTTGCTGGTTTATCACTTTTATCATCTTAGCTAGCACCTGCTCCACGTTTAGCACACGGTCTTCCACCCTTTTGAGCTATCTTCACCACCGCTATTTTTAGATTAACCATGGTGATTTCGCCCTTAATATCGATTTGCTGTTCTTTTGTGTCTTTGCGAAAGTCCCGTATCTCCTCCAAAACAGCGGCTAAACTTAGCTCTATGTATTTCTGCTGCGGGATGTTGCTAGCTTCGCCCTCTTGTAGCTTTGTAGGTGAGCCGTCCGTGTTTTCTTCGTTTTCGGGTTGTTCAACGGCTCTTTTCTTGTTTGTATCTCGTCTTCCCATTCTTGCCCCTTTCATCAGGTCAGTTATTCTCAATAAACGTTATATTTGAGAAACTAACAGGGCTAAATAAGTATTTTTCAGAGGAGCTGTTATCCCATGCTGCCATTCAGGATGGTGACGTCACCAGACTCTCCGAGCAATTCCTTTTCTCATATAAGAGTTCATCGCTTCAGATGCTTTAGAGCTCATCTTGAACCCTCACTTTCCATTATCTCCTTCGATTTGGCAACCGCCAACTTGTGGCTAGTTCCAGGTGTGCTTTTCGTCGTCTCATCTCTTCTTCTTGTCGCCTCACCTCTTCTCTCAGCTGTTCTTTTTGTTTCCTCATCTCTCCTTTCAGCTGTTCTTCTTGTCACTCAATCTCATGTTTCTTCTCCAAGGCATTTGTTTCTATTGAGAGAAAGCTAGATCAACTTTAACTTCCATTCGAGCAGAGGCCCTTGACGCTGAACTGGCTATAGAACCAGATTTATGTCCTGATCTTCATGTAGATACATTCAAAATAGTATCTTGTGGTGTAATCTCCCCTTCCATTCCAGCACCTTGTTACATAGCTCTTTCAACTGTTGAGCACGTAAGTTGTACTTCAGTTAAATTTCAGTTAACCACCTCTTCCATGAAATCATCGAATAACTTCCCCTTTTCTTCCCACGACTGGGTGTATATTTTGCTTTCTTCCTGAGGCAGCTGTAAACACAGCAGTACATTTTGTTCCTCACCTACCTCACGACAGAGGTTGAACAGTTGAACCAGATTAGATCGTACTTAATTCATGTTCTCATCTGATTTATTAGTTTCATCTGATTTTCAATTTGTTTGGTAACCTGTTTCTATAACTTGTTTCTCTCCTGGGTTTCTTTAAGGTAGGCAACTTTGGTCTTATTTGCTTCTTCCAGATACCTTGGCCTTATTCCACCACCTTTTGGCTCCTCTGACTCACCTGCTCCATCTTGTTCCATGGATTTAAACAGTTGTTGGCTGTTTGCCAAATCTGGATTTTAGACAAACAGGGGCTTCTTCAATTTGCTTCAGTCACTATTGATAAACATTGGCTTCATTATTGCCCTGATCAGGTCTCTACTTTACTGTTAACTTTGCATGGGGTCTATGTTGCTTTTCTTAAAGCCTTTCTGTCTTCCTACTGCTCCAAACATGTGTCAGACCTAATGTGCATATGCTGAGTCTGTGTAAACTTCAACTTTCTCACCTTCCCTCATGTCACATGCATCTCCTAAAGCCTTAATTTCTGCCACATGAGCTGTGCAAGCTTCCAATTTAATTACCTTAAATTCTAATTCATCCTGTTGCACCACTGCAAGCCCTGCATAATTACTATTATGATCCCTTTAACAAGAAACATCCACAAACAAGACCTTTTTGTTCTCTTCATTCAAAGGCTCTGATAGTAAAACATTCAAACTTGTATGTCCTGCTTCCTTCATTATTTTCCTTAATGGCATCACAATTTCAACATACTTTCCTATCTAGTCTGAACTACAGTGGCTTGCAAAAGTATTCATACCCCTTAAACTTTTCCACATTTTGTCACGTTACAACCACAAACGTAAATGTATTTTATTGGGATTTTATGTGATAGACCAACACAAAGTGGTGCATAATTGGAAGGAAAATGATACATGGTTTTCAATTTTTTTTACAAATTAAAAACTGAAAAGTGTGGCGTGCAAAAGTATTCATCCCCCTTTACTCTGATACCCCTAAATAAAATCCAGTGATACCAATTGCCTTCAGAAGTCACCTAATAAGTAAATAGAGTCCACTTGTGTGTAATCTAATCTCAGTATAAATACAGCTGTTCTGTGAAGGCCTCAGAGGTTTGTTAGAGAACATTAGTGAACAAACAATGTTCCTTTGGCATCATGAAGCCCAAGGAACACACCAGACAGGTCAGGGATAAAGTTGTGGAGAAGTTTAAAGCAGGGTTAGGTTATAAAAAAATATCCCAAGCTTTAAACATCTCACGGAGCACTGTTCAATCCATCATCTGAAAATGGAAAGAGTATGGCACAACTGCAAACCTACCAAGACATGGCCGTCCACCTAAACTGGCAGGCCGGGCAAGGAGAGCATTGATCAGAGAAGCAGCCAAGAGGCCCATGATAACTCTGGAGGAGCTGCAGAGATCCACAGCTCAGGTGGGAGAATCTGTCCACAGGACAACTATTAGTTGTGCATTCCACAAATCGGGCCTTTATGGAAGAGTGGCAAGAAGAAAGCTATTGTTGAAACAAAGCCATAAGAAGTCCCATTTGCAGTTTGCCACAAGCCATGTGGGGGACACAGCAAACATGTGGAGGAAGGTGCTCTGGTCTGATGAGACCAAATTGAAGTTTTTGTCCTAAATGCAAAACGCTATTTGTGGCGGAAAACTAACACTGCACATCACCCAGAACACTGTGAAACATGGTGGTGGCAGCATCATGCTGTGGGGATGCTTTTCTTCAGCAGGGACAGGGAAGCTGGTCAGAGTTGATGGGAAGATGGATGGAGCCAAATACAGGGCTATCTTGGAAGAAAACCTGTTAGAGTCTGCAAAAGACTTGAGACTGGGGCGGAGGTTCACTTTCCAGCAGCAGAACAACCCTAAACATACAGCCAGAGCTACAATGGAATGGTTTAGATCAAAGCATATTCATGTGTTAGAATGGCCCAGTCAAAGTCCAGACCTAAATCAAATTGAGAATCTCTGGCAAGACTTGGAAATTGCTGTTCACAGACGCTCTCCATCCAATCTGACTGAGCTTGAGCTATTTTGCAAAGAAGAATGGGCAAAAATTTCAGTTTCTAGATGTGCAAAGCTGGTAGAGACATACCCCAAAAGACTTGCAGCTGTAATTGCAGCGAAAGGTGGTTCTACAAAGTATTGACTCAGGGGGGCTGAATACTTTTGCACGCCACACTTTTCAGTTTTTTATTTGTAATAAAATTTGGAAACCATGTATCATTTTCCTTCCACTTCACAATTATGCACCACCATGTGTTGGTCTATCACAAAAAATCCCAATAAAATACATTTACGTTTGTGGTTGTAACGTGACAAAATGTGGAAAAGTTCAAGGGGTATGAATACTTTTGCAATCTAGTCTGAACTATATCCTGCCATTCCCAAGAACATCATCACCTGTCCTACTGTCTGAGGTTTGGCAGCTTTAATTATTGCCTCAATTTGATCCTACGCTATAGCTTTTACTCCTTTGGATATTACTCGTCCTAAATATTCTACCTGCTGCTGACAAAACAGCAACTTCTTCATGGATATTTTATGACCTCCTATGCCAGCTTTTCCAAGAGAATTAAAATGTCTCACTCACATTGCTCCTCACTTGTGGAACAAACCAACAAATCATCCACATACTGTATCAAATACTTTCCAAGGGTACGCCTTCCAAATTGCCTTTAACATCTGATTAAAATCATGGGGCGAGTATTTAAATCCCTACGGCATCCTAGTCTAGGTGTATTTAATACCTCTTCTTAATGTTTCTATCATAGCTATGTTCACCACTATCTTAATATAATTATTATTTCCTGATTACCATACCTGTTCACATCCCCAACACACCATGTCCATTACCTGCCTCTGTACTAACCTTCCTTGATCTCCTCCTTGAGATCCCTCCCTCACTTGGGGACCCCAGTCCTGTCTGGGCTTATATCCAGATTATTTCGCTCCTGATAGGGCATTTGAGGAAACGCTCCCCAAAATACATTTATTATTGGCATGGGATTCTCTGCCCCTGTTTGGCTCTGTCATAGGATTCACTGTGTGTCGGTGCATCACTTATTTCAGTCGTTCCAACCAGGTCTGTTGTTATTGACAACATTGTCTTTCCTTTTTCACGCTCTTTCTTTTTGAGCTCTACAAGTTACATTTGCATCACTTTTCTGTGCACCTCTTCCTGCTGGTCTGCAAGTCTTTTTCCTATCTTTGCAATATTTCTCGACCGCATGGACAAATGATCGCTGAACTGGGGGGTGGGCCATAGGTGACAATCCCACCACCTCCTCCAGTCTAGACTTGACTTGCGGAGGCATGGCATCCACCACAGTGGTTCAGAACATAGTGTTCATTAACTGATTGCCTTCTACTTCTTTTTCAGGTACGAGTCTCCACCTTTTCAGCTGGTTCTCCAGATAGGCTGCTATTCTTTGCCTCTCCCATTGGCTCTCCCCTTAATGCATGGGGGTCCACCTTAAGTGGGTGACATTGTCTGAGGGCCTGCCATACCCTCTGCCTGACTGTGTCAAACAGCATGCCATTGATTATTGCATTATTCACAGCATTTTTATACCAGCCATCTTCAGGAGTTCTGTCAGTTTAGTGGTTCCTATTACTTTCTCCAACAGTGCCTTCAAATCTCCCATAGCCAATAAGCGTCCCGCGTTCTCCTCCTCCAAAGCCCTAATCCATTTCCTGCTCCATTAGGAATATTGGGTAAGGTATTTTTTTAGCCCTCTCAGGTTCTGGGTGCCCCAAAGGATAATCTGTGTCTATCCTGCTCTTTTCTTTTAAAAGCAGTGTCATTAATTTATGCCTCTGTTCCTGTTCCTCTTCTACTATCACCATGTCGTCCCACTTTAATCATATTTTTGGTGTGCCATCTTTCTTATTCTAAACTCAATTTCTAGCTTCTCAGATAATCTAGCCTCCTTTACAATTTATCCACCTTCCTGTTAAAATCTTCCACTGTCTTCTCCTGTCTAATTACCTTCACACATCTACTGTTGTTTCCTGCTTCTGTTGCCTCCTCAATGCCTCGCTCTCCTTTCACTCTAAACTGCTTAAGTACATCTAACTCCTTTTCTCTTCTTTTCCCACCTTTCCAACTTATCTGTAGGCATATAATTAATAATTAATACTTCCATCTTGTCACACATTTATCTTGAAAGTGACTTTCTTGGGCCACTTCCTCACAAATTTCCTTTCTTTCTCCTCACTCCTCAGAGTGCTTTATATATCGTCTTTAGATACAGGGAACATTTTACTTAGCAATTCAACTTACTTATTGTATTATCTTGTGTTGTGCACTTTATCAATCAATCCAGTCGTTGTCCGTACTCTTTTTCTGCCCCCCTTCTGTAGTTCTCCATTCTATCCTATACACTGTCTGTTTCTGAAAATTTCTGCAATCAGAACAATCCACTTCGAAAGACCTCAGTGTCCCCGTGAAATCTCAGCTGGATTGTCACATGATAATGTTCACTTTTTCTGTCAAACAGGAGTGATCAAAGATGTTATAATCCAGAAAAATCCAGTGGTTTAGCAAAATACCACTTGAACTGATGACTAACCCATTGTCAGCCCGGTCCCTTTTTCCCGGGCTCCATTGATTTATTACCCTTCCCCAACCAAAATATTTATCTAAACAAACCATAAAAGCTGGTCGTGTTTCAGCAATTAACTTATTTCCAATTATTTCAATCCACTCTCCCCACTATTCCCAATTTCTAATTCCTAATATAAATACATTCTTGTAACAATTTTCCAAATTATTGAAAAGAAATATAAAAAAAACATCAGAAAAACCAAGTAACTTACATTTTCCAACTTTCCACATTTAAATTGAGAGGAAACACAGCATTAAGCGTTACCTTACCGCAGAGGGTAGCTGTGTATAGCTTCACCCCCCTGCTTACTTTCTTAAAGGGACACACACACCTACCCTTACAACATGTGGTTTACAACAAACAAAGGACTTATCACATATACAAACTTCAGCATTCATTCAAAAACCGGTTTTACACACAAATCACATTCATTCCATTCTTACTTCAAAGCACACAGGGGTCATATGAATGTCACACTTGATTAATGATAGTTGCTTCTTGGCTAGCTCACACACCCTCCCCCTCTCTTGCTATCTCCAGGGGATGGAATTCCAAACTCATCCTTGGGCCTCTTTATGACTCCTCACCAACAACATTACAGATCAAATGAAATGTTACAGCTGCAGAACCACTTTTGATCTCAGATCAAAACAAAGTTTATCTCAACATATGTGTAATCAAACGTAGCAAACTTAATATGGAGTCCATTATTATTCCAGCCTTGTGGTCTTGGACGTATGAACAGTCATAAATCGTGAGCCATGTTTTCACAACACTTCACAAGAATGTGACATAGAGAAAGAGCAAATGACCTGTGACCAAATGGCCTGTGACCTGAGAACGGGCCCCATTGCCAAATTACTTTTAAATACAGATTATATAAGATACATTTAATATAGAAGATAATATTTACTATATTAGCAGGAGACTCCCCTTAACTCATGATGTCACGTGACAGCCCTCGTAACCACTGACGAGGGTTCGACCGTAAGTGGTCTGTCTATCAGCTGGCTGACTAGCAAATAATCTTCTTGGCTTCTTTCCAAACTTTAGCAGATCTTAAACTTCTCCAGACTCTTCAGAAGCCGTTCGAATTAAAGAATTTCAGCTACTGAATTCAGCATACATAAAAGTCGTTCTACTCACGATTCTGTGAAAGTCTTCCTCCCTTAGATAAGTCACAATAAGTCTCAAAGCGTGGCTGGCTGAGATCAATTTTCTTCAGTTCCTCTTCCAAGGAACCAGTCTTCAGTTCCTCTTCTGGAACTAAGTCTTCCAGCCTAATCTCTCTCCAGAGATCCAGCCCAATTTCTGTCCCTCTTCTACCACCTCCTGTCTGTAAGGTAGCTTTCGACTTGATATCGTGACAGATTATTATATCGTTCAAGGAATTGCTCCCTCTAGCCACTAGGAGAAGACACGGGATAAGGAGATAGCGTCGTTTTACGCATGGAAGCTCTCCACGAGACATTCAAAGCTGTAGAAAGATAAATCTTCAACACACAGTCTCTTAATTAATATTTTATTGATTGTCGAAGTAAAACAGTAAATTATTCATCCAAGCTTCTTCTTGATAAGTACATTTTACCCTTAGTCAAGCTCCAGCATGTGGCTCCGAACGTAAGAAAACTTCTTTGGTGTTGGAAAGCTCTGACCCATGGTCGAAAGCTATACTGTCCCACCATGCTTCCCCCGAACTAACTAAAAAACTACACGCTTCTCCCAAGAATCCCAGCAGCAAACACGCCTCCCACCCACATAATTACAGGCAGACAACATTTAAAGGCAAATGCCATAACTTATGACACACAAAATTAAGCCAAATGGTCACTACACTCACTCTCTCACTCATACTTTTCACTCACTCACTCTCTCACTCACTCACACTCTCATTCTGACTCTCTCTCACTCACTCTGACTCACTTTCTTTTTCTCACACACTCTCTCTCTCGGTAACCATGTGCCTATGATCTCTAGTGAGCAAGTGTTCAAAGAAGCTCACAAACAAAGATCTGGAGTTCTACTCTTTTTTTTCCCTCTCTCCCTTTATCCGGTCCACCTTAGCTGAAACACCGGTAACTAATACGTTCATCAGACATGGACTGCTCCGAACCACCACCAACATGAAAGTTTCAAAATCTCGGCCCTTTCTCTCAGCATTAAGCACACTAATGTAAAAAGAAAATGTATCAACGGTATTGGACACAGAGGTTAAACGCAAATTGGCTGCAGTATCAGTGAAACGTTCTGTATGTATACTTTTGTAAATAGTTTTCAATATTCCTTTTTTAAAATTTGTTTTTAAGAAAATAGCTATTATAAATTAATTTCAATGCATCAATTTGTTTTTTGAAATAACGTTTTGAGAAATTTAAGGCACTAGGCTGTGGCGGCTGTTATTTTTCTGCTCTGACCATAACTGCTGCTCTCTGCATGTTGTTTATTTGTTGTTCTGAGTTTGGTTCCATGGTATGGATTAGGTATTGGGAGTACTGCCATCTCTTACACATCACAGATCCAAGCACAAGCCTGATTTCCCAATAAGCTGTTCACGCACTATGGTAACTCCCTTCAATAACATTATCGAGATAGACACAAAGTGTTGGAGTAATTCAGTGGGCCAAGCAGCATATCTGGAGAAAAACGATGGGTGATTTTTTTTTTTTTTTTTGTTCAGAGATACAGCACGGATACTGGCCCCTTCAACCCATCATGTCCATGCCGATCAGCCAGCCCCACACACTAACGCTATCCTACACACACTTACTTACTTAGAGTTAGTTCCTCCCACACTGTTGAGAGCATTGGGCAGCAAGCTTTGTCCATTCTGTTTGGTTATGTGCGACGTCTTCCACCCTCGATAGGTTAGCGTCCCAGGCTTCCAAATCCTACCGGAATGTTCACCTCCATGTGAGTTTTGGTTGGCCTCTTTTCCTTCTTCCGTCAGCTTGCCAGGTCATTGCTATCTTAGGTGCACGTTCTGGTGACATTCTGAGTACATGTCCTGCAGATTTCATCCTGCGTGCCTCTATGTCCTGGCTGAGAGGCTTTGTTGCAGTTTCATGGTAGATCTCCTTGTTTGTGATGTGGTCTCTGTAGCTAGTCTTCAAGCAGCGTTCCTCAAGCAGCTTGTTGAGATGCATCCAATTTATTTTTCATCAGCACATTGATTTTCCATGTCTCACTGGCACAGAGGGCTGTAGGGAGGACTGCGGACTGGAAGAGTTTGACTTTCAGCATCTTGAATCTCAAGCCACTGGACCATATTGGCTGCATTCATCTGAAGATTGGTGCAGCTTTATCAATTTGCGGGGATTTTATAATTTTTACCGAAGCTAATTAAAACCCTAGCATCTTTGGCATGTGGGAGAAAACTGGAGCACCTGGAGAAATCCCATGAAGGTCACGGGGAGAACGTAAAACTCCATACAGACAGCACACATAGTGTGGATCGAACCTGGGTCTCTGGCCCTGTAAGGCAGCAGGTCTACCGCGGGTGATGTTTTAGGTCGAGACTTTTCTTCAGACTGAAAATAGAAGGGAGGCAACTGGAGCTAAGAATAGACTAGAAACATAGAAAATAGGTGGAGTAGGCCATTCGACCCTTTGAGCCAGCACCGCCATTTAATATGATCATGGCTGATCGTCCAGAATCAGTACCCTGTTCCTGGTTTCTCCCCATATCTCTTGATTCCATTAGCCCAAAGAGCTAAATCTAACTCCAATCAAACACATCAAACAAATCAGGACCAGCAACAGATGACCAAGGAAGGGTGGACCCCATAATGGCCCATTGTTGGCTGGGGAAGAGGTGATAACCAAGGGATACAATAATAGAATATTGACTGGCCTTGAGGGGGATACGACATATATTGCCTGAAGTAGATTCATATTGCCCGAGTCGAAGACGAGGGCAATATGGATCTAGTGAGGGCAATATATGTCGTATCCCCCGAAAGAGGACAGTCAATATTGTTATTATTACCCATTATCAGACATCTAGAGGAAAATCTCTGTTCGTCAAAAGTCGCGTTTGAGGAAAATCTCTGTTCGTCAAAAGTCGCGAACCTCTTCTCGCAGGAGGCTGCCATTTTGCTCTCGCCACAATATGAATCTACTTCAGGTAATATATGTCGTATCCCCCGAAAGAGGAGAGTCAATATTGTTATTATTACCCTTTATCAGACATCTAGAGAAAAATCTCTGTTCGTCAAAAGTCGCGAACCTCTTCTCGCAGGAGGCTGCCATTTTGCTTGTTTTGTCGAGAACAAATTCTAAATTTCCCACGCAGCGTCACATTGCCAAGTTCCCGGATGTGAGACCAGGGGAATATAAGGCTATATTCACCGCTGTTTTAATACGTAAAGTCCATAGGCGTTCGCAAGAAAGGGGAATACAAGAAAATATTCCCCTGTTACCCCTGCTGGCAGTAAAAAACGAAGGGAATACAATTTTGTTAAAGCATACCTCAGATGTCTGATATGGGTAATAATTAACATTATTTCTGACCAAAACATTGCCTATCCATGTTCTCCAGAGATACTGTTCCACTCAGATATTTTGTGTAGACCAGCATCTGCAGTGGAGCAGTCTGAAGAAGGGTCTTGACCCAAAACGTCAACCATTCCTTCTATCCATAGCTGCTGTCTGACCTGCTGAGTTACTCCAGCATTTTATGTCCAGCATCAGCAGTTCTTTGTTTTCACATTCTCCCTTCTACCCATTTCCCACTCCCAATTCCTCCGTCTGCACCGCATCTGCACCCAGGATGAGGTGTTCCAGACCAGGGCATCGGAGATGTCCTCATTCTTTAGGGAACAGGGATTATAGATGATTATCGATTATAGATGAGGCTCTCACCAAGGTCTCCTCTATATCCCGCAGCTCTTCTCTCACTCCTCATCCCCCTACTCGTAACAAGTACAGAGTCCCCCTTGTCCTCACCTTCCACCCTACCAGCCATCGCATCTGCGCTCCCACCTTCACCTCCTTTCTCCATTTTGTACCGACATTTGACACAGTAATATTTAAAAGATGGAGGAAGGAACTACAGATGTTGGTTTACACCGAAAACAGCGGGTCAGACAACATCTCAGGAGAAAAAGAATAGGTGACATTTTGGGTCCAGACCCTTCTTTGGACTCAAGTCCATTGCCATCTGTAAAACATCTGTCATGCTTCAAGTCTGACGTCTGACTCAAAGGTAGACTTCCAAAATATATTGGACATTTGGGCATAATTCCAGAAAGTTTAGTTTAGAGATACAGCGCAGAAACAGGCCCTTCAGCTCACTGAGTCCGTGCCGACCACCGATCATCTGCACACGAATACTAGCCCACACACTAGGGACAATTTACCATTTTACCGAAGCCAAATAAGCTAAAAACTTCTACGTTTTTGGACAGTTGGAGGAAACCAGAGCCCCCGGAGAAAACCCACTCGGTCGTGGGCCGAATGTACAAACTCCTTACCAATAGCACCGAATCTAATATGTCAGAATCGAACCTGGGTCTCTGGTGCAACACTACCGCTGTGCCACCCCTGAATGTATCCAACTGCAAATCCTTGGTATTGTACTTGTTACATAGCTCTCTTGAATGAGTTTTCCAATTACACAAAGTGGCATTCTCTGTTACAGGATTCTCAGTAGGATTTGCAATAGAATGTAAGGATTTCTGGCTGCCCATTGCTATGAATCCAGCTGTTTTCCTTGCTGGTTCTGGTTAGACAGATGTTTCCCATAAATAATCTAATGACCCAAATTTTACAGATGGCAACAGACTTGAGTCTGGACCCAAAATGTCACCTATTCCCAATAATGACCCAAATGAATTGGAGAAGTGCACAACAAGTCCAGAAATCAGTTTAGTGTTTTGATTAATATGTTCTTTTAAACATGATTAGTCGTAGAATGTGCAACTTCTCATGTATGGTCTGTAACCTCTTCCTATATTACGATCTAATTATGCTTCTAAACTGCTAGCCAAACAGTGTTTAATCCCGATGAACACTGAAATGATCAAAAGTGGCTGATGCAAAACGTCACAAAAGTCATCCTACATACCTTTTAGATTTGCTTTTTATAGATCCAGTGTTGAAATGGGCCCTTTGGCCCACTGAGTCCACACCGACCAGCGATTACTCATACACTAGTATTATCCTACAAACTAGGGCCAATTTACAGAAGTCAATAATCTGCACATCTTTGCATGCCTGCCCATTCCTTCCACAGATGCTGCCTGGCCTGCTGAGTTACTCCAGTACTTTGTGTTTTGCTCAAGATTCCAACATCAACATTTCCTGTGATCCCATCATATTTTTGCTTGGTTCTGAGACACATTAAAACTTTTAGACTTTGGAGATGACTCCACCTTATTTTCTCTTACATCTTCAAGCTTTTGCAAAGCCAAATAATTAGTTTAGTTGAGTGATAGTGTGGAAACTGGTCCTTCGGCCCACCGAGTCCGCGCCAACCAATGATCATCCTATACAATGATCATCCCACACACGGGGAGAACATACAAACGCCATACAGACAGCACCCGTAGTCCGGATCAAACCAGGGTCTGCCGCACCAAAGGTTCTTAATGATAGACAGTGCTGGGTGAGCTAGCATCTCTGGAGAAAATGGATAGGTGACGTTTCACAGAGTGCTGGAGTAACTCAGCGGGTCAGGCAGCATCCCTGGAGAAAATAGATAAGTGACATTTCAAAGAGTGCTAGAGTAACTCAGCGGGTCAGGAAGCATCTCTGGAGAACATGGATAGGTCTCGTTTTGGATCAGGACTCTTCTTCGGACTGATTCTGGGAGGGAGGGGGTGGATTGGAATCAAGAAAAGACCAGGACAAATCAGGACCGGCAACAGATGACCTCAGGCAAGGAAGACCCCTGGTACAGCAACATAGAAAATAGTTGCAGGCCATTTGGCCCTTCGAGCATTCTATATGATTACGGCTGATCATCCAGAATCAATACACCGTTGCTGCTTTCTCTCCATATCCCTTGATTCTGTTAGCTCTTAGAGCTATATCTAACTGATATGCTAATTCGTCTGCGGACGTGGCGCCAACGGACCAGTGGCCGAAGCAAAGAAGTATAAGCCAAAGAACCGAATGGAAATGAAGCCGAAACGCCAATAAACCAAAAGTGTCTGAAGGCGAAACGGCTACCAACTGAAAGGATGGGACGCCTAAATGCAAACTAACCAAAACGGTGCGTCGCATAAAAGCAAACTTACTGAATGGCCGCTCTGTCGAAATGCCACCTACCCGAAATGCGGCGTCGCCTACAAGCCAAAGGACCAACTGCCACTCAACAGAAAAGTCCAATAGCGGACATGAAGTTGCCGGGGGGCGGGACTTGTCAGCGATTGGTCCAGAACCCTGCGTTCATCACATCACAGTGAAGGCATGAACATTTGTCCCAAACCTCCGCTGCACCCGACACGCAGCCTGCGGAGGGTGGCCGTGGGAGAGTGGGGGCTGTCCTGAGGAATGCACACCTTCGGCTGCTTTCAACTTGGTGCTTGGGTTCAGATTGCCCAGTCACCTATGGCTTGTGTGGGATACTCCCAAGAGATGAGGGAGACTCCCGTCTCCCTCATCTCTCTCCCCTCATCTCTCTCTCTCCCTTCTCTCTCTCTCTTGTCTCCTCCTCTCTCCCCTCTTCTCTCTCTCCTCCTCTCTCTTCCCCTCTTCTCCCCCTCTCTCCTTTCTCTCTCCCTCCGTTCTCTCTCCCCTTTTCTCCCCCACCCCCTCCTCCGTCTCCACCCATTCTTCAAGTCTGAAAGGTCGCGACCTGAAATGCCAATCACCCTGTGGGGGTTGGGGTCCGATGGCGGTGCACCACGGTCATTGACTGTGGGACGCTCCCGCAGGTGGAGACGGAGGTGAGAGCGAAGGGGAGAGAGAGAAGGGAGGGGGGGGGGGGAATCACCCTGTGGGGGTTGGGGTCCGATGGTGGTGCAGGGCCGGCCTTAAGGGGTGCGGGGCCCAATTGGGAACAATTTTGGTGAGCCCCAGTTTCCCAGCCAAAGTTTGTCAGCCCAGTTATTTAGTATATATTATGAAATTGTACACTAGGGGGCTATGGATTATACATTGTATGATTCTCTCCTGCTCCCGTTTGACTGGTAGTACCTCCACTGGCTTCAACACGTTACCGTAGCAGCTAATTACCATTAAACTGCATTATGCGATTGGACACAATGCGATTGGACACAATTGGACAGCGGCTGATTGGACGGGAGCAGACCTATTTGTTGATTGGACGGGAATTTTAAGGCATGCTGGTTGGTGATTGGACGCAACCCCCTTAGAGACAGCAATTGATTGGCCGCCAAATAATCAGGCACAAAATAGGAAAACAAAAATCGCTGGTCAGTGCAAACTCAGTGGACTATCTGGCTGTATCTCCAAACTAAACAGTATAACATGCAGGTACATTCATTTAAAATAAAATGCAGTGATTATTTCACATGATTTCTCACTGTGTAAAGCTCAGAATCTGACCAATTTCTGTTTAACACGTTTGGTCTGCCGTGAGCATATTTCTCTCCCAAAACAGTTCATATCTAGCAATACGATCAACGAACCAGACAGCAGTTGGACACAGTCATGCGATTAACAAGCGATTGATAAGATTTGATGGGGCACCCTGAGCTTTTTTGCACTAGTATTATGGTTAAGTTATTGAATGTAGTCGTTTCTCATACAATCTATGAGTATTGTGTTTACACGCCTGTTATGCTGCTGCAAATAAGAATTTCATTGTGTTGTGGGTACACATGACAATTATACATTTTTGACTCTCCACTCATGCATTTGTGCAATAGAAAACGGGTAATCATTGTACCCTGCGCCATTAAAAAGAGTCAGCAGTTAGTCAGGAAGTGACTATTCGCCTCCAAAGAGTAACCCTTTGTTAGGTGGCTTCACTAAATGGTGTGACTCAATATTCCTCCAGCAGTTTGTTTTTTTTGCTCAAGATCTGCAGCATCTGCAGTTGCTTGCGATTTAATACTATGTTCCGCTGCGATCTAACTCATGGATGGCCCATGCTGAAGCACACGCAGCATTGAAATGCTTATACGACAATTAACAAGAATATTGAACAATACAGTAACATGTCGTTCAGAGGACACTGGGGTTTAATTTTACAAACGCCCATTTTCATGAAGCAAGTCACTTTTGGCAACGATACCAGTTTTTAAAGAAGATGCACTTTGCACTGACCACTTTAAAATAAATCAGTGGTTAACTGGCAATGTCAACTTGATGGTGTGCCTGCCACCAAAGCAGCAGGCACCATGGGAGGAAGGTGGGGGAGAGGGAGATGAATGTGGACGGACAGGGAGTGAAACAAAATGATAAAGAGCTGGTTTCAGTCCAACAGTAGTACAAAACATGAAACAGCTGGTCACAGGGCTAAGAGGGTGATGTCCTTCAGGCTGCGGTTGGACTGAAACCAGCTCTTTATCTTTTTGTTTCACAGAATCACTTCAAGCCCGGTCTCTGCATTATAAGTGCAACATGAACAGTGATGGAAATGGGTTTTAGGAACTAGGAGTACGCTAAGGTCCATGAGGCTGAGGTTGGGAAGGAAGGGGGGGGGGGGGGAGTGGTGGGGGGGTAGGCGCTATTTGATATAGCGTAATTTTCATTATGTTTTGATGTGTTGTATCATATGATTGTGCCAAATAAAGTTTTTGAAAAGAAAAAAAAAGGGAGGGAGAGAGGCGGGGAAGAGAGAGGAGAGAGAGAAGAGTGGAGAGAGGAGGAGCAAGAGAAGAGGGGGAGAGAGAGGAGGAGAGAGAAGAGGGGAGAGAGAGAGGAGGAGAGAGAGGGGAGAGAAATGGGAGAGAGAGAAGGGAGAGAGAGAGAAGAGGGGAGAGAGAAGGGGGGAGAGCTGAGAAGGGGAGGAGCATCAAGGGCTACCGGAAATTGGAGAAATCAATGTTCAAGCTGCTGGGGTGCAGACTGTCCAAGCGGAATATGAGGTGCTGCTCCAATTTCTTGTGGTGCTTACTCTGGCCATGGAGGGGGCCCAGGACAGAAAGATAGAATTCGGAATGGGAGGGGGAGTTGAAGTGCCGAGCCACAGGGAGATCAGGTTGGTTAATACGGACCGAGCGGAGGTGTTCGGCAAAACGATGGCCAAGCCTACGCTTGGTCTCACCGATGTAGATCAGCTGACATCTAGAGCAGCGGATGCAATAGATGAGGTTGGAGGAGGTGCAGGTGAACGTCTGCAGGTGAACGTCTGTCGCACCTGGAACGACTGCTTGGGTCCTTGAATGGAGTCGAGGGGGGAGGTAAAGCGACAAGTGTGGCATCTCCTGCGGTTGCAAGGGAAAGTGCCCAGGGAGGGGGTGGTGCGGGTGGGAAGGGAAGAATTGACCAGGGAGTTACAGAGGGAGCGGTCTTTGCGGAGAGCAGATGGGGGGGGGGGGGGGGGAAATGGGAAGATGTGGCGAGTGGTGGAGTCATGTTGGAGGTGGCGAAAATGACGGAGAACTATTTGTTGTATGTGACGGCTAGTGGAGTGGAAGGTGAGGACTAGGGGGACTCTGCCCTTTTTCCGAGTGGAGGGATGGGGAGAGAGAGCAGTGTTGCAGGATATTGAAGAGACCCTGGTGAGAGCCTCATCTATAGTAGGGGAGGGGAACCCCCGTTCCCTGAATAATGAGGACATTTCCGATGCCCTGGTGTGGAACACCTCATCCTGGGAGCAGATGCAGTGGAGACAGAGGAATCTTCCCATCTCTCCCCCTTGTCTGCTTTCCGCAAAGACTGCTCCCTCCGTAACTCCCTGGTCAATTCTTCCCTTCCCACCCGCACTTTCCCTTCAGCGTAAAATGGTGGGTCAGGCAGCATCTCTGGAGCAAAGGAATGGGTGATGTTTCGGGTCATGACCCTTCTTCTGTATGGTGTCAGATTAGGAAAAGGGGAAGTGCAACGAGACCTGGGTGTACTTGTACATCAGTCACTGAAAGTAAGCATGCAAGAAACAGAAGAAAGCTAATGGCATGTTGGCCTTCATAATGATAGGATTTGAGTATAGGAGCAAAGAGATCCTTCTGCAGTTGTACAGGGCCCTGGTGAGACCACAACTTGAGTATAGTGTGCAGTACTGGTCTCCTAATTTGAGGAAGGACATTCTTGCTATTGAGGGAGTGCAACGTAGGTTCACGAGGTCAATTCCCGGGATGGCAGAAATGTCATATGACGAAAGAATGGAGTGGCTGGGCTTGTATCCACTGGAATTTAGAAGGATGAGAGGGGATCTTATAGAAACATAATATTATTAAGGGATTGGACACGTTAGATGCAGGAAACATGTTCCCGATGTTGGAGGAGTCCAGAACCAGCGGCCACAGTTTAAGAATACGGGGTAGGCCATTTAGAACAGAGATGAGGTAAAAACCTTTCCAGAGTGTTGTGAATTTGTGGAATTCTCTGCCTCAGAAGGGGAGGCCGACTCACTGGATGCATTCAAAAGATAATTTATCTAATTAGGGCTCTTAGGGCTAGTGGAATCAAGGGATATGTGGAGAAAGCAGGAATGTTGTTCTGATTATGGATGATCAGCCATGATCACATTGAATGGCTCGAAGGGCCGAATGGCCTACTCCTGCACCTATTTTCTATGTATCTATGTAAAATGCTGGAATAACTCAACGGAACAGGCAGCATCTCCGGAGATAAGGAATGCGTGACGTTTCGGGTCGAGAACCTTCTTCATACTGATGTCGGGGTGAGTGGAACAGAGATAGAATGCAGTCAGAGACAGTAAGACTGGTGGGAGAACTGGGAAAGGGGAGGGGGTGGAGAGAGAGGGTAAGCAAGGGCTATTTGAAGTTAGAGAAATCAATGTTCATACCGCTGAGGTATAAGCTACCCAAGCGAAATATGAGGTGCTGTTCCTCCAATTTGCGCTGGGCCTCACGCTGATAATGGAGGAGGCCCAGGACAGAAAGGTCAGATTGGGAATGGGAGGGGAATGGCGTGAATTCGCAGCTTTACCCTGCGCTGCTTAATCCAAGGGCGAGAGAACGAGCGGCAGATGGATGAAAGCAACGATCATCGAGTGGAATAGATAACATTTCAGGTCGAGACCCTTCTTCAGACTGAGTCAGGGGAACAGGAACAAGAGATATAGATGGTACTAAGGACAAATGAATGAAAGATATGCCTATATCTCCCGTTTCCTTTTCCCTTGACTGTCAGTCTGAAGAACGGTCTCAAACCCGAAATGTCATCTATTCCACTCTATGATCGTTGCTTTCGTCCGTCTGACAGAGAGAGGGATGCAAGAAAGCAGCTATGACATATAATACACAATAAACTATATTATAAATACACAATAAACAAGTTATGCAATCTTATACTCTTACATGGGTATGACCGCACATCAAAAAATTCCGCCCCCTCCTTCCTTCCCAACCTCAGCCTCACGGACCTTAGAATACCCCTAGTACCTAAAAACCCATTTCCATCACTGGACAGAGATTATCCAAGCATCCTTGACTAGACAATACGGATTTAAATGTTTAAGAAGGAACTGCAGATGCTGGTTTAAACAGAAGATAGACACTAAAAGCTGGAGTAACTCAGCGGGACAGGCAGCATTTCTGGAGTGAAGGAATGGGTGACGTTTCGGGTCGAGACCCTTCTTCAGACTGGTTCGGGATAAGGCAAACAAGATATAGATGGTGATGTGGAGATAAAAGGAACAATGATATGCAAAAAAGTAACAATGATAAAGGAAAGGCCATTGTTAGCTGTTTGTAGGGTGAAAATGAGAAGCTAGTGCGACTTGGGTGAGGGAAATAGAGAGAGGGAATGCCGGGGCTACCTGAAGTGAGACAAATCAAAATTCATACCACTGGGCTAAAGCTGCCCAAGCGAAATATGAGATGCTGTTCCTCCTATTTGCGTTTAGCCCCATTCTGACAATGGAGGGGACTGAGGACAGAAAGGTCTGTGTAGGAATGGGAAGGAGAATTAAAATGTCCAGCAACCAAGAGATCAGGTTGGTTCACGCGGTCTGAGCAAAGGTGTTCCGCGAAACGATCGCACAGTCTGCGTTTGGTCTCACCGATGTATAAGAATCCACATCTTGAAAAACGGATACAGTAGATGAGGTTGGAGGATGTGCAAGTGAACCTTTGCCTAACCTGAAAGGACTGTTGGGTTCCCTGCCCGACAGAGTCCCAACCCATTCTCCTGCCTTCTCCCAAAAACTCTGACACCTGTACTAATCAGGAATCTACCTATCTCCACCTTAAATATATCCACTGACTTTGTCTCCACAGCCTTCTGTGGCAAAGATTCACCACCCTCTTGCTAAAGCTCTGCCTTCTCCGCAAGTTACTAACTGATGAATCAATACCTTGTCATTTCTCTGTCCATATTTTTTAATGAGAAGAAGGATCTTGATCCGAAACATCAACGGTGCATTTAACAACACAGATGCCGACTGACCCACTGAGTTCCTCCAGCAGTTGTTATTTTTTACTTTCAAAGACATATTTATCTGAACATAAAACAGTACAGCACAGGAACATGCCCTTCATCCCACCTGTGTCGAACATGAGGCCAGGTTTAACTATTCTTGTTTGCCTACACGTGATCCATATCCCTCATCTCGCTGCATGTCCATGTTCCCAAAGCTTCTTTGTTTATCTGGCTCTACCACCAAGCTTGGCAGCGCGTTCCAGGCACCCACCAGTCTCTGTGTAAACAATATATCCTGGACATTTTACATTTTCCCCCTCACCTTAAAGGTAAGTCCTCTTGACATTCCCACCCTGGGAAAAAGGTTCTGACTATCCAAAGAAAAGACACAAAGTGCTGGAGTAACTGAGCAGGTCAGGCAACATCTCTGGAGAACATGGAATGGTGACATTATAGGTCGGGAGTCTTATTCAGCCCCTGACAAGCTTGATAGAGCTCAGAGCTCCTGCCATCTCAGGACCTCCAGGCACAGTGAAATCCTCCTGTGCACTGTTTCAACCACACCATCCACAGCTCCCATTGCTGCCGGTTGCTCTTACAGCAGCCAGTGTGGCTGCAGCCTCAATGTTTGGAAGTCTTCCTTTGCCCCCCAGTGGTCACAGACATTATTGCAAAGGTCCAATACTTTGTTGAATTGGCTTCAGTTGAAATTGGTATCTGAACTTCGACAGGTGGAATGAAATTATCATCCAATCGAAAAGCTGCTCAGATTGAAAATCTGAAATATAAACTTCTAGAAACATAGGACAGATAGAATCTGGGGAGTGAGGGACATACTAATGTTTCAAGACATAGCCTTTCATCAGATCAAGTCAAGATAGTTTTATTGGGATGTGTCCCAGATAGGACAATGAAATTCTTGCTTGCTGCAGCACAACAGAATATGTAAACATAGTACAGAAAGGGAGATAAAAGTTCAGTGTGTCTATATACCATAGACCATATATATGCACAATAAATAAACAGATAAAGTGCAATAGGCTGTTATTGTTCAGAGCTTGTTTGATGTCGTGTTCAATAGCCTGATGGCTGTGGGGAGGAACCTGTTCCTGAACCTGGATGTTCCAGATTTCAAGCTCCTATACCATCTTCCCGATGGCAACGGAGAGATGAGTGTGCCGCCAGGATGGAGTGGGTCTTTGATGATGTTGGCAGCATTTTTGAAGCAGCGACCACGATAGATCCCTTCGATGGTGGGGAGGTCAGAGCCGATGATGGACTGGGCAGTGGTCACAACTTTCTGCATTATTTTCTGCTCCTGGACATTCAAGTTGCCGAATCAAGCCACGATGCATAGTCAGCATGCTCTCTACTGTGCACCTGTAGAAGTTCGAGAGAGTCCTCCTTGACATATCGACTCTCAGGAAGTAGAGGCGCTGATGTCCTTTCTTTATAATTGCATCAGTGTGTTGGGACCGGGAGAGATCTTCGGAAATATGCACGCAGATCTGAGGTATCAGGAGATGTAATAGTTTTTGAACAAATCAGGCGGCAAGGGAACATTCCATCTGACTGTGACCTCCACTGTCCATAGTGACCAGGAGCCCATGGGAAAAAATTCCTCTGACCGAAGATATAATTACATTCTATGTGAGTGTGACAGAGATTATCCAAGCATCCTTGACTAGACAATAGGGATGTAAATGTTTAAATAGGAACTGCAGATGCTGGTTTAAACCAAAGATAGACACAAAATGCTGGAGTAACTCAGTGGAACAGGCAGCATTTCTGGAGTAAAGGAATGGATGACGTTTCGGATCGAGACACTTCTTCAGACTGGTTAGGAATAAGGAAAACCAGAGATATAGATGGTGATGTGGAGAGATAAAGAACAATGAATGAAAGATATGCAAAAAAGTAACGATGATAAAGGAAAGGCCATTGTAAGCTGTTTGTAGGGTGAAAATGAGAAGCTAGTGCGACTTGGGTGGGGGAGGGATAGAGAGAGAGAGAAATAAATATTCATACCCCTGGGCTGTAAGCTGCCCAAGCGAAATATGAGATGCTGTTCTTCCAATTTGCGTTTCGCCTCACTCTGACAATGGAGGAGACTGACAGAAAGATCAGTGTAGGAATGGGAAGATTTAAAATGTCCGGCAACGAGGAGATCAGGTTGATTCACGCGGGCTGAGCCAAAGTGTTCCGCAAAACGATCGCCCAGTCTGCGTTTGGTCTCACCGATGTATAAGAGTCCACATCTTGAACAACGGATATAGTAGATGAGGTTGGAGGAGGTGCAAGTGAACCTCTGCCTAACCGGAAAGGACTGTCGGGGTCCCTGGGCAGAGACAAGGGAGGAGATATAGCGACAGGTGTTGCATCTTCTGCGGTTGCAGGGGAAGGTACCTGGGCAGGGGGTGGTATGTTAACCAGGGAATTGCGGAGGGAACGGTCTTTGTGGAAGGGGGAGAGGGGTGGAGATGGGAAAATGTGGCTGGCGGTGAGATACCGTTGGAGGAGGCGGAAATTTCGGAGGATTATGTGTTGTGTGCGACGGCTGATGGGGTGGAAGATAAGGACTAGGGGGGCTCTGCCTCTGTTACGACTAGGGGGAGGGGGGCAAGGGCAGAGTTGCGGGTTACCGAGGAGATACAAGTGACAGCTTCACCTATGATGGGAGATGGGACCCCCGTTCCCTAAAGAATGAGGACATCTCGGATGTTCTAGTATGGAACACCTCATCTTGGGTGCAGATGCGGCGTAGACCGAGGAATTGGAAGTAGGGGATATAGTCTTTGCATGTTATCTAAGCTCCATCACCAAGATAAAAAGCTGCACATGCATAAAATCCTGCCCTTTCCTAAACCGTCACTTCTAATGGGTGGAAAGGTCTTAACCTAAAGCGTTGAATGTCCATTTCCCTCCACAAATGCTGCTTGACCTGCTGAGTTCCTCCAGCAGATTTATTTTTAATACTTTCAATGCATATTCATCTGAAGAGCTCCTGCAGTCACAGGACATCCGGGCACAGTGGAATCCTCCTGTGCACCCAGCCCCAGTGGCTGTTAGTTGTTATTACAGCACCCTCAATGTTTGGAGGTGTCTTCCTCTGCCCCCAAGTGGCTTCAGGTTATTATTGCAAGGAGCCAAATTCTTCCCTAATACAGTATATTGATATGAAACTTTGACAATTCCTTTCTCCCCACAAATGCTGATCGACCCCCTGAGTACCTCCAACAGATTATTTGTTACTCCGGATTCCAGCATCTGCAGTCTCTTGTATGAAGAAACTCTTTCTATTAATTTGGCTTCAGTCAAAATTGGCATCTAAACAACAATGACATAATCACTAAGACAAAATAAAGCTTCAGATGTTGCTGATCAGAAGCAGAAACTCCTGGAAATATGAGACTGGCAGCAAATGTGGAGGAAGAAACAAACTGATATGGCAAGTCAAAAACTTTCATCAGATCTTTAGGACTTGATGATTTATTAATTTAAAAACAAATAGCAGAAAATCATTTCCTCTCTGTGAGCTCCGGTCTGCAGTGATCAGAATATGTTCCCTTAATAAACTGTACTCAACAACAGTAAACAATTCTCCAGAACAAATATACTAATTGCATTCTATGTGACTGTGTCAATGTTTGGGTATCCTATGCTAGTCAATAAGATTTTAAATATTTGTCCATACCAGTCTCTTCTGATGTCTCTCCAATGCCCCTCTGTTGAGTCAAGTCATGCCCATGTCTTTCGATAGTCACAGACGCACTTATAATGTCTTCTCTTTTGTCTGCACTGTTCCCTGTGGAGACAGGGTCATAGAGTCAGTGATACAGAATAGAAACATGTCAATTATCCCACTGAGTCTGTGCTGACCATCACTCTAATTTTTTTTTAAACTCTCCCCAAGTTCTTGTATACTCATCCCCCCACCCCATCCCGCCTCACTCCCACCATCAGCTTTGTCCCCTACCTTAGCCTACCAAGTGCAATTTACAGCAACTTGCCAACGATATCGCCTTTGGGGCATTGGAGGAAACCTGAGGGAGAATGTGAAAACTTTACACAGATTCCTCATTTATTGGAGAAATGTACAGATAAGCCATCGGTAAAGGCAACCCGAACATCTTTTCTCCCTGGAAGTATTGGTTCTAATTTATCAGTCTATTTGTTCAATGAACTGCGTGGCACCATCAGGTGCTTGAAAACTAGAGACGGACAAGGAAAATGCTGGCCTGAGCAGCGATACCAGCATTTGGTGCAGGAATAAAATTTGTAAAAATCCCTATGATCCTTGTAATAATCAGATGGCACTTGGCTTGTCCTGTTATTACATATATTGGAGTTTCCTACTGCTGTGGAGCACAGTGAAATTCCTTAACCTCCACCACCTTCCTTGCTGAACCAAGTTTATTCTGACCTCAGCCAGCGATCTCCTGTACACAATGCTTCTGTGGATGTTGGAGGGCAAGTCTATATCATTGTAATGTATGAATAGTCTTGTAGTAACTCTTTCTAAAACATTGTAAAAAATCTAAGTGAAGAAGGACTCAGGGGTCAGTCAGAAACTGGGAAGGGAATCAGCAGGTGACGTTTTGGGTTGAGAGCCATATTCATGGTAATGAAGGGTCCCAACGTGAAATGTCATATGTACATTTCCTTCACAGATGTTACCTGACCCTCTGAGTTCCTTCATCTCTTTTGCACTTATTTGCTCAAGATTCCAGCATCTGCAGTTTCTTGTGTCCCCATTCCTAAAACATAGGTATTTTTCCAACATGCTCTGGTGCCAACACCTCGCAATGAAGGTCCACATTGAAACTCTGGAAAAATATAGACCACTTCAGTCCTTAGGAGCCTCCTCTCAGAGAAGTGATGATGAAACTCCATGTTCACTTCAGTACCATCTGAGGAAATCAGTGTTTGCAGATCAAAACCCCCAACCAAGCTTAAAGCGAATAATCTATAGGTTAGCAGTGATCTCCCACCTCCTACACATTTCTGAGACACGGTCTACTCACAGCAGGCATCTTATTGCAGATTTACCATAAATGTTGTATCTGAAAAATCCTCAAAATTCAGAGTTTTGATAAGTGAACCAATCTCTGTGTCCTTTCCCAAGTCCAACATCTGAATTTAATGGAATAGCCAACCATATAATTCACTTTCTTTACCTCAGACTCAGAGCTACTTCACGGCAAGTGACTATTCACCAGACAGAATAAATGATTCAAGGATGTTCTCAAAGCCTTTTTAAAAACACATACTACCCCTGTGATGTGGGAATCCCTGTCCCGTAATGACTCACTATGAAGGAGCATTTGGTAGGCGCCTCCAGTTCTTTTCTCAGAAGCATGAAGCCGAGTGTAAAGATGAAGCTGAGTGTAAGGATGAGTGTAATGCCGCTGTCCCACTTTAGGAAACCTGAATGGAAACCTCTGGAGACTTTGCGCCCCACCCAAGGTTTCCGTTCGGTTCCCTGAGGATTTTGTCAGTCTCCCTAATGGTCGAAAGTGGTTTCCGCTTCTTCTATATTCCGGCGATTATTTCAAAAAATTAACAACCGGCCGTGACTAAAAATAGGTTGCCGTTTTAAAAATCGGTAATTTTTTAGTCTAAGCCGGTTGTGATGCTAGTTGAAGAT
The DNA here is from genome assembly GCA_035221665.1 of Okamejei kenojei. Lineage (NCBI taxonomy): Eukaryota > Metazoa > Chordata > Chondrichthyes > Rajiformes > Rajidae > Okamejei > Okamejei kenojei. The sequence continues at coordinate 2,247,750 of CM069140.1, read as the reverse complement.
GGTTGCCGGAGGTTGCAGGTAGTGGAAGATAAGACCTTTTTTTCACCTAGTTTTATTGCACCAGGGAAGTCTTACCTTCCACTACCTGCAACCTTTGACAACCACCTTCAACTAGCATCGCAACCGGCGCAGACTAAAAAGAATTACTGATTTTTAAAACGGCAACCTATTTTTAGTCGTGGCCGGTTTTGAATTTTTTGAAATAATTTGAATTTGAATTTTTTGAAATAATTTGAATTTGAACATAGAAGAAGCGGAAACCACTTTCAACCATTAGGGAGACTGACAAAAACCTCCGGGAACCACATGGAAACCTTGGATGGGGCACAAAGTCTCCAGAGGTTTCCATTCAGGTTTCCTAAGTGGGACAAGGGCATTCAGGATGAAAGAGGGTGCAGCACCTCACAAACTAACCTGCTGTTCCATAAAGCAGTTCCTGTCCTTTGTTAGAGTGTGGGATTCAGAGTTTAGCCTATTCAGCAACCTGCAAATCCTAGAACTGGAGCAGAAGGAGTGATCTTCAACTACTGTAACTTTGTTGGTGCCTTTGTGACAACACTTTTGTGTACGTTTATGCAATTACAAAGAATTTCACTGTACCTAGCAAGGTACAAGTGCTAATAAAGAATCATCATTATCAAAGCATGAAGAAGTAGCACAAGAGACTGCAGATGCTGGAATCTGGAATGACAAACAAACTGCTGGTCAGGCAGCATCTGTGGATGTTTTGGCTCGAGCGCCTTCATCCAGATTCTTCATTTGATCTGGTGGAGAAGGGCTCAGATGAACCTGAACCAGTTGCATGCAGCAATTCTGATGCACAAAAAGGGTGAAATGGTTTGAAAGTATGACGTTGTAATGGGGTGTATTGAACTAAAGGTCAAGGAAAATACACACAGATCCCATCAATATTTGTACCCACTGTAGCCACAGGCAAGGACTGATGTTCCATTGATTAAGACAGGCTCCCTCATGGAGGCTGAGCCAGAAGATTAAGGCACATGGGATCAACAGGGAAATGGAAGACTGGATTCAAAATAAGCATGGCCATAGAATTTAAAGGGTAGTGATGGGGTGTGATTCTCACTGCAGACCTGTGACCAATGATCTTCTGCAGTGATCAGTGCTGGAACCTCGTTTGTGATGTAGGTGGGCAGGTTAGTAAGGTTGAAGACAACATAATAATTGACAGAGTTATGGAGAATGAGGAAGATTATCAAATAATTCAGAAGGTTATCAATCAACTGGAAGTGTATATGGAGAAATGTCAGATGGAGTTTAATCCAGGAACATGTGAGGTGGGTCAAATCTATGAGCAAACTATACAGTTAATAGCAGTAAACAGCAGCAACTTTGTGATCACTGAGGTGTAGTTGGCGCTCCCAGAAAGTGCCAACACAAGTAGATAGGGGTAGAGATGGTGTATGGCATGCTTCCGGAGATCCATCAAAATTATTTTAGATAAATTAGTGATTCATTTGTACATCTCCAATTACTTTAGAAACAAGGAACTAGAGATGCCATTTTAACAAATAGATAAAGTCTTGGAGTAACTCAGTGGCTCAAGCACCATCCCTGGAGAAAATGGATGGGTGAGATTACAGGTTCTTCAGACAGACTCTAATGGGTGGGGAAATAAATCTGGAAGAGAGATGGTGAACGACAAAGCGTGATAGGTTAGAGATGAACACAGTTGGGTGGGGGAGCGTGGGGGGGGTGGTTTAATAGGCAGGTAACCAAAGGCAGCCAGATTTTTAAAAAAATAGGTGAAGCAAAATGATTGAAGTGTTGTGAATTGTGAAGCCGTGGGAAAGAATGTAGAGGGGAGAAATAGATGTGAGTCCAGGTAGGGAACAGAGGACAGGGTGGGAGGAAGGGGGAAAGGGAGGGCGGTGGGAGAGAAAGGCGAGGAGGTTGCCTAAAATTGGAGAATTCAATGTTCATACCGATAGGTTGGAAGCTACCCAAGCGGAATACGAGATGTTTCTCCAGTTTGTGTGTGGCCTTACTCTAGCAATGGAGGAGTCACAGGACATGTCCACTTCATCAAAGTGGACATAACTGGGAGATGTTGCAGTGGAGCAGACGAACCGTGCAGGAAGGAGCTGCAGATGCTAGTTTAAACTGAAGATGACAACAGAATGCTGGAGTGACTCAGCGGGTTAGGTAGCATCTCTGGAGAGAAGGACTGGGTGATCAATGGATCTAGTGCTGTGTTGATTACTTGGGTAGAGGCCGATAAAGATTGGGGTATTGATTGTGGATGATCCGTCATGATCATATTGAATGGCGGTGCTCGCTCGAAGGGCTGAATGGCCTACTCCTGCACCTATTTTCTATGTTACTATGGGAACTAATAATGTCGGCAATGGGGAGATCCAGCTGGCTTTGGCGGACCGAGTGCATCGGGCAAAACATCCATGCTTGGTCTAACTGATATACATGATAAAATGGCAGAGTAAACTTGATGGGCCAAATGGCCTAATTTTATTCCTATCACTTACCGTAACCTCCATAATGTTTGGGACAAAGACCCATCATTTATTTATTTGCCTCTGTACTCCACAATTTGAGATTTGTAATAGAAAAAAAATCACGTGTGGTTAAAATGCACATTGTCAGGTTTTAATAAAGACCATTTTTATATATATTGGTTTCACCGTGTAAAAATCACAGCAGTGTTAGACAATAGACAATAGGTGCAGTATTAGGCCATTCGCCCTTCGAGTCAGCACCGCCATTCAATATGATCATGGCTGATCATCCCCAATCAGTACCCCGTTCCTGCCTTCTCCCCATATCCCCTGACTCCACTATTTTTAAGAGCCCTATCCAGCTCTCTCATGAAAGCATCCAGAGAACCTGCCTCCACCGACCTCTGAGGCAGAGAATTCCAGACTCACCACTCTCTGTGAGAAAAAGTGTTTCCTCGTCTCTGTTCTAAATGGCTTACTCCTTATTCTTAAACGGTGGCCCCTGGTTCTGGACTCCCCCAACATCAGGAACATGTTTCCTGCCTCTAGCGTGTCCAAGCCCTTAACAATCTTATATATTTCAATGAGATAACCTCGCATCCTTCTAAACTCCAGAGTGCACAAGCCAAGCTGCTCCATTCTCTCAGCATATGACAGTCCCGCCATCCCGGGAACTAACCTTGTTAACCAACACTGCACTCCCTCAATATCAAGAATAGCCTTCCTCAAATTAGGGGACCAAAAATACAGGTGTGGTCTCACTAGGGCTATGTACAACTGCAGAAGGACCTCTTTGCTCCTATATTCAATTCCTCTTGTTATAAAGCCCGACATGCCATTCGCTTTCTTCATTGCCTGCTGTTCTTGCATGCTTACTTTCATAGACTGATGTACAAGGACCCCCAGATCACGTTGTACTTCCCCTTTTCCGAACTTGATGCCATTTACATAGTAATCTGCCTTCCTGTTTTTGCTACCAAAGTGGATAACCTCACATTTATCCGCATTAAACTTCAACTGCCATGCATTTGCCCACTCCCCCAATCTGTCCAAGTCGCCCTGCATTCTCATAGCATCCTCCTCACAGGTCACACTGCCCCCCAGGTTTGTGTCATCTGCAAATTTGCTAATGTTACTTTGAATCCCTTCATCCAAATCATTGATGTATATTGTAAATAGGTGCAGTCCCTGCACCAAGCCTTATGGTACCCCACTAGTCACTGCCTGCCATTCTGAAAGGGACCAGTTAATCCCTACTCTTTGTTTCCTGTCTGCCAACCACTTTTCTATCCATGTCAGCACTCTACCCCCAATACCATGTGCCCTCATTTTGCCCACTAATCTCCTATGTGGGACCTTATCAAATGCTTTCTGAAAGTCCAGGTACACTACATCCACTGGCTCTCGCTTGTCCATTTTCCTAGTTACATCTTCAAAAAATTCCAGAAGAATAGTCAAACATGATTTCCCCTACGTAAATCTATGCTGACTCGGACCGATCCTGTTACTGCTATCCAAATGTTCAGCTATCTCATCTTTTATTATCGACCAGCATCTTCCCCACCACTGATGTCAGGCTAACTGGTCTATAATTCTGTTTTCTCTCTCCCGCCTTTCTTCAATTCAATTCAATTCAACTTTAATGTCATTGCACAGATACAAGTATGGGTACAACGAAATGCAGTTTAGTGTCAGTACGTAGTGATAGCAATATATAGATAAATACAGATAAATAAATACAGATGTGGAAATCTATCGGCAGGACTCCGAGTTCAGCAGTGTGATGGTGTTATTATATAAGCTATTCCTCATCCTACTGGTGCGGGACCTGAGGCTCCTGTACCGCCTCCCCGATGGTAGGAGGGCAAACAGTCCATGGTTAGGGTGGGAGGGGTCCTTGATGATCTTCCCAGCCCGTCTCAGACACCGTTTTCGGTGGAGGGCATCCATGGCAGGGAGCGGGGCACCGATGATGTGCTGGGCGGTTTTTACCACCCGTTGTAGTGCCTTCCTGTCTGCTACGGTGCAACTGCTGTACCATACCGTAAAGCAGGTGGTCAGGATGCTTTCGATGGTACTGCGGTAAAAGTTGGTCAGGATCTGGGGGACAGGTGGGCTTTTTTCAGCATCCTCAGGAAGTAAAGGCGCTGCTGCGCCTTTTTGATCAGCTTGGAGCTGTTGAGGGACCAGGACAGATCCTCCGAGATGTGTACCCTGAGGAATTTGTAGTTGGAGACCTGTTCCACCTCAGTCCCGTTTATGTGGATGGGGTTGTGTCTGCCCCCTTTGTTCTTTCTGAAGTCGACAATGATTTCCTTCGTCTTCTGGGAGTTGAGGACGAGGTTATTATTGGCACACCAGGTTGTCAGGTGCTGGACCTCCTCCCTGTAGGGTGACTCGTCGTTGTCGCTGATCAGTCCTACCACCGTGGTGTCGTTGGCAAATTTTATGATGGCGTTGGAGCCATACTTAGGGATGCAGTCATGGGTGAAGAGGGAGTAGAGGAGAGGACTGAGCACACAGCCCTGTGGCACGCCAGTGTTCAGTGTTATAGTGGAGGAGGTGAGGTTGTTGACCCTAACAGACTGTGAGGAAATCCAGTGTCCAATTGCAGAGGGAAGTGGAGATGCCAAGACCGCTGAGTTTGGTGATCAAGCTAGCGGGTATGACAGTGTTAAAGGCGGAGCTGAAGTCAATGAATAGCAACCTGATGTAGGTGTTATTGCTGTCCAGGTGGGTCAGGGCAGAGTGTAGGGCCGCCGATATGGCGTCCTCTGTAGACCTATTGGTCCGGTAGGCAAACTGATGGGGGTCCAGTTTGGGGGGGGGGGGGAGGCTGGCTTTGAAGTGAGCCAAGATCAGCCGCTCGAAGCACTTGGCTATGACAGGGGTGAGTGTCACTGGCCGGAAATCGTTGAGACTCCCTGTCGTTGATTTTTTGGGCACTGGCACATGGTAGATGTCTTGAGGCAAGTGGGCCTCACTTAAAAAGTGGGATAACATTAGCTACCCTCCAATCCACAGGAACTGATCCCAAGTCTACAGAACATTGGAAAATTATCACCAATGTATCCACGATTTCCTGAACCACTTCCTTAAGTACCCTGGTATGCAGACTGTCCGGCCTTGGGGATTTATCAGCCTTCAGTCCCATCAGTCTATCCAACACCATTTCCTGCCTAATGTGGATTTCCTTCAGTTCCTCTGTCACCCCAGATCCTCTGGCCCCTACTATATCAATACTATACTATGTTTATACATAGTCCCCCCCCCCCCCCCCCCCCCCCCCCCCCCCCCCCATTTCAGGGCACCATAATGTTTGGGACACAGCAATCACATGTAAATGAAAGTAGTCATGTTTAGCATTTTGTTGCTTATCCTTTGCATGCAATGACTGCTTGAAGTATGCGATTCAAGGACATCACCATTTGCTGGTGCCTTCTCTGGTGATGCTCTGCCTGCCCTGTATTTCAACCATCTTTAGCTTATGCTTGTTTTGGGGTCTAGTCCCCTTCAGTTTTCTCTTCAGCATATAAAAGGCATGCTCAATAGGGTTCAGATCGGCCGATTGACTTGGCCACTCAAGAATTAACCATTTTTTTATCTTTGAAAAACTCCTTTGTTGCTTTAGCAGTATGTTTGGGATCATTGTCTCACTGTAGAATGAACCATCCGCCAATGAGTTTTGAGGCATTTGTTTGAACATGAGCAGATAGGATGTGTCGATGCACTTCAGAATTCATTAAGCTACTACCATCAATGAAGATAAGTGAGGCTGTACCTTCCTTCATCAGCCATACATGCTCAGGCCATAACACCCCACCACCGTGTTTCACAGATGAGGTTGTATGCTTTGGATCTTGGGCAGTTCCTTCTCTCCTCCAAACTTTGCTCTTACCATCACTCTGATATAAGTTAATCTTCGTCTCCTCTGTCCACTAGACCTTTTTCCAGAACTGTGGTTGCTCTTTTAAGTACTTCTTGGCAAACTATAACTTGGCCATCTATTTTTGCGGCTAACCGGTGTTTTGCATCTTGCAGTGTAGGTTGAAGATTCAAGAGAGTTTATTCTTGCTTTGCTTCAGCACAATAGAACATAGTAGGCATGACTACAGAACAGACCAGTGTGTCCATATGCCATTATATAAATATATACACACATGAATAAATAAACTTATAATGTGCAAATAAACAGATAATGGGCTAATAATGTTCAGTGTTTTGGCCAAGCCAAGTTTAATAGCCTGATGGCTATGGGGATGTAGCTATTCCTGAACCTGGGCATTGCAGTCTTCAGGCTCCTGTATCTTCTACCTGAAGGTAGCGGGGAGATGAGTGTGTGGCCAGGATGGTGTGGGTCCTTAATGATACTGTCAGACTTTTTGAGGCAGCTACTGCGATAGATCCCCTTGATGGAAGGGATGTCAGAGCCGATGATGGACTGGGCAGTGGTTACTACTTTTTGTTGTCTTTTCCGCTCCAGGACGCTCAAGTTGCTGAACCAAGCCACGATGCAACCGGTCAACATGCTCTCTGTTGTGCACCTGTAGAAGTTAGAGAGAGTCCTCCTTGACAAACTGACTCTCCGAAATCTTCTCAGGAAGTAGAGGCGCTGATGTACTTTCTTAATAATTGCATCAGTGTTCTCTGCCCAGGAAAGATCTTCAGAGATGTGCACGCCCAGGAATTTGAAGCTCTTGATCCTTTCAACCATCGACCCGTTGATATAAAATGGACTGTGGGTCCCCATCCTACTCCTTCCAAAGTCTACAATCAGTTCCTTGGTGTTGCTGGTGTTGAGGGCCAGGTTATTGTGCTGGCACCATATGGACAGTCGCTCGATCTCTCTTCTATACTCTGACTCATCCCCATCAGTGATACATCCCACAACAGTGGTGTCGTCGGCGAACTTGATGATGGAGATCGCACTATGACCGGCTACGCAGTCATGAGTATAGAGTGAGTACAGCAGGGGGTTGAGTACGCAGCCTTGAGGTGCTCCCGTGCTGATTGTTATCGAGGCTGACACATTTACACCAATATGAACAGACTGTGGCCTGTGAATGAGGAAGTCGAGGATCCAATTGCAGAGGGATGCGCAGAGACCCAGTTCTGAGAGTTTGGTAACCAGCTTGGAGAGGATGATTGTATTAAATGCCGAGCTGTAATCGATGAATAACAGTCTGACATATGAGTTTGTGTTGTCCAAGTGGTCCAGAGTGGAGTGGAGAGCCAGCGAGATCGCATCCACCATTGATCAGTTGTGGCGGTAAGCAAACTGCAGTGGGTCCAGGTTTTTGTCGAGGTAGGAGTTGATTTGCGCCATGATCAACCTCGTAAAGCACTTCATCATCACAGACGTTAGTGCCACTGGTCGATAGTCATTGAGGCACGTCACCTTGCTCTTGCCTGCGGGCACTGGTCATTGACCAATCCACACCTGACTCCTGAAGAGTGCTTTTGATCTGTCAGACAGGTGTTTAGGTATTTGTCTTTATTATAGAGAGAATTATTTTGTCATCAGCTGTGGAGGTATTCCTTGGCCTGCCAGTCCTTTTGCGATTAGTAAGCTCACCAGTGCTCTCTTTCTCCTTAATGATGTTCCAAACAGTTGATTTGGGTAAGTCTCAGGTTTGGCTGATGTCTCCAATAGTTTTAGTCTTGTTTCTCATAATGGCTTCTTTGACTTTCATTAGCACAACTTTGGTCCTCATGTTGATAAACAGCAATAACATTTTCCAACAGTGTTGGAAAGACTGGAGGAAAGACGAGGGGCTGAGATCCCTCTTATACCTGCATGAAGGAGGCAATTAAACACACCTGAGCAATTACAAACACGTGTGAAGCCATTTGTCCCAAGCATTATGGTGCCCTGAAATGGGGGGACTATGTATAAACATAGCTGTAATTTCTACATGGTGAAACCAAAATGTATAAAAATACCCTTTAATAAAATCTGACAATGCGCACTTTAACCATATGTTAATGCGGTACTTCCGGATGGCGTGGCGTCGATCCTCGATGTCCTCGTGGTCCTCGATGGGAACCCAGAGAAGAACTCCGACCGCCGGCCCACGGCCTACTCTAACCACGGGCGCGGCGGAGACTTACCATCTGGAAGGGGATCCCTTGCCGGGGATCCCAGGAGAGGAGCTCCGACCGCTGGCCCTGCGGTCTGCAGTGCTTCTGGCTGCGACGCGGCGAGGACTTTAGATCTTCGATCGTTGGCCTGCGGCCTACACCATCTTGAAGCCGTGGTCTCTGGTGGGGAGGCACCGATTCAGGACTTACCTGGACTTACCTTGTCTGCAGATCTGGACACCCGCAGCGGCGACTGCGGAGGGTTGTGGTTCCGACCACGGGGGAAAATGGAGGACTGACCAAATTTGTGCCTTCCACCACAGTGATGAATGCTGTGGTGGATGTTTGTGTTACATTTTTATTGTGTATTGTACGTTCTTTTTTTTTATTGTACCGCTGCTGGCAAATTCATTTCACTGCACTTTATGTGCAAGTGACGAATAAAACTGACCTGATTTGATGTGATTTTTCCCACTACACGTCTCAAATTGTGGAGCACAGAGGCGAATAAATAAATGATGGGTTTGTTCCAAACATTATGGAGGGCACTGTATGATCTTGAGTGGATGTTTCCACTAGTGGGGGAGTCTTGGACCAGTGGTCATAGCCTCAAAATAAAAGGATGTTCCTTTAGAAAGGAGATGAGGAGGAATGTATTTAGTCAGAAGGTGGTGAATCTGTGTAATTCTTTGCCAAAGACAGGGGTTGACAGCCGCGCGCTCGGCGGGAGTGTCCCGGAGAACCGTGCGTGCGGCGGAAGTGCCCTGGGGAGTCGGGCGGGCCCGATACACCCGCCGAACAGCGGTGACAACTGGAATGAGCCAAGGTAGGCCTGACTTGCCCAACAGGCCTCCCAGGGAACTGCGGAGAAGCCGGGCGGCGAGGCCTGTCTGGGCCGAAGGAGCCACAGCGGCAATGGGAGCCTCGGCGACGGTGAAGCATTACACGGGGAGGGGGGGAAGAGAGACAATGGGGAATTGGCGTGGGGAAACCGCCATGAAGAACAATGGAGGGCCCGGCGTGGGGGAGCAGTGGGGCAGGGCTGCCAACTCTCAAGCTTTGAGCGTGAGAATCACTCATTTGAACAAATTCTCATGGCCTCACTCTGATCACAAATTTCTCACGATGTGTCGTGATAAATTCTGTGATCAACAAAAATTTCAAAACTCAGATAAACTGCATGGGCCGCGGGTGTTGGGGAGCCGGGGCTGGCAAGTGTTTGCGGGGCTGATGAGTCGTTCACTGCAGCTCCGGCCATGGAACAGCCTCAGTGCAAGAGTCCCAGGCCGTCGGAAGCGTTGCGCCGCTGCCGTGAGAGTCTCTGTGCCGAAGGGAGAGAGACTCTCAAAGGGAGGCGGAGAGAGAGAGGGGAAGGAGACGGGGGACAGAGATAGAGGCGGTGAGAGGTGAGAGAGAGAGAGGGAGAGACAGAGGCAGAGATAGAAGATGGAAAGGGGGGAGAGTAGAGAGAGGCGAGGGAGAGATAGGGAAGAGAGATGAGATGGGGGGAGAGAGAGGTGGGGGAGAGAGATAGGGATGGGGGAGAGAGAGGGGGAGAGAGAGGTAGGGGAGAGAGATAGGGAGAGGGGGAGAGAGAGGAGGGGGAGGAGAGTGAGGTGGAGAGGGGGAAGAGAGAGAGGGGTGAAAGAGAGGGAGGGGAGGGAGAGAGAGAGGGGGAGAGAGGGGGAAAGAGGAAGAGAGAGAGGAGAGAGGGGGAAGAAAGAGAGGGGATGGAGAGAATGGGAGAGAGGGGGGAAGGGAGCTAAATGCGAGAGGGGGAAGAGGGAGAGAGGGGGGGGGCAAAGAGACAGAGGAGAAAGAGAGGGAGAGAGAGCAAGGGGGAGAGTGAGGTGGAATTTAAAATATTCGCTACGCTCCCTCGGCCTTGATCTCTTGCAATTTCTCACTCCCAACTCTCAACCAATGTTGGGGGCACTTTAGTTTTAGAATCCTCTGCCCAGGGGATAAACATAGAAACATAGAAATTAGGTGCAGGAGTAGGCCATTCAGCCCTTCGAGCCTGCACCGCCATTCAATATGATCATGGTTGATCATCCAACTCATTATCCCGTACCTGCCTTCTCTCCATACCCCCTGATCCCCTTAGCCACAAGGGCCACATCCAACTCACTCTTAAATATAGCCAATGAACTGGCCTCAACTACCCTCTGTGGCAGAGAGTTCCAGAGACTCACCACTCTCTGTGTGAAAAAAGTCTTTCTCATCTCGGTCCTAAAGGATTTCCCCCTTATCCTTAAGCTGTGACCCTTGTCCTGGACTTCCCCAACATCGGGAACAATCTTCCTGCATCTAGCCTGTCCAACCCCTTAAGAATTTTGTAAGTTTCTATAAGATCCCCTCTCAATCTCCTAAATTCCAGAGAGTATAAACCGAGTCTATCCAGTCTTTCTTCATAAGACAGTCCTGACATCCCAGGAATCAGTCTGGTGAACCTTCTCTGCACTCCCTCTATGGCAATAATGTCCTTCCTCAGATTTGGAGACCAAAACTGTACGCAATACTCCAGGTGTGGTCTCACCAAGACCCTGTACAACTGAAGTAGAACCTCCCTGCTCCTGTACTCAAATCCTTTTGCTATGAAAGCTAACATACCATTCGCTTTTTTCACTGCCTGCTGCACCTGCATGCCTACTTTCAATGACTGGTGTACCATGACACCCAGGTCTCGCTGCATCTCCCCTTTTCCTAATCGGCCACCATTTAAATAATACGTCTGTGTTTGTTTGTTCATTCTGGTTTAGGCGCTGTGCACACGGCTGCCAGCCAACCAACATTCGCTTGTCCTTTTCTTTTTTTCACTTTTAAATTCAAGTTTTTGCGTACCTTGTTACGTGTTGTGACTGTCGGCAGACCAATTTCCCTCCGGGGATGAATAAAGTTTAGCGCATCGCATGTATAGATCGGCTGATTGAATGGTGGAGTAGACTCGATGGGCCGAATAGCCTAAATCTTCTCCAATACATGAATTTATGAACTTCACTGACGAGGTCGACCAGGAGGGTTCTCACGTTCAAGATCCTCAACTTTACCTCAGGGCTTCTTCATCAACCGCAGTGGGGAATAATCGCAATTGTTGAGAGCGAACTGAAGGGAAAGCGGTGAGGGTCAGCGCCAGTGGCTCGATGTCGGCACCGACAGCCCGGGTTGTGAGGGCGCCAGTGAGACGGTGTGTGTGTGTGGAGTGGGCACCGACGGCCCGGGCTGTGAGGGCGCCAGTGACACGGTGTGTGTGTGTGGAGTGGGCACCGACGGTCCGGGCTGTGAGGGCGCCATTGCCGCCAGTGACACGGTGTGTGTGTGTGGAGTGGGCACCGACGGTCCGGGCTGTGAACGAGCGGCGGACGCACGCGGGCAGATTCGGACCGCGCGTGACGCAGCTGTTGGTGCCGAGCGTTTGAATCCCAACGGCCGCAGCCCCAACACACGCCTCCCTCCCACACAACCCGCCCCCTGCTCACACACACCCCTCTCCCCAAACCACCCCTCTCCCCAAACCACCCCTCTCCCCAAACCACCCCTGCTCGCACACACCCCTCTCCCCAAACCACCCCTGCTCGCACACATCCCCCACCCCACAACCCCTCCGCCAACACATACCCCTCCTTTTCACACACCCCTCTCCCATGACCCCTGCTCCCCACAAACCCCTCCCTGCCGAGACAGCCCCTCCCCCCACAATGACTCCTACAACGCCTCACTCCTCTCCCCACAACCCACAAACTCTTCCTCCACAACACCCCCTGCCCACAACCTCCTTCCTCCCACGCATACACCCCCCCCCCCCCCTCCGTGGTGACTGAGACCCAACGGGTCCCACTCACTCTTGTTATTTAATAAAATGGAGGAAAGTCCTACTTCCCTGCTCCTGTGCTCTTGAGTGGAGACTGTGAATGATACAAGTGGTGCTGTTAGCTGAATGAACAGGGTAAAGGCTGGTGAATATCAATAGGTATGTCTGGGAGATGTAACAAAGATCAGCCTGAAGAAGGGTCTTTTTAAATTTTAACTTTTTAAATAATATCAGTCTATGCTGGTCTCACATCGACATTTGCAACCAAAACATGCTCTGATATTGGCTATTTAACCCAATCCATGGCTTTTAAAGATGGAAAGACTTACATTTTCATAGCCGAATAACATCCCTTTCAGCATATTTTTAAGGTGGAGAGTGACAGATACTAGTAAGATTAAACGAGAACTTACCAGTTTGAAGTTTGATCTTTATTTTAAGAGGCGTTGCGATGAGTGATTACGTGAAGAACCCTGCCAGTCGGCATGCGCGTCATTCTTCAAAGCAGCGGTGTGAAATCACAGAACAACAAATTGAAGTATTATAGTAAGATTATAACTCTAGAACGACCAGATGAGCTTCGTGATATGAGGGTTGGGAGTGGTGGGCACGTAATCGCTCATCGCAACTCCTCATAAAATAAAGATCAAACTTCAAACTGGTAAGTTCTCGTTTAATCTTACTATTTTACTTCGGAGTCACGTGAGTGATTCCGTGAAGACTTTAAAGGTCTGTCATTTCACGCCAATCCAAATCCAGGCGTATCACTGCAAGCAGTTGACTCAGGAGGAGTGAATTAGTAACAACATTGATTCATGATACTGATTAACATGTTAATGCTTTAATTCACAAATAACAAAAAATATATACAATAGCGACACCTCTCTCCCAGGGAGCAGCTATGAAACAACGTTTAACACAGAGTGGGCAAACATCCCGGATTCAACAAGCGGTTTGTTGTAGAACCTCTGAAAAGTCGATTAAATTAAATTATCCTGCTGCCGCGAGGATGTGGTCTAGAGGGACGTCCATTGCCCTCGCCGCTGACGTTGATGCTGCCCTGGTGGAGTGAGATTTAAAATTTTGAGTATTAACTCCTGCACACCCCCAAGACTTGCTTCAGCCATCGTGAGATAGCTGGACAAAGGCCAGAGATGAACACGTAAAAGGATCAAAATAAAAGGATTAGTGAGTTGCGAATTGTGAAGCTAGAGGATTGTCAGGGTTTCAATTGTGTAGGAATGAAGGGGGAGGGGAGAGATGGGTGCAAGATCGGCTCAGGGGAGGAGGGGTTTATAGGGGAGGGGATGCATGGGACTGGGGGGAATGGGCAGGGGGTCCAGCAGAAATACTATCTGAATCTTGCTATAGTCAGGGGGTGGTGAATCTGTGCAATTCATTGCCACAGGAGGCTGTGAGGGCCAAGTCAATGGATATTTTTAAGGCAGAGATAGATAGATTCTTGTTTAGACAGGTGCAGAGCTTATGGCGGTGAGGTTAGGAGGGAGAGTTAGATAAGCTATGATTGAACGGTGGAGTAGACATCATGGGCCGAATGACCGATTTACTAGGCAGCCAACTCTCATGCATTGAGCGTGGGACTCACACATTTCAGGCAATTCTCACGCTCTCACGTGGATCAAAGAATTTCTCACGCTCTGTTGTGAGAACTTCTCTGATCAGCGTTTTTGTCTCCTTGCACCACATTGACAGCGAGCTTTACACCCATGCGGGACTGTCAGGAAGCGCGTCAGTTGGCGGCAGTGATGTCGTTTCTTGGTCTATGTCAAAGATCATAGAGCGGAGCTCTACTCCAAAGATCATAGAGCGGAGCTCTGATCTATAATCTTTGCTTCGCTCTACGATCTTTGGTCCATGTGCTGCCGCCGACAACATGGGTAGTCGGAGCAGCCGGAGAGGGAACTAACCAGGTGAGAACCAGCTTTGACACACACGTAGGCACACACACAATGGCTTTTGTTATGGGTAGGGTGGTGCTGTTGCTTCAGCTTCAGTGTACAGTCCTGCCCCCAGGTTTGAAGGTTGCGGAATACAGGCGTTGACAGAAATGATTCGGAGTTGAAGCCAACGGTGGACCCGCAGTCCCACAACCCGGCCGGTTATCCGAGGTTTTAAGATGCATAGTTAATCTTGCAGTTAGGGAAATTGCTGAATATCTTTAACAAGAGCAGAAACATTTACTGGAGTCAATCAGGCGGGGGAGAGTGAAGACACAGACTCTGCACACCCATCGTTAGGACAATAAAACACTCTGGAATCAAAATAATCCCGTCAAACTTTATGGACAACATTTTGAACTTTTTTGCATATATATTCGAAATGAACTGAGTGGATAATTATTTTGAAGGCCTATTATAATGGGTCTGATTATTTCTGTAAGTGTGAGGCAATACACCAATGAGACGTCGTGTGCGGACGTGGCGTCGAAGGATGAGATGCCGAATCGAAGAAGTGGAAGACAAATAACCGAACGGAAATGAAGCCGAAAAGCCAAATAACCAAAAGGGTGCTACGCCAAAAGGCCAACTAACCAAACGACGCGACGCCGAAAAGCCAAATAACCAAAACGGCAGGACGCCTAAGAGCAAATAACTGAAAGGGCACATCGCTGAAAAGGGAAATAACCGAAAGGGCACTTCGCCAAAAAGTCACATTAACTAAAGGGTGGAACGCCAAAAAGCCAACTAACAGAACGGACGCAACGCCAAAAAGGCAAATAATGGACATGACGTCACTGGGGGGCAGGACTTGTCAGCGATTGGTCCAGACCCCCACGTCCATCACATCACTGGCTGAGGAACGGGAGGGTGGGGATCATTTTCACACACAAGTCCACCCGGGGATGAAGGGTAACTATGCTCTCTGAACCCGAGCACCAAGGTGTAGGCGGCTGCTGAATGAGTGCATCCCATCGGGACAGTCCCCACCCTCCCCCCATGGTCAGCACTGTCCGGCCACGGCCACCCTGTGACTCGTCTCCCCCATGCGGCCACAGTGTGATGGGCTGTGGGTCGCCAGCACACACACACACGGGGCCGGGTGGAGTGGGGCCGTGGCTCCGGGCAGTGGTCCCTCCGCCCACTTAGAGTCACTGACAGCGATGCACTGCCAATGGCACCCAATCCCCACACCAGGGTGATTCACCACCCCCCCCCCCCCCCCTCCCCAGATCCACACATGGGAAGATTTCCCCCCGACACCCACACCGGGTGATTCACCCTCCCCCCCACACTGGCCACGGGGACAGACGGCCCAGGGCACTGGCAGCCATAGTAAGTGCTTACCTAACTTTCACCGCTTGTACTCCAGATGGCATTGTGTGGCAACAGTACGGGTCACGGGTCACGGACCTCACTGCCGGGCAACCTCCCTATATGAATATTGGATGCATATCGGCAGTACATTTCATATGATTAATTATTAAAGTAGGCTTCCGTCACTTAATGGCTCATGTTTCATTGCGTTTTCAGTCCATTTCGTAATACCTTTATAATGGGACCAAACAACTGACATCCAAAATATTGTGGAGATTTATACATCAATGGGTCAGAAACTGTGGGTCATATATTCATTTTTATAGTGTCTTTCTCTGAAGATAAATGAGTTGTTCGTTGCTTACGGATTCCCTCAAGTTTTTTTATGTGGATTTGTATCAAGTGGCATCATTTCAGGATTCATATTTGGAATTTATTTTGGAGCTGGATTCAGCTGGGGGTCCACGGAAGTTGGAAGAATTCTGCTCACTGGGAATAAAGAACCGAGGCAGCGCAACGCGGACACTTCACGTCTCTCGGGCATGCGCGCTGACACTAACTCATGCCGATTCACACTTACTCACACGCACACGTTCGTTCGCGGGAGTATGGGGTGAATCACCCCATGTGTGGGTCGGGGTCCGGGGGTTAGGGGGGTGAATCATCCTGGTGTAGGGGTCGGGTGCCAGTGGCGGTACTCCGCCGTCAGTGACTCTGGGTGAGCGGAGGGCCCAGACTGTCCCCAACACTGCTGCAGCTGACGGGGACATTTGTGCCCCCCCCCCCCCATGTTTTAAGAGCGATTTACTATGCCTGCCAATGCCCCGAGCCGTCTTTCCCCACGGCCGGGGGGAGGGGGGGGGGTGAATCACCCACTGCAGATGTTGGGGGGTGAATCAACCCGTGTGTGGGTCAGGGTCCGGGGGTCGGGGGGTGAATCACCCTGGTGTGGGGGTGGGGTCCAGTGGCGGTGCATCACAGTTAGTGACTCTGGGTTGGTGGAGGGACCAGACTGTCTCCAACTCTGCTCCATCTCGCCCCTTGTGTGTGTGTGTGTGTGTGTGTGCGTGTGTGTGTGTGCACTCCCGACCCACAGTCTATCACAGTGCGGCCGCACGGGGGAGATGAGATGGTGGGCGACCATGACAGTGGGAGAGTGGTGGCTGTCACGAGGGATGCGCTCCTTCGGCCGCTTACAACTTGGTGCTCGGGTTCACAGTGCCCAGTCACCCTCCAGCCCTGGGCGGTCTTTTGTAGGAAAATCGCTGACAAGTCCCGCCCCCCCCCCCCCCCCCCCCCCCCCCCCCCCCGGCAGAGTCATTTCCGTTATTTGGCTTTTTGGCACAGCGGCCTTTCGGTGAGTTGGCTTCTAGGCGACGCTACCTTTCGGTGAGTTGGCTTCTAGGCGATGCTGCCTTTCGGTTAGTTGCCGTTTCTGCATGGCGGCCTTTCGGTGAGTTGGCTTTTAGGCGTCCCACCCTTTCAATTAGTTCGCTTTTAGGCGTCCCGCCCTTTCAGTTCGTTCGCTTTTAGGCGTTCCGCCCTTTCGGTTAGTTGGATTTTCGGCTTCATACGCTTTCGGTTATTTGGCTTTTCAGCTTTGTTTCCGTTCGGTTATTTGGCTTCCACTTCTTTGCTTCGGCTTCTTCCACTTCTTTCCTTCGACGCCATGTCCGCACACGGGATCAGATCCCATTTCTTTTCAGCAGATAGTGCGTATGTAAACATATCATTAAATTTAGCAATTCGATAGTTTTCACATTTCATGAAGCTTTTTGCTGAAGTGCTTGCATCTTCCTCCACCATCGTTTCCAAGCACAGAACCCTTTGTCAGGGGCACAGAACTTTGTGATGAAGGATCCCCAAGAGAAGGATGGTGTGAAGTGTTGCACTCACACCATGGTGCTTCCCACAAGAGGGCAATTTGAAGGCCGGATGATCATAACAGCATTTGAATGTGGGTTGGATAATGTTTCTGAAGATGCGGCGGTGGCAGTGGTGCTTGCATTGGAGGTACTGCATTAATGCAAAATGGCCTGTTTATGTGTTCTATCTCTAAACTAAACTGAATAAATCTACATTTTCTTCACCTGGGTGCTGGGAAGACCAAAGTTATGACTTTAGTTCGCAACCGCAGTTTCTTTTAAATTGCCACCAATTACGTCCTTCTCTCTGGTAACCGTTTGACAGTTAACCTGACTGTTAGGGATGTTGCTACCCTGGTTAAACTGAATTTGTAGGCAATAACTGAAGGTGCTTGTTAAACTGAACTTGGGCTTTGAACCGTATATCCCGGTCATCATTGCCGACATTTGTCTCTAATATTGTCTCATGCCATATCAACTCATGTCATCTCAACTCATGTCATGTCACTAAATGGAAGCACAAGGAACTGCAGATGCTGGTTTACAAAAATAGACTCAAGGTGCTGGAGTAAATCAGCAGGTGAGGCAGCGTCTCTGGAGAACGGGGGAAGTGAAATTTCGGGTCTGAAGAACGGTCCCGACCTGAAACGTCACCTATTCATTTTCACCAGAGATGCTGCCTGTCCCACTGAGTTACTTCAGCAATGTTTTGGAATAAACTCTATCTTCTACCCTCTAAGTTAATCTATTATCATCATCCTAACTTGTATATGATCCCGATAACTCATCAGCTCACTGTTAACCACTTAGAATTGAGTTTAAAAGATTGAGGGCTGACCTCGTTGAAACATACAGAGTAGTGAAAGGCTTGGATCGAATGGATGTGGAGAGGATGTTTCCATGAGTGGGAGAGTCTAGAGACTAGAGGTCATAGCCTCTGAATTAAAGGATGTTCTTTTAGGAAGGAAATGAGGAGAAATTTCTTCAGTCAGAGGGTGGTGAATCTGTGGAATTATTTGCTACAAAGGCAGTGGCGGTCAAATCAGTGGATATTTTTAAGGCACAGATAGATTGTTCATTAGTACAGGTGTCAGAGGTTATGGGGAGAAGGCAGGAAAATGTGGTTTGGAGGGAGAGAAAGATCAGCCATGATGGGCCGAATGGCCTAATTCTACTCCTATTACTTACGGCCATATGATTTTAAAGATCCTAACCTTGTTCATATCTCCCTTTTCCAATAATTCTAATGAGCCTTGCAGACTCCTTCAGTTACAGCTTATAGTCATACAGTCACAGTGTGGAAATAGGCCCAATTTGGCCACACCGACCAACATGTCCCACCTACACTAGTCCCACGCACCTGTGTTTGGTCCATATCCCTCCAAACCTGTCCTATCCATGTACCTGTCTAACTTCTTCTTAAACCTCAAATACCACCTCCAGCAGCTTGTTCCATACACGCACAACCCTTTGTTTGAAAAGGTTACCCCTCAGATTTATATTAAATCTTTTCCCCTTCACCGTAAACCTATGTCCTCTGGTCCTCGATTCCCCTGCTCTGGGCAAGAGTCTCTGTGCATCGACCCGATCTATTCCTCTCATGATTTTATGCACCTCTATAAGATCATCCCTCATCCTCCTGCGCTTCAGGGAATAGAGTCACAACCTACTCAACCTCTCCCTATAGCTCAGACCCTCGAGTCCTGGCAACATACTTGTAAAACTTCTCTGTACCGTTTCCTATAACATGGTGCCCAGAACTGAACACAATACTCTAAATATTTGGTCTTTGGTCATCTTCAATTCGAATAACTAAAATGGTAACTGTTACTTATATTAAGTTTTCTTTTCTCAGTGCTGTTAAGGCAAGCTTGCAGTGATGATATTGCAAGATGTAATGAATAGCTCTGGCTTTAGGACAAGAGTCCCGGGTTTGATCCTGACCTCAGATGCTATCTGTGTGCAGTTTGCACGTTCACCCTGTGGTTTTCCACCGGGTGTTCCGGTTTCCTCCCACATCCCTAAGATGTGTGGGTTTGTTGGTTATTTGGCCCTCTGTAAAAGCCTCTAGTGTGTAGGGAGCTGATGAGAAAGTCGGATAACATGGAACTAGTGTGAACGGGTGATCGATGGTTGGTGTGAAGATAGTGGGCTGAAGGGCTTGTTTCCATGCTGTATCTCTAATACTAATGTCCACCAATTTACTTTTGTTAATTACTTGCAGCATGTTTATTGCCGCGATTTTTGGGTGAAAGTGACTTCTTTGGAACTTCTGGGGCTTTTGAAGCTATTATGAGGGGAACACAATATGCATGGTGTGTAGGAAAGCTGTTCCAGGTGTCAACTTCTGTACATCGGCGAGACCAAGCGCAGGCTTGGCGATTATTTTGCTGAACACTTCCATTCAGTCCGCCTTAACCTACCTGATCTCCCAGTTGCTCAACACTTTAACTCCCCCTCCCATTCCAAGTCTGAACTTTCTGGCCTGGGCCTCTTCCATTGTCAGAATGAGGCCCAGCAGAAATTGGAGGAACAGCACCTCATATTTTGCTTGGGTAGCTTACACCCAAGAGGTATGAACATTGACATCCCCATCTTCAAATAGTCCTTGCCATCCATCTCTCTCCATCCCCTTCCCCTTCCCAGTTCTTCCATCAGTCTTACTGTCTCCAACTACACACTATCTCTGTCTCACTCACTCCCCTGACATCAGTCTGAAGAAGGGTGTCAACCCAAAATGTCGCACATTCCTTCTCTCCAGAGATGCTGCCTGTCCTGCTCTGTTACTCCAGCATTTTGTGTCTACAATATGCAGGGTAATAATTCACAGCTACTTACAGACAGAGTAATCGCTTTGACAACACAATGGAGTGGGAGAATGCCAAGACTGCTGTGATCCAGAGTGAAATGCTCGTTACCATTTTGGTACAGCGTAATTTATACATGCCATTTGATATAACGAAAGATAACATGGCACATTGAAGACTTGCAACCCAAAGAGCCAAAGGCATTTCAGTGAGAATTTGTAGTGAGCTTTCATACATCATGGAATTAGTATATATTTAAAAATATTTTGTACTATTTATTTTTGAATGTTTCATTATGTCAGAGCAATCAAAATCTTTCCATGTCCTTGACAACAAGAAAAGCTGGAGCGCTGTCTTGCTAGTTATCAGATATTAGGGCGGTTAGAGTGGTAGAGATGCTGTCTTATAGCGTCAAAGACCTGGGTTCAATCCTGACTACAGGTGCCGTGTGTAGAAGTTTGTATGTTCTCCACGTGACCGTGTGGGTTTTCTCCAGGTGCTCTGGTTTCCTCCCACATTCCAAATACATACAGATTTGTGGGTTAATTGGCTTCGGTAAAAATTGTAAATTGTCCCTAGTGTGTCGGATACTGCTAGTGTAAGGAGTTAAATGCTGGTCGGCGCTAACTCAGTGGGCCGAAGGACCTGTTTCCGCACTGTATCTCAAGTCTAAATCAGAGTTTTATTTTATCTGATTTGTGGGGTTGTTAAGACCTGCCCACGCAGCATGCAGCCACTCTGGGTCCTGTCTTTTCAGATATACGTAGCTTGTTTCCCTGCAAGTTGGGGACAGAGATTTATACCTCAGAGAGAACACTAGCAGCCTACAAGTTTCAGTTCTTTATCTTGAGTTGCCGATGTAAAATGGATTGTAATCATGTATAGTCTTTTCACTAACTGGATAGCTTGCAACAAAAAAGCGTTTCATTGTACAAATGATAATAAACTAAATTAAACTCAATATGACTTTGGGAAGATTACAGGACTAGCCCAACTAACACAACAAAATACTAAGTAAATAATGTGGAGAAAACTCAATAACGTGTTAATTTAATAAAGGTACAACATGGAAACTGGCCCTTCACCTACCGAGTCCACCGACCATTGATCACCCGTTCACCTTTGTTATCCCACTTTTGCATTCACTCTACCAGCTGCACTCAAAGGGATTTGAGAAAACAAAATCACTGGACCATTCCCTGAAATTATTTGAATTATTAAAGGACTAGAATAGTTAAAAGTGATTGTGAAAAATCCTCCACATTAACTCTGTTTCCCTTTGCAGAGTCACAACTGTTTTCTAGCATTTTCTGTTTTAATTGCAAAAAATTGTCCCACGTCCCCCAGAATCACCTGAAGGAATCCTAATGGCAGTGATATCCAGGAGAAGATCATACCGTTTATGTGACGGCCATTTTAAATATGCGTTTGGAAGTAGCATCAATCCCCAGCCATATTTAAAGAACAGCATTATTGACTGGTAAGGAATATATCAAATGTATATTGACATGTTAATTTGTTGAAGAAAATATCATGGAAAAAAAAACTTAACATGTATTTTTGAGAGAAATCCATAAAGGTTCATTGACATTAATTTGTTGAAGAAAATATAAATAAGGACGCAGAGAAAGCTTTTGATCAGATTGAATGGTCTTATTTATTTTCGGTTATGGAATCTTTTCAGTTGGGGGAGAAGTTTATAACATGGGTTAAGTTACTATATACCAAGCCAACAGCTAGAATATTAATAAACCAAATGTTAACAACTAAATTTAACTTATTCCGAGGCTGCAGACAAGGTTGTCCTTTATCTCCACTACCGTTTGCACTTGCAATAGAGCCACTAGCAAAATCCGTGAGATTGCATCCTGAAATATACAGGTATGAAACTAAAGAAACTGAAAATAAAATCTCTTTATACGCAGATGATGTATTACTTTATATCACAAAGCCGGAAATTATTATTCCTAACTTATTAGATTTAATAACTCAATTTGGATTGTTTTCAGGATATAGAATTAATTGGAATAAAAGTGAACTTATGCCAATAATGGGAAATAACTTACATATATTACAACAATATCCTTTTAAGATAGCAAATGAAAAATCAAATATCTTGGAATTTATGTAACAAAAAGATATGATTCTTTATTTAAATCCAATTTCCCACCCTTATTGAATAAACTACTTAAGAATATCCTATATTGGAAAACATTACCTATTTCAATGTTAGGTAAAATTAATGCGATAAAAATGATTTTTCTTCCTCAATTATTATACTTGTTTCAACTGATCCCGATATATCTTCCTAAAATTTTTTTTAAGAAAGTGGACTCTATAGTTACCAATTTTATTTGGGATTATAAGAACCATAGAATAATTAAAAAATATCTAGGTAAATCAAAAATGAATGGAGGTTTTGCATTGCCTAATTTTATGTTTTATTACTGGGCAGTTAATATACAAAATATGAATTTCTGGTTGGAAGAAGTAGATAAACAACCAAACTGGTTAAAAATGGAAAAGGAAGACTGTTCACCTTTCGAAATTAGCTCGATTTTATTTGCTAACACTAAAATACATAAGAACATTTATAGAGGAAACCCAATAATAGAAAGTGGTATACGTATTTGGAAACAATTAAAAAAAAAACATTAAAATTACAGAGTATACCACTGGCTCTTCCAATTGTAAACAACATTACCTTTAAACCTTCATTGATGGTTAAAGGTTTTTTTAAAATGGAAGAACTATGGAATAAATAAGATGGGTGATCTCTACAGGGAAAGTTTATTTCTTTCATTTCAGGAATTACAACAAAATTATGAATTACACTCAAAAGAATATTTTAGATATCTACAAATTAGAGATTATGTGAAATCGAATACACCAGATTTTAGGAATAGAAAGACAGAAATTTTAGATGAATGTCTAAATAAACATCCGAATACAGAAAAATTAATATCATATATTTATATTATCTTACTGGAAAATGATTTACCAAATACGGAAAAATATAGACAAGCATGGGAAAATGAATTAGGTCAAACAATTTGTATAGAAGTATGGAATGAAAGTTTACAACATATACACCATTGCTCATTAAATGCCAGACACTCCTTGATACAATTTAAAGTTTTACATAGATTACACTTCTCAAAATCCAAATTAAACAGAATTTTCTCAAATGTTTCTGCTATATGTGATAAATGTCAGCAGTTAGAAGCTAATCTAACACATTCATTCACAAAATGTACAAAAATTACTAATTTTTGGACAGAAATTTTTAAGATAATCTCGAATGTAGTTAATGCAAATTTAATTCCAGACTCAAAATTAATTATATTAGGAATATTAGAAACGGATCAGCTACTAACAACACAACAAATTATTTTTATTGGTAAAAAATTAATACTAAGATTTTGGAAAGGTCCCATATCCCCCACAATCAAAATGTGGATTACAGAAATGTCAGAGACACTTCACCTGGAAAGATTAAGACTTGTCCTAATGGACAGGTTAGATCAATTCAGAGGAATATGGTCTTTTTTTTTCTTTTTTTCTTTTTTTTTTTAATATTTTATTAAAAATTATTATAGAAACAAAATAATAACAAAGTACATTATTTTACTATAATGAAAATACATGATATTAATGATAAATTCATACTATTAATATTATTTGTATTATTATTAATTATAAATTTCAAGGTTGTATATTTTATATAATTGAGAATACATGGTACTAATAATACATTCATAGTATTAGCAATATACTCATACTGTTAATAATATTTGTATTGTCTCTGATTTTTAAATATAGGACCAAATTTTATGTAATTAATAATACGTAATACTAGTAAAACTTTTATGATATTCATTATATTTTCATAATGTTAACAATATTTGTATTATCATTGATTTTAAATTTAAAATTATTATATAATTGAAAATACACAATTTTATATAATTGAAAATACAAGATACTAATAATATTTTCATGAAGTTAGTGATATTTATATTCGTACTGATATTAAGAATTTAAGATAATGTGTTTCTATACTATTTTCTAATTTTTTATATAAATATGAGAAAATAGAAAAAAGAGTAAAGAGTAAGAAAAGTTTGATGGAGAATGGAATATTCCTCATTAATCCGTCCTTGGAGATATGAATATATCATGAATATATTATATATATTTCTTCATCCATTCAAATATTCAGGTCTCAGTCAAGTCCTCGCGCCAAAACCATTATGACCCTGTAAATATTTAATATATGGAGACCAAATCCCTCTGAAGAGGTCTAACCTATCCATAAGGACAAGCCTCAATCTCTCCAAATGAAGTGTCTCCGACATTTCTGTGTTCCACATTTTGATTGTTGGGGATGCAGGGCCTTTCCAAAATTTTAATATTAATTTTTTCCCAATTATTAAACAATAGTCGATAAAAGTTCTTTGGTTCATTGTTATTAGTTGGTCAGTTTCAAGTATTCCAAGTATTATTAACTTTGGATCAGGAATCATAATTATATTGACAAACATTCGAAATTATCTTAAATATTTCGTTCCAGTATTCTACAATTTTTATACAGTTAGTAAATGAATGTGACAAATTTGCTTCTGAGATTTGACATTTATCACATATAGGAGATATTTTTGGGAAAATATTATGTAATTTAGATTTAGAGTAATGTAATCTATGTAGTATTTTAAACTGTATAAGGGAATGTTTAGCATTTAACGAGCAATGATGTATATGTTGTAGACTTTCATCCCATATTTCTGGTCTTATAATTTGGCCTAATTCATTTTCCCAAGACTCTCTATGTGTTTCTGTTGATGGGATATCACTTTCAAATAAAATATTGTATATATATATGATATCATTTTTTCCGTATTTGGATGTTTATTCAAGCATTCATCTAAAATTTCTGTCTTTCTATTTCTAAGTTCTTGTGTATTTGCAGAAACATAGTTTCTAATTTGTAAATATCTAAAATATTCTTTATTGTGTAGTCCCATAAGTTTGTTGTAACTCTTGAAATGAGAGAAAGAGTTTTCCTTATAAAGATCACCCATCTTAGAAATTCCTTTATTTTTCCATTGTGAAAAAGCCTTATCCAACATTTGAAGGTTTGAACGTAAAATTATTGGCAATGGTAAGACCTAAATGGTATGAATTTTAGTTTTAATGTTTTCTTTATTTGTTTCCAGATGCGGATTCCGTTTTCTATTATCGGATTTTCACTATAAATTTTCTTAGCTACGTTAGTGTTAGCAAATATTATAGAGCTAATTTCAAATGGAGAACAATCTTCTTTTTCCATATTTAACCAGTTTTGTTTATTATCTATTTCTTCTAGCCAAAAATTCATATTTTTTAATATTAACTGCCCAGTAATAAAACATAAGATTTGGTAATGCTAATCCTCCATTTATTTTAGATTTACATAAATGTTTTTTATTTATTCTATGGCTCTTATAATCCCAGATAAAGTTAGTAATTAGAGAATCTACTTTTTTGAAAAAATTTTTAGGGAGATATATCGGAATTAATTGAAATAAATTTAATAATTGTGGGAGAAAAATCATTTTTATTGCATTAATTTTACCTAACATTGAAATAGGTAAGCTTTTCCAGTATAAAATATTCTTATTTAATTTATTCAGTAATGGAGGGAAATTAAATTTAA
The DNA here is from genome assembly GCA_035221665.1 of Okamejei kenojei. NCBI lineage: Eukaryota > Metazoa > Chordata > Chondrichthyes > Rajiformes > Rajidae > Okamejei > Okamejei kenojei. The sequence continues at coordinate 2,221,742 of CM069140.1, read as the reverse complement.
AAAAAGAATCAAATCTTTTTGTAACGAAAATCCCAAGATATTTAATATTTTCATTTGTTATCTTGAAAGGGAATTGTTGTAATATATGTAAATTATTCACCGTTATTGGCATAAGTTCACTTTTATTCCAATTAATACTGTATCCTGAGATTGATCCGAATTCCGTTATTAGTTTTAACAAATTTCGGATACTTGTTTCTGGCTCAGTGATGTAAAGTAATACATCATCCGCATATAAGGAGATTTTATTCTTAGCATCTCTAGTATCATATCCATGTATTTCCGGGTGTAATCTCACCCTTTGGGCGAGAGGTTCTATTGCCTAGTGCAAACAATAAAGGTGATAGAGGACAACCTTGTCTACAACCTCGAGATAAACTAAATTTAGTTGATAACATTCGGTTTGTTGTTATTCTAGCTATTGGATTTGCATATAGCAATTTAATCCAAGTAGTAAACTTCTCTCCCAGTTTAAAAGCTTCCATCACCGAAAATAAATAAGGCATACCACTTGGTCAAAAGCTTTTTCTGCATCAAGCGAAATGACTACTAAATCTGGATAATTGGAGGAGATTTTAATTGTACACTAGACAGATCTACAAAACAAAGAAAAACTAAATCACATTCTAGTGATTTATTAAACGCATATATGCAAACGACTAATATTAAAGATGTTTGGAGAACAGAAAACCCTACGGGACGAGAATACTCTTTTTTACTCGCCAGTACATAAAACTTATTCAAGAATAGATTATTTTTTGGTGGATGCAAAAACTTATTTCACTTACTTATGAACCTAAATATCATAATATTATAATCTCAGATCATGCGCCATTAACATTTAAAATTAAAATAAATGGCAAAACAGAAAATTCAGGACAGTGGAAACTTAATCCACAAATTTAAAAAAATAAAACCACTCAGGAATATATCATAAACTCAAATTAAGATTTTCTTTGAAATAAATGATCAACCAGAAATATCTCGCTCCTTATTATGGGAAACATTTAAAGCATATCTCCGGGGAATCATGATTTCTTCACAAGCATTCCATTACAAAAAGATTCGGAAGGAACAACAAGATTTGGAAAGGGAGATTAAACAATTAGATATACAGAATGCAACAAAGCCAGATATAATATTACATAATAAAATTGTAGCATTGAAATATAAATTAAATAAAATATATACAGATCAAGTTATAAAATTTTATCAACATACTAAAACAATTACAGTTTGAATTTGGAGACAAACCCCAAAAATTATTGGCTCGACAATTAAGGAAAATTGAAGCGGAAAAAATCATACATAGGATTAAATCACAAAACGGTGAATTATTAATAAAACCTAAAGATATTAATGAAAGATTTATGCAATATTATAAAAATTTATACACTGCTAAAGCAACAGTAAATAAAACAGAAATAGATGCATTCTTAAAAAAATGTAACCTGAAAGGATTGGATTTACAAATAGAGAATTATTAAATGCTGATATTTCAATAAAAGAAATCCAAGAATCTATTAGATCATTAAAAAATGTAAAACACCGGGACCCGATGGTATAGGTTCGGAATTTTTATAAAATATTTCATGACCATATGGTTCCGCGTCTGAAATCATTATATGAACAGATATACACACAACAGAAATTACCAGATACGTTGAATTAATCTATTTGTAACACTTATACCCAAAATAAATAAAGACTTGGATGAACCAGGATCATATAGAGCAATAGCTCTATTAAATGCAGATCAAAAGATACTAACAAAAATATTAGCACAAAGACTGAGTTCAGTCGTTAACGAATTAATCCACCCCGATCAAACAGGATTTATACCAAATGATATTCCTCATACAATCTAAGACGGTTATTCAATATTATATATTCGAAAAGAAGTGATAAAAAAGAGGAATATGGTCTCCATTTATTGAATACTTAAAGGGTTAAGGTGGTCCGGTTCGAGGCCCTGACTGAAGCCTGAATGAAGGAATAGATGAAGAAGTATATACAATAGACCACGAATATATCTCCAATGAAGAATATCTTGCTTAATACTCCACTCATTTTATTGATTTTTTATTTCTTTTTATTTCTTTTTCTTTTTATTATTTCTCTTTACTTCCTACTGTTATACAATAATAAAAAATATAAAGTATAAAATAAGAATGACCGTAAATTTTAAAAATATTAAGAATGTATGTGACGAATTATGTTTCCTTTTTTTCGATTTTATATTATTTCTTCTTAATATGGTATTTACTCTAATAAAAATATTGTACAAAAAAAATATATATAAATAAGAAAAAACACAATATGTATTTGTGAGAGAAATCCATAATTAATTTGTTGAAGGAAATATAGATAAGAAAGTAAAAGGTTAACGTTTATTTGTGAGAGAAAGCCATAAAAGTTCACAAATAATGGATTTGTCACTGCTCAATCTGTGCAGTTATTTTAATCTTGTCATGTAATAATTGTTTTTCCCTCAGTTCATCTGTAATGGACAATAGACAATAGGTGCAGGAGTAGGCCATTTGGCCCTTCGAGCCAGCACCGCCATTCAATGTGATCATGGCTGATCATCCCCAGTCGTAACCCGTTCCTGCCTTCTCCCCATATCTCCTGACTCCGCTATTTTTAAGAGCTCTATCTAGCCTTTCACTATATGTATGTAGTGATGTTTGTATTTAATCTATGAACCACTTTTCTTTGTTATACTATTCTTATACCAATGTAAAGCACTTTGGCCAACAAGAGTTGATTTTTAATTGTGCTATATAAATAAAAGTGACTTGACTTGAAAGCATCCAGAGAACTGCCTCCACACCCTCTGAGGCAGAGAATTCCACAGACTCACCACTCTCTGTGAGAAAAAGTGTTTCCGCGTCTCTATTCTAAATGGCTTACTCCTTATTCTTAAACTGTGGCCCCTGGTTCTGGACTCCCCCAACATCGGGAACATGTTTCCTGCCTCTAGCGTGTCCAAGCCCTTAACAATCTTATATGTTTCAATGAGATTCCCTCTCATCATTCTAAACTCCAGAGTGTACAAGCCCAGCTGCTCCATTCTCTCAGCATATGACAGTCCCGCCATCCCAGGAATTAACCTTGTAAACCTATGCTGCACTCCCTCAATAGCAAGAATGTCCTTCCTCAAAGTAGGGGACCAAAACTGCACACAATACTCCAGGTGTGGTCTCACTAGGGCTCTGTACAACTGTAGAAGGACCTCTTTGCTCCACTATTCGATTCCTTTTTTTATAAAGGCCAACATGCCATTCGCTTTCTTCACTGCCTGCTGTACCAGCATGCTTACTATCATAGACTGATGTACAGGGACCCCCAGATCCCGTTATACTTCCCCTTTTCCCAACTTGACGCCATTTAAATAGTAATCTGCCTTCCTTTTTTTGCTACCAAAGTGGATAACCTCACATTTATCTGCATTAAACCACATCTGCCATACATCTGCCCACTCCCCCAACCTGTCCAAATCACCCTGCATTCTCATAACATCCTCCTCACAGGTCACACTGCCACCCAGCTTTGTGTCATCTGCAATTTTGGTAATGTTACTTTGAATCCCTTCATCCAAATCATTGATGTATATTGTAAATAGCTGCAGTCCCAACATCGAGCCTTGTGGTACGCCACTAGTCACTGCCTGCCATTCTGAAAGGGACCCGTTAATCGCTACTCTTTGTTTCCTGTCTGCCAACCACTTCTCTATCCATGTCAGCACTCTACCCTCAATACCATGTGCCCCAATTTTGCCCACTAATCTCCTATGTGGGACCTTATCAAATGCTTTCTGAAAGTCCAGGTACACTACATCCACTGACTCTCCCTTGTCCATTTTTCCTAGTTACATCTTCAAAAAATTCCAGAAGATTAGTCAAGCATGATTCGTCCGATCCTGTTACTGCTATCTAAATGTGCGGCAATCTCATCTTTTATAATTGACTCCAGCATCTTCCCCACCACCGATGTCAGGCTAACTGGTCTTTAATTCCCCGTTTTCTCTCTCCCGCCTTTCTTAAAAAGTGGGATAACATTAGCTACCCTCCAATCCACAGGAACTGATTCTGAGTATAGAACTTTGGAAAATTATCACCAATGCATCCACAATTTCTAGAGCCACTTCCTTAAGTACCCTGGGATGCAGACCATCAGGCCCTGGGGATTTATCAGCCTTCAGTCCCATCAGTCTATCCAACACATTTCCTGCCTAATATGGATTTCCTTCAGTTCCTCTGTCACCCCAGATCCTCTGGCTACTACTGTATCAGGAAGATTGTTTGTGTCCTCCTTAGTGAAGACAGATCCAAAGTACCTGTTCAACTCATCTGCCATTTCCTTGTTCACCAAAATAAATTGTTGCAGACTCCTCCAGCCAGCTGTGTTGTAGTATAAGGCATTGGTTTGGAATGTATATCTTTCATTCAGTCACTTTGTGTTTTTCTCCAGCTTCAGAACCATTTAGACTTTGCGGTGAACTTTTTAAATTCAGGCGTTGAAATCGACCTCTGGATTACTTGAGTTCCTCGTGCAGGAAGCCAGTGATTCACCGGATGAGTTGAAAGGCCACTGACAAACATTTTTGGGTTTCTGGCGCAGCTCTCAGTTACGCCCTTACCTCCGCTCAGCTTCCTCCCCGACTATTCCTTTCACTTCTCAGAAGCAAAGGAAGTTAAACTGGCATGGTATGGGGTGGTACTTTATTTATCCCATGTACCAGGTACAGTGAAATTCATTTTTGTATACAGTTCAGTACATATCACCATACATAAGCACTTAGATACATGTTAGATAAGCATCTCAGATGGAGTACAAGTGTATAGCAGTAATACACTGAGACAGTACACAGAGTCGCTAGTTTGACCCCATTTTCAAGTCCCAGTTGTTGTAAGCACGGGCATCTTGACCTGACCATGAAGCTCTGTTGTCCTGGCGGCGTTGCAGGGTCGGCCTGGCCAAGCGCAGCCATTTCTGCTGTAGGCCGCAGTCCACGTACTTATTATATGTGCTTTCTGAAGCTCCAGGAGAATTATGCACTTTGCTACATATTGTGTTGCTTCACCGTACTTACTTTTCCATCTTCAGCTCTGGTCTCATGGAATGACAGAGATGTCTTTTGAGGAACGATTTAGTGAATTGGGTTTAAATGAGTGAGAGATTTAATTTAGTTTGTGGAAGCAGACCCTTCAGCTCATGGAGTCAGCACAGACCAATAATCACCCGTCCACCAATCCCAAGTTATCCCAGTTTCGCATTCTACACATGGGAATATTGGGCATTTTGGGTGCCTGACAAAATGGAGGATTTCTGCTTTTGTAAAGCCTGCTTGACATCTTATTCAAAAGCTGCAAAGACCATGAGGATCATGGCTCCAGATTGTCTGTCGCCAAGCCAAACAGCTGGTTGCATTTTCATTTCACTTCCACTGCCATTGTAGTTTCAAGGGCAGGTGAAGCCAAACAGATGATTGCATTTTCATTTCACTTCCACAGCCATTGCAGTTTCAAGGACAGGACAGGCCAAGCCAAACAGCTGATTGAATTTTCATCTCAGTTCACTGCCATTGCAGTTTCAAGGACAGGGCTGCATTTCCATCTCACTTCCACTGCCATTGCAATTTCACATGACAGGGAAGGCCCAAGCCAAACAACTGTTTGCATTTTCATATCACTTCCACTGCCATTGCAGTTTCAATGGACAGGGCAGGCCAAACAACTCATTTCATTTTCATTAAGGGCTAACAAATCATTTATTGCAAGTACATTGTTGACTCACAGTTCAGTTGATTCACGCTTGGAATGGGAGTCATGGCCTCTCCGTCACAATCTTGCGGAGTGACGGAGTTTGATAGTTCCTCCCCGAAGGGCGTTACTTCGTCGTGGTGATTGACAGGCGAGAGGATCTCAAGGTTTTTTTAAACACTCATAACTCTTTTATTTTTCATCGATGGGAAAAATCCTCGGGGCCTGATCAGCGGAGGAGGACTGTGAGTAAGATGGCCAAAAATCATAGCAATATATGGTAGCGTTTTTTTTCTAAAATCAATATACAGCGCAGACAGGAAGTGGTCAGGATTAGACTTTTAATTATATAGATAATGGTCTTGCTATCATGTTTGGCATGTACATTGTGGGCCGAAGGGTCTGTTCTTGTGCTGCACTGTTCGGTTTGTTCTATATTATAAATCTATGTGCTTCCTTAAGCTTGAGTGTGTAAATGTACAATCTGGATATCTATCGCAAATAGCAGGAAATCACTTGGAACGTCACCTTTTGAACCAAATATTTTAGCCACCATTTCTCAGTGTAGAAATGTCAAGTTCCACAGGACGTAGCTTTAAACGAGAGAAGGGCATAATTTAAAGATGTTCAGAGCTATATTTTTTTAGACACAAGTTTGTAGGTGCCTGGAACACACTGCCAGAGATGGTGGTGAAGGCAGATAAGTGGCATTTAAAGGGCCTTTAAATGGGCAGCACGTTGTCACAGCGGTAGAGTTGGTGCCTTACAACGCAAGAGATCCGGGTTCGAAACCTGACGACGGGTGCAGTCTTTGAGGAGTTTGTACATTCTCCCCATCACCTCTGTAATCCATTTCCTCCAGCAATTTTCTCTGCTTCCGTGACACTGTGTCACGACTTGTGTTGCAGTTGAAATACTACAGCAGCTAAATGGCCAGAACACCAAATTAATAACACGATCATTAATAATAACATTATATCCTTAAAAAAAACGGTTATGGGCACATCGGGAAAAAACCCCGATAATACACAGTTAATTAGTTTTATTTTAATTTTGCTTTGAAAACTTTTGGCATGGGCAAGTAATGGGTTTGCACAAGATTAATGTATAATTGCACATTGCCTCTCATTTAATCCACCATTAGCTGTCTTTGGTTCCAAGTCTATCTTTGAACTTCACATGCCAACATTTCCAGTTTATCTTAACATTACTAGAATGCTGTTCCTTCTTTCAACTGAGAGTGGAGCTATTTTCAAGGTACACCTAGACTTGCTAGACATTCATTTAGAATCTGGGCTTTTCCAGAACAAACCAATGCAACATTTCAGGTCTCAACCCAAAACGTGACCTCCATGTTCTCCAGAGGTGCTAACTGACCTGCTGAGTTACTCCAGCACTTTGTGTTTTTTTTTTGTAAACCAGCATTTGCAGTTCCTTGCTTCTAAATTAATCTATACTCCAACTATATTTTAAAGGCGGAGATTGACAGATTCTTGATTAGTACGGCTTCTGTTATGCGGAAATAGGAGGGAGAATGGGATTGAGAGGGAGAGATAGATCAGCCGTGATTGAATGGTGGAGTAGACTTGATGGGCTGAATGGCCTATTCTGCTCCTATAATTTATGAACAGGCCTTAAGAAGTCTCGAACCTAAAAGCTGCTTATTCCTCTTCAGAGATGAGTCCTGACCTGCTGAATTACTTCAGCGCGCTTTTATTTAAACATGGGCTTGTACTTCCTTCAGTCTTGAAAGCACAATATTATTAGTCCTCCTCTAGACTGAACTGTTGCTGCCTGCATTTCCTCTTGGTGCGAAATGTCTATGTAAACAAACCGCAAAAAATGCAAACTGCAAATAAGTCAATGTTCTCCAGAGATGCTGCCTGGCCTGTTGAGTTATTCCAGCACTCTGTTGTTCTTTTGCTGCAAAATGAAAGGTTAGGTTGATGTGGAATCTGCCTTCCCAAGTGAGTCAGATTATCAGGATTTCTTATCGCGTGCACTTCAATACGCACGTTCTCCCTCACAGTTAAAGGCCTGTCCCACTTGGCCGTCATTTGCGCTTAATTTACGCAACATCATTTACGCGTAACGACGCATGCCGCGCGTGCCGTGACATGCACATGATGCGCGCATGGTGCGTGATGACATAGGCAGTGACGTGCGGTCACGGGCAGCGTCCCAGGATTTTGTGATGTACAAAATCTTCGCGCGCCATCTGCGTGACGCGCAAATGACGGCCAAGTGGGACAAGCCCTTTAGGTGCCAAATGACATGTAGAACTTATCCAGTTGGCAGTAAAATCTCTTCCGCGGGTTTCCGCTAACATGTGTGTTTGCCTATGTGTGTCTGTATGTGCATGTGTGTCTGTGTGTGTCTGTATGTACGTGTGTGTCTGTGTGTGTGCGTGTGTGTCTGTGTGTGTGTGTCTCTGTGTATGCGCGTCTGTGTGTCTGTCCCTGTGTGTGTGTGTCTGCATGTGTGTGTGCGTCTGTGTGTGTGTGTGTGTATGTCTGTCTCTCTATCTCTGTGTGTGCGCTTGCGCATGTGTGTGTGTGGTCTTTGTGTGTGTGCGTCTCTGTCTGTGTGTGTGCATGTCTGTTCATGTGTCTCTGTGTCTGTGTGTGTGTGTCTGCGTCTATGTGCTGTGTGTGTGTCTGTGTGTTGTGCGCGTCTCTGTGTCTGTGTCTGTCTGTGTGTGTGTCTGTGTGTGTCTGTCTGTCTGTGTTGTCTGTGTGTGTTTGTCTGTGTGTGTGTCTGTCTGTCTATCAGTGTGTGTGTAAGTCAATGTTCTCCATAGATGCTGCCTGGCCCGTTGAGTTACTCCAGCACTGTTGTTCTTTTGCTGCAAAATCAAAGGTTAAGTTGATGTGGAATCTGCCTTCCCAAGTGAGTCAGATTATCAGGATCTCTTATCGCAAGCACTTCAATTGCACATGTTCTCCCTCACAGTTAAGGCCTGTCCCACTTGGCCATCATTTACGAGTATCGACGCATGATGCGCGCGTCGTGACATGGACATGATGCGCGCATGGTGTGCATTACGTGCGCATGGTGCATGATGACAGGCAGTGATGCGTGGTCGCGTGCAGCGTCCCAGGATTTTGTGATGAACAAAATCTTTGCGTGCCATCTGTGTGACGCGCAAATGATGGCCAAGTGGGACAAGCCCTTTAGGTGCCAAATGACGTGTATAACTTATCCAGTTGGCAGTAAAATCTCCTCCGCAGGTTTCTGCTAACATTGGTGTGTGTGTGTGTGCCTATGTGTGTCTGTGTGTGCATGTGTGTCTGTGTGCGTGTGTCTGTGTGTGTGTCTGTGTGTGTTTGTGTGTTTGTGTATGTGTGTGCATCTCTGTCTGTGTCTGTGTGTCTATGTGTCTGTGTGTGCGTCCCTGTGTCTTTGTGTATGTGGGTGTGTGTGTCTGCGTGTGTGTCTGTGTCTGTGTGTGTCTGTTTGTCTGTCTGTATGTGTGGATGTGTATCTGTGTGTGTAGTGTGCGTCTTTGTCTGTGTGCGTCTGTCTGTGCGTCTGTGTGTGCGTCTGTGTGTGCGCGTCTGTGTGTGCGCGTCTGTGTGTGTTCTCTGGGTTTTCCCCTTGACCACAGTAGTGCCATGACTTCTGTGCAGGAATTTAACATTCCAAGACTAGTCGTAGATTCGAATGACACCACTTAAAGGTCTAGCTTAGTGATACAGATGGAAAATGGGCCCTTCGGCCCACAGCCAATACTGACCAAGATCACCCGTTTCACACTATAGTTCTTTGTTATCCCACTTTCCCATTCACTCCCTAAACACTAGGGCTATCTCTAGATACGTCTTCGGGATTTGGAAGGATACCAGAGGAAAGCCAGATTGTGTCAGTTTTCGTTTTAGTCTTCGGTCCACTGAGTCCACACCGACCATTGTTCACCCATTCAGTAGGTTCACGTTTGCCCCACTTTTGCATCCTACACACTAGTGGCCAATTAACCTATAATTTCCGACGTCTTCAGAATGCAGAAGGAAACTGAGCACCTGGACTTAACTTGCCCTGTCACGGAGAGAATGTGCAAAACTCCAAACAAACAGCGAAGCGCCAGAGGCCAGGATCAAACCCTGATCTCTGGGTTTTGTGGAGATAGTACTCTACCAGCTGCACCACTGTGCTACCCTAAATGTTTTGATCAAAGTTCCAAGATGCAATTATTGCTAAATAAACAAGTTTTCAATATGCAACACGGTGTTTGATTGCAATTGTGATCCTGCCCTCTTTTCAGTTATGGTATCTTTGTTTGTGTGTGAGCTACCAGGCTCTAGATTTGTAATGCATCCCACACTAGATTGAAGACCCCCAACTTTAGCAGGATCGAAACGTACATTCCTTAATGGTGTATTTTTGATGTAAGTGTGACATTAGGTAGACACAAAATGCTGGAGTAACTCAGCAGGACAGGCAGCATCTCTAGTGAGAAGGAATGAGTGGCCTTTCGAGACGGGACCCTTCCTCAGACGCTGAAGACATTGGGTAGCTGAGTGTGTTGGTGGGATGCTCGGTATTGTTCCCATTGCTCTTGTGTTATCCATCCATCTTACTAACAGTAAAGTGGCCATGTTCTCTGGCCCATATTAAGGTGTCGTTGTGAGGTTATATAAGTATATATGCACATTTGCTATATCATAGAGCTCATTACCGTATGGGAACGGGCCCTTCAGCCCAAACTTGCCCACGCCAACCAACATGCATCGTCTACATTCGTTCCACCTGCCTGCGTTTGCCCCATATCCCATAAACCTGTCCTATCCATGTAACCTGTCTAACTGTTTCTGAAATGTTGGGATAGTCCCTGCCTCAAACACCTTTGTGTGAAAAAAACAAGTAGCCTGAAGAAGGGTCTCGACCCAAAATGTCACCTATCCCTTTTTCTCCAGAGATGCTGCCTGACCGGCTGAATTACTCCAGCTTTTCGTGTCTATCATCCGTGTAAACCACATCTGCAGTTCCTGCCGACACAAGTCGCCCACTTCCACTCACCAACTTCCAATAGTTTATGAAGATCCCTCCCCAACTCATTTTTAAGTTGACAGATGTGAAGGGGTATAAATGCAGGCGAGAGCCCCTTGGGAAAACCAAACATGCAGATGCTGCAAAACACGAAACAAAATACTGGAAAACAGTCTCAGCAGGTCGGGCAGCATCTGTGGGAAGGAGAAACATTAACATTTCAGGTACGTACCCTTCAATTTGTTTTTGACCATTCAAAGCATTAATTTGTTTTTTTGTTTGCATAATTGGAACTGTAAAAACATGCTGGCAAAACAAAATTCTTTATCTACTAAGTCAAATTTGTGCAAACTGAATGAGATATGCCAGTTATTTGTCTGGCATTGCCCTGAAGTTTGCACAGACCAGCTAAGAACAGCTCTTGCGTTGGGCTTTTGAAAGATACACTGTGATTTATTGAAGGAGAACTCTTGCTGATGCTCACAAGTTTGTACACTACGTACAAAGTGTCTGAAATCGTCAACATTCCCTCCATCCAGAGATGAGTTACTCCAGCATCATCCAGTGTCAATCTATGATTCGCAAAATAATGCAGTGATATTCTCCCAGCATCACTTGGTCTAGGAATTGCTCAACTGCACAGCCAGAGAGCAGTGCTGAACTACTATCTACCTTATTGGTGACCCTCGGACTAATTTGTTTGTTTACCTTGCACAAAACATTATTCCCTTATTATGTATCTGTACCTTGTGAATAGCTCGATTGTAATGATATAACCATATAACCCATATAACAATTACAGCACGGAAACAGGCCCTCTCGGCCCTTCCAGTCCGTGCCGATCATTTGGTTTTCCCCTAGTCCCATCTGACCTGCACTCAGACCATACCCCTCCATTCCCTTCACGTCCATATACCTATCCACTTTACTCTTAAATGTTAAAATCGATCCTGCCTCCACCACTTCTGCTGGAAGCTGATTCCACACAGCCACCACCCTCTGAGTAAAGAAGTTCCCCTCAACGTTACCCCGAAACCTCTGTCCCTTAATTCTCATGTCATGCCCCTCTTGTTTGAAACTTCCCTACCCTCAATGGGAAAAACGTATCCACTTCAACTCTGTCTATCCCTTTCATCATTTTAAAGACCTCAATCAAGTCCCCCTTTAACCTTCTGCGCTCCAAAGAATAAAGACCTAACTTGTTCAACCTTTCTCTGTAACATAGTTGCTGGAACCCAGGCAACATTCTAGTAAATCTCCTCTGTACTCTCTCTATTTTGTTGACATCCTTCCTATAACTAGGCGACCAAAATTGTACACCATACTCCAGAATGGTCTTACCAATGCCTTGTACAATTTTAAACATTACTTCCCTACTCCTATATTCAATGCCTCTGATTTATAAAGGCCAGCACACCACAGGCTTTCTTTACCACCCTATCTACATGCGATTTCCCACCTTCAGGGAACTATTGCACAGTTATTCCTAGATCCCTCTGTTCCCACAGCATTCCTCAATTCCCTACCATTTACCATGTACGTCCTATTTTTGATTTGTCCTGCCAAGATGTAGCACTTCACACTTATCACATTAAACTCCATCTGCCATCTTTCAGCCCACTTTTTCCAAATGGCCCAAATCTCGCTGTAGATTTCTGAAAATCTACTTCATTATCCACAACACCACCTATCTTAGTAATCATCTGCATGATGTATTGTCTTTCTGTTGACTGATAGCACGTGATAAAAACCTGTTTCACTGTACCTTGGTACACGTGACAATAAACTAAACTGGAACTGAATTGAAAAAAATATCAGCAGTGTGCAGAGAAATTTGTGGGCTAGCAAAACAAAATCGCTTTCTGCATTTAATTATACAGCATGGAAACAGGCCTTTTCGGCCCACTTTGCCCACGCCGGCCAACATGTCCCAGCTACGCTAGACCCACTTGCCAGCATTTGGCCCATATCTCTCCCAACGTGGTCCTATACATGTAACCGTCTTAAAAGTTTTCTTAAACTGTTGGGATGGTTCCAGCCTCAACGACCTGCTCTGGCAGCTATTCCCATACACTCACCACCTTCTGTGTGAAAAGGTTACCCCTCACTTTCATGTTAAATTTCTTTTTTTTTTCGCCTTCACCTTAAGCCTATGTGCTCTGGTCCTCGATTCCCCTACTCGGGGCAAAGAGACTCTGGTATCTTTCTACCCAATCTATTCCTATAATTTTATGGGAAGCACTATAGACAATAGAACAATAGACAAACAGGTGCAAGTACTAGGCCATTCGGCCCTTCAAACCAGCACCGCCATTCAATTGATCATGCTGATCATCCCCCAATCAGTACCCCCGTTCCTGCCATCTCCCCATATCCCCTGACTCCGCTATTTTTTAAGAACCCTATCTAAGCTCTCTCTTGAAAGCATCCAGAGAACCCACCTCCACTGCCCTCCTGAGGCAGCGAATTCCAACTCACCACTCTCTGTGAGAAAAAGCGATTCCTGTCTCCGTTCTAAATGGCTTACTCCTTATTCTTAAACTGTGGCCCCTGGTTCTGGACCTCCCACAAAAATTGGGAACATTTTTCCTGCCTCTAGCATGCCCAGACCTTGTCCGACGTTAGGAAGCTTTCCAGTTGAGACTGAGGCAGAGTGCGATTACCTGCGGCAATAGGGTTTGCCAACTTTCTCACTCCCAAATAAGGGCAAAAGGTCAAAATACGGGACAAGTTCCAGACGGCAATTAGTTGAACCGACTCGGGCCTTGGCTGGTGAATGTTCAGTTGGCCCTGGTGCTGGACTGGCCCAGCCGTCGGGCCAGCAGACGAATTTTGGCCTGGGTGACGTTGCTCACAAAGTCCAGCATCCCATCCAAATCATGAACCAATGATCGGCCATGAGAAGGAGGGGTGGTGGTGTCGCCGGTAAGCGAACTTCCAAAGGTCAGACAACTGGCCGGGCTGCCGACCAACGGAGCCACGGGCGAGGCGCTGCTGCTGCACTCCAGGAGCTGCACTATGTCAGGACGGGTGAGGCTGGGCCTGATGTGGCGCTCCGACCCAACAGTCCCCCCTCGACCCAGTAGTAGCGGGTCAAATACGGACAAGGGCGATCCCATATGGACAAACAAATTTAGCCCAAATTCCCAGGATGTCCCGGCTAATACGGGACAGTTGGCAACCCTATGTGGAATTGGAATCCATAGTTATACAGCAAGGAAACAGGCCTTTTGGCCCATCTGTTTAGCTCATTTACCTAGAGGGCGCTGGACTGCCAGCAGCCTCTGCCTGCAGCCCGTTTGTTTTTCCATCTTTTTTTTTATTTTTAGTCCGTTTAAAGTTTATTTTTGGGGAAACTAACTTTTTTTATGTGTGGGAGGGGGGCAGGGTAAGGGAGAAACTAACTCCCAGTCACTTCCTGGCGGGCACTCGACTGTTTCTCCGAGTTGCGTCCTCGCCCCCCACCTCGCGGCCTACCACCTGGATCCAAGCGGCACTTCCTGCCGGGGACCGGGAACCGGACCAGAACTGCAACAGCGGCAGCATGGCGCTGGAGTCATCACGGAGCGGGCGATACCTACCTGGGTCGCCGTTTGGAGCTCCGCAGCACTGGGCCGCTGCTCCAACATCATGAAGCTCTTGTTTAGAGAGCTCCCAACGCGGGCGGCGCTGACTGTCATCGCGGAATCCTGGGGCACTTTGCCGAGGGCCTCCAGCGTTGCATCTCCACCCGGCGCAGCCAGTGGACTTTGGGAGTAGTGGTCTCCAGTAGGAGGGGGCCGACTCAGGGTCCAAGCCGCTGAGGATATCCCCCAGCCCCGACGTCGGACTTCCATCACCCCGCCGAGCGGGCCTGAACATCGGGCTGCCCATAGTGGCAACTGCAGGGGGCTTGGGGAGGCCCCGACCATGGGGGAACATTGGGGAACATCAGGGGAAGAGACTGACTTTGGTGCCTTCCCTCACAGTAGGAAATTTTGATCCTGCTGTGGGGGGATGTTTTATATTGAATCCTATCTACTCCATGTTGTGTACTTTATTTTTAATGTATGGCTGTATGGTGATTTAATTTTGCTGTGCCAATTGGCACATGTAACAAATAAATGCATCTTATCTTAAAATACGAGATTAAAATTGTGTATGGCCACCCCGGTTTCATACATCCCTGTTGTGGGATGTCTAGAATTTCTGAAATTAACACACTAGGTACAACATTCGGGGAGATCGACGGGGTAATCACTGCGGTTTACACACATCAAGGTTGTTGAAATTCCTTTCACTCTGTGCTAAACACCAGGCCATGAATTGGAGTTCTCTTCTGTGTGTAAATAGTCTTTAAAAAATGATTCATTATGGAGCAGGAGTTTCTAATTAGCTTATGTACCAGCCATACCAAAACAGACTGACAGGTTGTTTGTTGTGGAAGAAGGAACTGCAGATGCTGGTTTAAACCAAAGATAGACACAAAAAGCTGGAGTAACTCAGCAGGACAGGCAGCATCTCTGGAGAGAAGGAATTGGTGATGTTTTGGGCAGAGACCCTTCTTCAGACTGGTTAGGGGATGAAGGGAAACAAAGAGATAGTATGGTGTGGTGGAGAGAAAAAGTACAATGAATTGTGAAAGATATTTAAAAAGCCATGATAAAGGAAACAGGGTTGTCGGGTTGAAGACGTGAAGCTGGTGTGACTTGGGTGGGCGAGGGATAGGGAGAGAGTGGGAATGCTGGGGCTACCTGATGTGAGAGAAATCAAGATTCGTACCACTGGGCTGTAAGCTGCCCAAGCAAAATATGAGATACTGTTCCTCCAATTTATCTTTAGCTTCATTCACTCTGACAATGGAGAAGACTGAGGACAGAAAGGTCTGTGTGGGAATGGGAAGGAGAATTAAAGTGTCCAGCAACTGGGTGATCAGGGCCAAGCGAATGTGTTCCACGAAACGAAGGTGTTCAACGAATTTGAGAGGCATAGATAGGTTAGGCCTGGGTGTCCTTGTCCACTGGTCATTGAAAGTTGGCGTGCAGGTACAGCAGGCTGTGAAGAAAGCTAATGGCATGTTGGCCTTCATAACAAGAGGATTTCATTATAGGAGTAAAGAGGTTCTTCTGCAGTTGTATAGTCCTCTGGTGGAGACCACATCTGGAGTAATTGTGTACAGTTTTGGCCTCCTAATTTGAGGAAGGACAAACTTGTGATAGAGGCAGTGCAGAGTATTCACGGGAATTGAATCCCCTAGGATGGTGGGACTGTCAAATGCGGAAAGATTGAAAATTCTAGGCTTGTATTTACTGGAGTTTTTAGAAGGATGATGGGGGATATCTTATAGAAACATATAAAATTATGAAGGACTGGACAAGCTAGATGCAGGAAAAAAATTCCCAATGTTGGACAAGTCCCGAACCAGGGCCACAGTCTTAGAATATAGGGGAGGCCATTTAAGACTGAGGTGAGGAAAAAACTAATTCGCCTAGTGAGTACGTGAATTTTGAATGGAAATCCCTGCCACAGACGGCAGTGGAGGCCAAATCACTGGATGGATTTAAGAGAGAGTGTAGACACCTCTAGGCATAGGCTAGTCACAGAGGAACGAAGGTGCACATCAAAGGGATATGGGTAGAAGGGCAGGCACAGATATTTGGCCTTAAAACTAGAGATGGGATGAATGCTGGAAATCTTCCAGTGAGCAATAGATAATAGGCAGTAGGCATTCGGCCCTTCGAGCCAGCACCGCCATTCAATGCGATCATGGCTGAATTCATCCCCAAATCAGTACCCCGTTCCTGCCTTCTCCCCATTTCCCCTGACTCTGCTATTTTTAAGAGCCCTGTCTAGCTCTCTCTGGAAAGCATCCAGATAACCCGCCTCCACCGCCCACTGAGAGCAGAGAACTTCCCACAGACTCACCACTCTCTGTGAGAAAAAGTGTTTTCCTCGTCTCAGTTTTATTTAAATGGCTTACTCCCTGTTCTTAAAATGTGGGCCCTGGTTCTGGACTTCCACAACATTAGGAACATGTTTCCTGCCTCTAGCGTATCCAAACCCTTAACAATCTTATATGTTTCAATAAGATACCCTCTCATCCTTCAAACATCAGAGTGTACAAGCCCAGCTGCTCCATTATCTCAGCATGTGACAGTCCCACCATCGCGGGAATTAATCTTGTAAACCCGCACTGCACTCCCTCAATAGCAAGAATGTCCTTCCTCAAATTAGGGGACCAAAACTGCACACAATACTCCAGGTGTGGTCTCACTAGGGCTCTGTACAACTGCAGAAGGACCTCTTTGCTCCTATATTCAATTCCTCTTGTTATAAAGGCCAACATGCCATTCGCTTTCTTCATTGCCTGCTGTACCTGCATGCTTACTTTCATAGACTGATGTACAAGGCCCCCCAGATCCCGTTGTACTTCCCCTTTTCCCAACTTGACGCCATTTAGATAGTAATCTGCCTTCCTGTTTTTGCTATCAAAGTGGATAACCTCACATTTATCCGCATTAAACTTCATCTGCCATGCATCTGACCACTCCCCCAACCTGTCCAAGTCACCCTGCATTCTCATAGCATCCTCGTCCACCACCACACTCTCAGTACTTTCAATACTGCCACCCAGCTTTGTGTCATCTGCAAATTTGCTAATGTTACTTTGAATCCCTTCATCCAAATCATTGATGTATATTGTAAATAGCTGCGGTCCCTGCACCAAGCCTTGCGGTACCCAACTAGTCACTGCCTACCATTCTGAAAGGGACCCGTTAATCCCTACTCTTTTTTACCTGTCTGTCAACCACATCTCTATCCATGTCAGCACTCTACCCCCAATACCATGTGCCCTAATTTTGTCCACTAATCTCCTATGAGTGACCTTATCAAATGCTTTCTGAAAGTCCAGGTATACTACATCCACTGGCTCTCCCTGTACAATTTCCTAGCTATATCTTCAAAAAATTCCAGAAGATTAGTCAAACATGATTTCTCCTTCTTAAATCCATGCTGACTCGGACAGATCCTGTTACTGCTATCCAAATGTTCAGCCATCTCATATTTTATAATTGACTCCAGCATCTTCCCCACCAACGATGTCAGGCCAACTGGTCTATAATTCCATGTTTACTCTCTCCCGCCTTTCTTAAAAAGTGGGATAACATTAACTACCCTCCAATCCACTGGAACTGGATCCTGAGGGCTATAGAACAGTGGAAAATTATCACCAATGCATCCACGATTTCTAGAGCCACTTCCTTAAGTACCCTGGGATGCAGACCATCAGGCCCTGGGGATTTATCAGTCTTCAGTCCCATCAGTCTATCCATCCACATTTCCTGCCTAATGCGGATTTCCTTCAGTTCCTCCATCACCCCAGATCCTCTGGCCACCACTTTATCAGGAAGATTGTTTGTGTCCTCCTTAGTGAAGACAGATCGAAAGTACCAGTTCAATTCATCTGCCATTTCCGTGTTCCCCATAATAAATTCACCTTTTTCGGTCTTCAAGGGTCCAACTTTGGTCTTAACTAATTTTTTCCTCTTCACATACCTAAAGAAGCTTTTACTATCCTGCTTTATATCCTTGGCTAGCTTACCTTCTTACCTCATCTTTCCTCCGTATTGTCTTTTTGGTTATCTTCTGTTGTTCATTAAACATTACCCAATCCTCTTGCTTCCCGCTCATCTTTGCTACGTTGTACTTCTTCGCTTTAATTTTTATTTTGTCCCTGACCTTTTGTTAGCCATGGTCATACCTTTCTCCCCTTGGAATCTTTCTTCCTCCTAGGAATGAACTGATCCTGCACCTTCTGTATTATTCCAAGAAACACCTGCCATTTTTGTTCCATTGTCATCCCTGCTAGTGTATCATTCCAGTCAACTTTGGCCAGCTCCTCCCTCATGGCCCCATACTCCCCTTTATTCAACTACAACACTGACACCTCCGATCTACCCTTCTCCCTCTAAAATTGTATATTAAATCTGACCATGTTATGGTTACTGCCTCCTAAAGACTCATTAACTTCGATGTCCTTTATCAAATCCGGTTCATTACATAACACTATTCCAGAATTGCCTTCCTCCTGGTAGGCGACAATACAAGCTGTTCTAAGAATAGTAAGATTAAATGAGAACTTACCAGCTTGAAGTTTTATCTTGATTTTATGAGGAGTTACGTTGGTGATTACGTGAAGAAGACCCGCCAGGCCGCATGCGCACCAATCTTCAAAGCAGCGGTATGAAATCACAAATAACAAATAATCACAAGTGACATAGTAAGATGAGTGACTCGAGAACTACCATATGATCCTTTATGAGAGAGGGTTGGGCGTGGCGGGCACGTAATCACCAATGTAACTCCTCATAAAATCACGATCAAACTTCAAACTGGTAAGTTCTCGTTTAATCTTACCATTTTACTTCGGAGTCACGTGAGTGATTCCGTGAAGAGTTCAAAGCTTTGTGATTTCATTCCGCAGATTACAAATCTCGGCATCCCACTGCATTGATTGACTCGAATGAGAAATTAATGCATTAGTAGTAACATTTAATTTAATGCAGTAATAAGGTTTATTTAAAAATATAAACAAACAACAGTACCCCTTAATCCCAGGGCACTTAAACAGAACTTAAAATGGCATTGGCAAACAGCCCTGTAGCGACAATCGGCCTATGATAGAAATTCTGAAACATCAGCTAATTTGCCATTCCGTCGGCCGCCAAAATATGGTCCACGGGCACGTCCCTCGCTTTGGCCGCCGACGTAGCTGCTGCCCTAGTGGAATGAGATGCATACACATCAGTGTTAATACCTGCATCAATCAAGACTTGTTTCAGCCATCTCGAAATAGTATTAACTGTCACTCTCTTATGTGGTTTTTTATAACTGATAAACAATCCTGTCTCCATGTTACGTAAGCCCTCATTAGCTGCAATGTATTACACCAAATGAGTTTTTACGCATAAGGATGGATCCGTGGGATATGCTGAAAATACTATTTTAAAACCTGTGACACCTGGCCTGCTTTGTTTGAGGTCATACATGTAAAACATAACATTGTCTGCAGCAGTTTCCATTCTATCTAACTAATTTTTGTAATGTCTGTACCCTTTGTGTTGAAAGCAACGCCATAAGTATGGCCACCTTCATGGTGATTTTGGTCAAAGATGAGATAGGAAACCACTCACGTAGTATTCTGAGGACCATACTCACATCCCAAATAGCCATATATCTAGGTTTGGGAGGTCTGGAATTAAAAATCCCTTTCATTAATCGAACAACGAGAGGGTGAGATCCTCAATGTTTGTCTGACTTCATCATTAAATATGATGATAAAGCACTTCTTGCTGTATTGATTGCACTGTAACTTAGTCCTTCATCATTGTACAGGGTTGACAGAAACTCCAGAAAATGTGAAATACGTGCTGTACCATAGTCAATATTATTTTGTACACAGTAAAGTTCCCATTTTTTTACATAACAAATATACTGCTTTTGAGTACTCGATCTCCAAGATGCAGTAAGCATGTCCACAGTTCGACCCGACAATCCATGCCCCAGATATGGCCTTCTTAGAATCTGCAAATTAACAAATCAATACGGTCATACAACGGATGGCATTGGCCAGTTACCGGATGCACCAATAAATCCCTTTGTTTGGGAACAGCCATCAGGGGTTGTGTTATCAGCTGTAGGATCAAAGGGTACCATGGCTGGGTAGGCCAGTCGGGTATCACCAGTACCCCTGAAGCATTGTCCTGCTTGATTTTAAGCAGACAACGATTTATGAGACAGAACGATGGAAATGCATATATATACATACCACCCCAATTCAGCGAGAAAGCGTCAATCGCTACTGCCCCAGGATCTGGTTCCCATAATACATATTTGGGAAG
Organism: Okamejei kenojei; assembly: GCA_035221665.1. NCBI lineage: Eukaryota > Metazoa > Chordata > Chondrichthyes > Rajiformes > Rajidae > Okamejei > Okamejei kenojei. The sequence continues at coordinate 2,201,110 of CM069140.1, read as the reverse complement.
CTGGTGGTTATGTCTGGATGCAAACAAGTTGACATCTGGCGTTCCGCATTTCACAATGATCTCTTTGAACACATCCCGATTCAACATCCACTCTATGTTGTCATGGAACTTTCATGACCTGGTGTCTGCCACAGTATTGAATTTCCCTGGCTGAGAGCCAAATGTGTTTGTCAATACACCAGATCCAGATTTGGTTTGCCAGTCTGTCACAAGATACTGACTTGATACTACCCATGTGATTAACATATGCAACTGCTGTAGCGTTATCAATTTGGAGCTGAACATGCAGACTGCTTTTGTTAGAACAATAAGCCTTGAGCCCATAAAACACTCCTAAAAGCTCTAAATGGTTTATTCCCCATTTCTGCAGAAGCAACGCTTCTTCCATACTCCATCTTCCTCCACAACTTGAAGTTATATCCGTGGCACCCCACCCAAGTGCACTGACATCAGTCTGTAAGACCATGCAAAGTTGTTCTAGCACCACTGTGCTGAAACTACTGGAGACATGTTGGATCCACCATAAAATATCAGTAATTGCTTCTGCTAATAATTGCATGGGCCTATCATAATGCCCCAATTGTACCCTGAGTGCCTGTTCCGTTGCTCTTTGTAATTGCTGATAATGCAAAGGCCCAAATTGGACTGCTGGAAAGGTTGCTACCATTTTCCCAAGCAGCCTTTCCACTTGAAGGTTGATGCTTGTTTAAAAGCTTTACAGAATCCTCAATTAGCTCTACACTTTTCTCCCTGGGCAAGGTAATTACTATTTTAATTGAGTCAATTGTGGACCCCAAATAATCAATTGTGGTAATTGGTGTCAATTTATATTTTTCCAAATGAATGACAAACCCAAGTTTTTCAAGTGTGGATTTGATAATTGCCACTGATGTTTCAGCTAATTCTTTTGTTTGTCTGATAATTAAAATATAATCCAGATAGGCCATAATTACATGGCCCTGACCTCTAAGTAGCCCCAAAATTGGTTTTAACAATTTAGTGAATACTGTAGGAGCTGAGTTTAACCCATACTGCCATAATAGTAAGATTGAACAAGAACTTACCTGTTCGAAGTTTGATCTTTATTTTATGAGGAGTTACGATGAGGGATTACGTATAGAAGACTCCGCCAGGCGCATGCTCGGCATACTTCAAAGCAGCAGCGTGAAAAACATAGAACCAATAGGCGGAGTAAGATAGTAAGGCTCACATAGACTAGAACTACCAGATGATCATTTAGATTATGAGGGTCGGGAGCGGAGGGCACGTAATCCCTCATCATAACTCCTCATAAAATAAAGATCAAACTTTGAACAGGTAAGTTCTTGTTTAATCTTACTATTTTACTTCGGAGTCACATGAGTGACTATTTGAAGATTTTGAAGCTCTGTGATTTTCATGCCGTAGATCATTCCATACAACACACTGCTTGAGTTTACACAGTAGTGAGTAAATAATATATATTGCTTGAAATTATGCAATAAATATTTTAATATTTTAATAATAATAATAAAAAGAAAAGTAATAACTCCTCTATCCCAGGGGAAATTACAACAAATGATATGCAACAAAGCAAACAATTTGAACAGAACCCAACATAGCATGTGCAACCCTGGCACTGTGACAACAGGTTTATCATAAAATCTAGAAAAGTTCCTCTTTAGAACATCCTGCGGTCTCCATAATGTGGTTGAGCGGCATGTCCTGCACCTTTGCCGCGGACATTGATACCGCCCTTGTGGAGTGAGATTTAAACCTCTCAGTGTCTACTCCAGTTAATCCAGAACCTGTTTATCCATCTAGAAATAGTTTGTACTGACACTTTTTTATATGTTTCTTGTGGGTAATGAACATTGGTGTCTCACAATCTCGGAGACTCGTAATTCAATAAATGTTGTGTGTGGTCAGATGCTTAACCACACACAATGTTTAGTTGACAGAGTATATCTTAAAGATTACATTGGTTCCAGCCTTTCTTGGCTTGCTTTGCTTGCTTTGATCATTGACATAAAAACGTCATTTTTATCTACAGACAACTGCATACAATGTAATCGCAACATTTGTATTGTTTGTACTCATTGTGCTGATTTAATGTCATGGGCATAACCACTTTAAATATTAACTTCTGAAAAGACAGTGACGTAATTGGAGTCCATTGCCGAAGCAATGTGAGAACTATACTGACAATCCCAGATTTCTGTATATCTGGGTTTGATAGGATTTTATTAAAATTCCACTCATAAATCGGGATATTAACGGATGAGACCCGATAAATTGTTGTTCTGAAAATTTCCTAAATAGGAGGACAAAACACTTCGAGCTCCATTAATGGTACTATAACTCAGGTGCAACATAGCAAGGAACTCCAATACATCCGATATGTTTGCAGTATGATAAAATATATCTGACTGTATACAAAAGATTTCCCATTCCTTATATGAAACATATATTGTTTCTTAGTGCTATGTCTCTGAGCTGCAGTTATGACATCCATAGTCCTATCCGACATTCTATCAGAACCTGCAGATTAACAATTAATATGGTAAGGTAATGGATGACTTCTGCTGTTACTGGATGCACCAACAATTACTGCACCTGAGATTTGTCATGAATATCTGAATCATCATTCTGAGCACCAATGGGAACAATGGCTGCGTAGTAATGGTCCCTAGATAAGGGATGTATCAGATATTAAACTGATAAGAACAGATACTACACTTGATCTTAGCCAAAAGGCCGAGAAGCAATACCAGTTTAGAACCACCAAACGCCTGCGGCGGAGACTTGCTCTATTTTGGTGACACATTGCCTAATCAGGCAAAATGGCGAAAACATAAAAGACTATACTTCCCCAATGTAGCGAGAAAGCATCCACCGCTAATGCTCCTGGGTCTGGCTCCCATGAGACACATTTAGACCACTGGAGATTTAATCCAGACACAACAGATCAACATTTGGTACTCATACTGTCTGACAATCTTTTTTAAACTTTTTGAATTTTAACATTGATTCTGTATTTTCATTGAACTTTCGTGAACTGTGGTCTTACCACAATATTGTCTTCTCCCACAGCTGTGGTATTGTCTACTCGTAATTGAACATGCAAGTTCTTTATTGTAGAACAAACTGCTATCAATGCATAAAACGCCCCCAATAACTCCAAATAATTCATACCATGTGTTTGGAAACTTAAATCATCTTGGACAGTCCATCGACCCCACAACTGGTGTCGCTGTCCTGGGCTCCCCATCCGAGAGCACTCCCATCAGTCTGTAATACCTCCGAAGACTACTGAACAAGCACATTTTTACTTCTAGTAACTTGTGCAACATTGAGAATCCATCATTGCAATTCAGCTCAACCTTTTAGTTGGTAACTGCATGGACCTAATCAATGACCTGCCCGCTTTTTATGCTTATTCTCTGGTCTTTGCAGACTTTGATCACTTTACTTTACCACTATCACTTTACCGGTAACCGTAGCTACTTCTTGGATGGTGGGATAATGTTGTTTACCAAGACAAGTACAGGCATTTGTAACATCCCCAACTTTAATTGTTGGTAAAGTTACTGACATATCAACTGTATTAATGACAAACCCCAAATAATCAATTGTTTGGGATGCCTGTAACTTACATGTTGTTTGGATGTACAGAACCTTAGCCTTTCAATATTCTTCAGCTGCTCCCATTTACAATTAACATATCCTCTAGATATGTCATTACAATGTGATTCTTAGCCCTCATTAACACCAGTGCTGGTTTCAATAATTGTGTGAGCAATCTGAGGACTGAATTTAACCCATTAGGTAATTCCTTCAGCTGACCCATCCAATTAATTTAAGTACCTGAATAATAAGGCATCTTTTTTAGGTCTAATAATAGCCATTTAGCAGCTTTGTGATAACAACTTGGTTACAGTGTTGAAGTGTACTTTTTAAAAATGCCTATACTGAAATATAAATTTAAGTTTGTGAGTCCCAGTATGACTCTGCAACCCCCATACTTGTGTCTGGGATATATTATCTCTACCTGACGAGCTCCTGGTACATTCAAACACCAAGCCAATCAGATTTAATGCAGAATTACAAAACAATTGTAATCTTACTACCAACCAGAGGTCGTTTCCCAGAAATTCCACGTGTGATGGACTGACGTTTCTTAACTTCTGTAAATGAACCAGGAGATCTCCTTCTCTTAATATAGGGGTTTGTATTCAACCTGTTTGTTTTCTCAAAGCAGGGATGAGAAGTTTTATAAGGCAAATATCCTTAATTGTTTGGGCAGTTTTTCATCAATCATAAAATCTGGTTATAGCTTGCCCATATAATCCTGCATTTTTTGGGTATAATGTTAGCCAAATGGCAATTTTCATCTTACAGTAGGGGTTGAATATGCATTGCAGAGTAAGGCAAGCATGTCTTAAAAGTATTGGATATTATCGACCCATGTATGTCTTCCCCAAATGCAGTGATGCCAACTGAATGTCAGCTAGAGGACATGCTGGAACACATTTCCTGTCCTCGCATCGTTACACTCATGGGTGCCCAATTACTGAGTTACTGTTGGCACACTGAGTGAGGCACAATCGATGGGTGTTTTATATATTTTTTACTGTTTCAGTCATAACAGTTTCTTGGAGTAGGTGAGAAACCAAATAATGTTGGCCGCCAGGTTCATCCATAGCCTCACCAGTCCATACCGATATAGCAAAACGTAGTGCTACATCGGGAACACCTGGAGCGTTTCTATTGTGCTCTGGTGTATACACATAAGTAGGGATACCAGCTTCAGGTGCAGCTTCATCCTGCCCTGGTACTCCCGAGTTTTTGCTCTAGGAGACTTCATCCAGACCTAAACAAGGCACTGGTGAATGAGATTCTCATTTTTCATAGGCACCATACTCAGTGTATGGAAACTCCTTTCAGAGCCTGCCTTAGAATCTCATGGGTCTTAAAACCCTTAATTGTTTAGAATTTTGAGCATTTTATCTTGCTCTAAATACTTCATCCAGACCTATGTAAGGCACTGCTGAATGAGATTCTCATTCTTTATAGGCACCATACTCAGTGCATGGAAACTCCTTCGGAGCCTGCCTTAGAATCTCATGGGTCTTTAGAACCCTTGACTGATTATAATTTGGAGTATTTTATCTTGCTCTAGGTATCTTATCCAGACCTAACCAAGGTACTGGAGAATCAGAATTCCATTTTCATAGGCACCATACTCAGTGTATGGAAACTCCTTTGGAGCCTGCCTTACAGGAAGACATACATGGGTCAAGAACCCTTGACTAAGTCAAGTGTGGAGCATTTTCTCCATTTCTAGCCTCCCCCACATTATCTCTTTATTTCTTTACTTCTTTACTGTTTTGTATTTGTGCATAAACCATATATGTTTAAAACTGTAATTCTGACAGGCACATTCTGCTTGCAGAATATTTGTATTAACCTCAGTATCACACAGGGTTATATACATTTCCATAAAGAAAACTGCACCTGGTAACATATACTCAGAGCAGACTTTATTTTACAATTACTGGGTATTTGGAGCCGGCATTTAGCGCAGCCGTTATCTCCAAACCTGATCTAACTAGCGGTAAATAGCGGGAGCCGGCTTTTAAAGCAGCCCTTATCTCCCGGTCCAATCTAAATCGGGAACTGCGGTTCCAGCGCGTTCTATTCAATTACCGCAGTTTAAAAATACATTCACTCTAGCTGGCTCCGTATTTCGAGCCAGAGTTACAGAGTTTTTAAACAAATTTCAAAATACATCAGCACTCTACCTGGCTCTGCAGACTTACAGAGTTTAAACCCACTAGCAAGAAAGTTCAACAGCGACTTACCTGCGGGTTAAACTTACTGCTGGTGGGAGCTGCGCTCTCCATCCTGTCGGTGCCACATGCGTCGACGTAATGCCGAGCATGCGCCTGGTGGGGTCTTCTTCACGTAGTCTCTCACATGACTCCAAATTAAAATTGATTCATCCAAATGAATTTAAAATACTTTCTATGCTCGCAATGAACAGGCATTGAGTAATAAGGGTCTTTCAGACCTAGGTTGCCATATATAACAACCTCTGGAAATCAGTTGCTTGGTGGTAACCAACGTTTCCATTTTGAAGTGTCTATAGAGTACAAATGGATTAAATTTTGTCAGATCCAAAATAATTCTGCATCCTCCGTCCTTTTTGGGACAGGGAAATATATTTCACACAAATTGATGGACTTGATGAACCGTCTTCTCAATTACACCTTTGTTATATAATTTTATGAGTTCAGCTTGAACCTCTATTACCTCTGTTTGTGAAAAATAAAGTGTTCTGCTAGGAACATGTTGGAGAGGTAAAACACTATTTGGAATGAATTCAATCCGAAACCTTTGAATTACACTCCTGATAAACAGATCTGAAGTAGTTGCTTCCAGTCATCAGAAAAAAGCCGTAATCTATCACCAACTTTTTCCTGTGTTACATTTAATATGTTTTTATGACGGGTCCCATTTGACCCCATATAACCTGATTCACAGTTGGAACTTTTAACAACTCACAGTTGCTTGGAGGCTCATGTTTTTTGGCTGCCTCATCCATAGTGAGCTCCTGGAGCTGATGAGAAACCATGTAATTTATTGTGGTAGCCAGCTCTTCACCTAGCGGCTCCCTTGCTCCTGATGGGACAGCAAATGGTAGTGCCAGTGGTGGAACATCTGGTAACTCCACTGTTTCTCCTGGCTAAACTTCCTCATCAGATTCGGGGTAAGGACTGATCTGACCCATTGCACTCCCTTCAAAAGTAAAAGGGTTATCTGGCAGCACTGTTGCTGCTGGCACCTCTTTCTCTGAGCGCTGACACTCCTTCTCTTGGAGTGAAGTTCTCTGGAGGACTGTATGCAACAGCTCCTCCATTTGGAATAGGCGTGTACACATTCTATCCAGCCCGGTGAGGAATCATCCCCCAACTCTGTGGGCCTAGCAGACTTATCAATTGACTTGCACCCTAATGGCAACGGCTCTGTGCTGTGTAGCACTAAGTCTGCAGTCGCTAACTCTGTAGCTAGCGACAGTACAGGGGTATGAGGCAGTGCTTCCATGCCTGAGCTGCCGTGGCTGGTTGTTACTCGCCGTTTTCCCTTCCCTGTTTTTTCCATGCTAGTGCTCGGTAGATAGCGTACCGGCCAGCATGGACTCGAACTCCAGTGAAAGTTTTTACTTACCTGGAGTCTGAATACTTACCACTGGAGGAGCTCTGTTCCTCGCAGCCTCCATGTGTCAATGCGGCTGACGTACTGGTGCGCATGCGGCCTGGCGGGTCTTCTTCACGGAATCACTCACATGACTCCGAAGTAAAATCCATCACGAAGGCAAAAAGTCCCTTTTTGGGGTCCAGTACCAACCTGATTTTCCCAGTCTACCTGCATGTTGAAATCTACCATAATAACCACAGCATTACTTTAGCTACATGCCAATTTTAACTCCTGATTCAACTTGCGCCCTATGTCCAGGCTACTGTTTGGGGCCTGTAGATTAGCCCGATTAGTGTCTTTTTACCCTTATAATTCCTTAGTTCTATCCATACTGACTCCGCATCTCCTGTTTCAATGTCACCCCTTGCAAGGGACTGAATTTCATTCCTCACCAACAGGGCAACCCCACCCCCTCTGCCCACCTGTCTGTCTTTTCGTGGTGCAAGTGGGGCAATTTAGGGCAAAAATAGTAAGATTAAACGAGTTTACCAGTTTGAAGTTTGTCATTATTTTATGAGGAGTTACGATGAGCGATTACGTGAAGAACCCCACCAGTTTGCATGCACGTCAATCTTCAAAGCATGGTCATGAAATGGTGTGAAATCACAGAAAACAACATTGAAGTATTGTAGTAAGATTATAACTCTAGAACTACCAGATGAGCTTCGTGATATGAGGGTTGAGAGCGGTGGGCACGTAATCGCTCATCGTAACTCCTCATAAAATAAAGATCAAACTTCAAACTGGTAAGTTCTCGTTTAATCTTACTATTTTACTTCGGAGTCACGTGAGTGATTCCGTGAAGATTTTAAAGGTCTGTGATTTCACGCCGATCCAAATCCAGGCATTTCACACTGCAAGCAGTTGACTCAGGAGGAATGAATTAGTAACAACATTGATTCATGATACTGATTAATATGTTAATGTTTTAATTCACAAATAACAAAAATATATACAATAGCAACTCCGCTCTCCCAGGGAGAAGCTATGAAACAACGTTTAACACAGAGTGGGCAAACACCCCGGATTCAACAAGCGGCTTGTTGTAGAACCTCTGAAAAGTCGATTCATTTGACCATCCTGCGGCCGCGAGGATGTGATCTAGTGGGACGTCCATTGCCCTCACCGCTGACGTCTATCCTGCCCTGGTGGAGTGAGATTTAAAATTTTGAGTATTAACTCCTGCGTATCCCAGGACTTGCTTCAGCCATCGTGAGATGGTCTGAGATGACACTTGCTTATGTGGCTTTTTGTGGCTTATAGGTGGTGCTACCTCGGACCCTCTGAGGCTCTTCGTAACGTCAATATTATGCTTCAAATGCTCCACTGCACACAAGGATAAGCTGCCAATACAAGCTTGTATCCTGACACCCCTGGTCTGCTCTGTTTGAATAAGTCATAGACATGAAAAGTAACGCCATTTTGTGATGACACTATCCTGTCCAGACGCAGTTTGTGGAGAGTCTGAACCCTTTGCGTTGATGTAAGCGCCATGAGCATGACCAATTTGAGGGTGATCCTTAGTAAGGACAATGATGTGGCTGTTCCCCATTGACGGAGTACCGTGAGTACCATGCTCACATCCCAGATTTGAGAGTACCTAGGCCTAGGAGGATTGGAATTAAACACACCCTTCATGAATCTTGATATTAACGGGTGGGACCCTAAAGGCTGGATATCTGACCCTTGGCACAGGTACGCTGACAGGGCACTCCTGGCACTGTTGATGGCACTGTAACTCAACCCTTCATTGGAGTGTAAGTGGGATAGGAATTCTAGCACATCTGGAATGGAGGCCGTGTGATAAGTGATGTTCCCATGTAAGCAACATTGCTCCCATTTCCTGATATGGCAGAGGTATTGCCTTTTTGTGCTATCCCTCCAGGATGACGTGATGGTATCCACTGTCTGATTGGACAGTCCCAGACCCAGGTATGGCCTTTTTAAAATCCCCAAATCTACAAATTTACACGATCATTCAATCGGTGTGGGTCCCCAGTCACAGGGTGCACCAATAAATTTACACGTTTTGGAACCAGCACAATAGGGTGCATGGTTATTTCCGAAATGAGCGGGAACCATGGCTGTGTAGGCCAGTCGGGCACTACCAGAACCCCTGTAGCGGTGTCCTGCTTGATCTTAGTCAGGCACCGGCTGATGAGGCAGAAGGGGGGAAAAACATATAAAACATTCTGCCCCAGTGCAGTGAGAATGCATTTACCGCCACTGCCCCTGGGTCTGGTTCCCATGAAACATACTTCTGGTACCCGGTGATTAAGTCTGGATGCAAACAAATCGATATCTGGCATCCCATAGTGAAGGACAATTTCACCAAATACTTCACTATTCAACATCCACTCGGTGTTGTCGTTGAATTTGCGTGACCTGGTGTCTGCCACCATATTGAGTCTGCCTGGCAAGTAGACAGCTAAAATCCAAATATTATTTTTTATTCACCAAAGCCAAATAGTGTTAGCCAATCCATCACATGATTTCGATTTGATTCCACCGATGTGATTGACATATGCCACTGCTGTGGTGTTGTCAATCTGCAACTGAACATGCAAGTGATGCTTAGTGGTACAATAAGCTTTGAGCCCATTTAACGCTCCAAACAGTTCTAAATAATTAATTCCATGTGATTGGAGAATCTGTGCCTCGTGCATATCCCATCTGCCTCCACAACTAGATCTGGTAGCAGTAGCACACCAACCTAGGGCACTAACATCAGTCTGTAAAAATAAGTGAAGGTGCTTTTGTCAAAATTGTGCCATAACAATGTAATATGTTTCTAATCCACCACTGTATCTCTGCGATGGCTTCAGATGGTAAGTGCATGGACCAGTTGTAATGATTTGCATGTATTCTCAGTGCCTGTACCTTTGCTCTCTGTAAATGCTGATAATGCAAAGGTCCATATTGGGCTGCTGGAAAGGCTGCTACAAATTTACCAATTAAGCGCACAACCTGTTTAACTGAAGGTGATTTTTCCTTTAAGAGGTTGATACAGCCTTCAATTAAATCTACTCTCTTCTTCTTCTTCTTGTAGGGTTCCGGCAGTGTAGACGCTGCCAAGCGTATTACTGCCCTCCACAGGTCAAAGTTTGAACTAAATTCTTGCATACAGTCCTGTAACATGCAGGAACTGAAGAACAGCCCTGGATATCAGTTGATGTTTCTCACTGTGTCCAAACAACGATAAAATAGAAAAAGCCTCAACTCCAAGTCCTGTCAGTCTAACAAACAATGCCTTTCTTTCTACCCTAGTAATCCACAAATAGTAATTTAACCCACAATGTCCCAACCTCAATCTACACAGTTTAACTGAGTCCCTACGGGACAGAGATGTACAGGAACATATTTTTCTAACTTCAGATTGGATAGAAAAGTAGCGTCTACCCCTGACTTCCCTTTCCCATCCTCTCCGCCATTCTTTTGTTAAGCCCTCTTTAATTATTTCTCTCAGTTCCACTCTCCCCAATGATACATGGATATATATTTCCCTTCCCAAACTCTCCTTTGCTATGAGGTTCACCTGCTCATTTCCCCCTCACCCCAGCATGCCCGGTAACCCAGCAAAAAGTGATGTCACACGCAAACCCAATTCTAGAAAACACCCTCAAGATTTAATTTAGAATGTCAGGACGAGCTTTAGATTTCCCTACTCTTAAAGTTTCAAGAGCAACTGCAGAATCAGAACAGATAATGACTTCTCTAAAACTGGCTTACTCAATCCACCATAGAGCCCATTGAATTGCCATTAATTCAGTCGTGAGAATAGAGCTTCCGTCAGAAATGCGTCGGCCAATCTTCAACCCAAGCTGCTCCACATACACTCCAAACCCAGCTCTCCCACTAATTGGATCTTTAGATCCATCTGTAAAAACAATCAAAGTGCCTTCACTGATTGAATTAAGATATTCCACTATTCTTGGAGTCACCTCGCGCTTATCTTTTTCCTGAAGAAAAGCAAGCTCAATAAACAATTCAGGAAGAACCCAATAGGGCACAGGAAGCCATATTGTATGCTGTATAATACCCCCTTGTTCCAAACCCAGCTTCCTAGCCCACTGATTTATAATGACAAAAAATATGTTATATTTGTTACCATCATCAACCTCTTGCAACAAACACCTTGCTGGGAAGGTATCATTACACCCACAAAGTTTAGCCCAGTAATGTAACCCTAGCTTAATGCGCCTCAACCATAAGGGCATTTCTCCCATTTCAACAATCAGGGCAGGGACTGGGGAAGTTCTGAAGGTGCCACAGCAAAGCCTCAAAGCCTTTGCCTGCAACACATCTAGCCTAGCCAGAACAGTTTTAGACGCAGACCCATACACAAAACACCCGTAGTCGAGAAGATCTGATCATGGCCTGATAAAATAGCAGCATTGTCTCCCTGTTAGCCCCAAACTCACACCCAGCCAGACTTCTCATAACATTCAGAACTTTTTCACATTTCAACACAATTTTACCTACATGCATAGCCCAAGTCATACGCTCTTCAAACCAAACACCCAAAAACTTAAAAACCTTTACCTTCTCCAATAGAGACCCATACATATACAGCCCTAACTTAGGTTACTTTCTTTTAAACCAAATACCATGTATTTAGTCTTAGAGGCAGAGATTTTAAAGCCCCATGTGTTCCCCCATTCCTCTACCGACACTAACACTCTTTGAATCTGTTTTAAAACAAACTCTACATTACGACCTCTTTTCCAGATGGCCCCGTCGTCTGCAAACAAAGACAGACCAAATCCTCTCTCTAATTTACAAAATATGTTGTTTATCATGTAAATCTACTCTCTTACCCTGGGGCCAGAGTTACAGACATGTGATTGGAATCAACTGTGAAACCCAGATAGTCAATTATGGTAACAGGCACCAATTTCGATTTAACTGGGTGGACAATGACACCTAGCCTCTGCACCATGAGTTGAACAGCTGAGACTGATAACTCAGCTTCGTCAAAGGTGTTTCCAATGATTAGAATGTCATCCAAATAGGCCATGATTATATGGCCTTGTGACCGTAATAACCCAAGTACTGGTTTTAGCAATTTTGTAAATAGTCGAGGGGCTGAGGTTAATCCTTTAGGTAGAGCTTGAAATTGCCACAATTGTCCCATCCAGTTAAATTTCAAATATCTGCGATTGTCATTATGAACAGGCACTGAATAATACACATCTTGGAGATCTATACATGCGATATAACACCCCCTGGAAAGCAGTTGCTTGTCAGTAACAAATGTTACCATTTTAAAATGTTGATACTGCACAAACTGATTAAGTCCTGTTAAATCCAATATCATTCTACACCCACCATCTTTCTTTGGTCTAGGGAACACATTAGACACGAATTGATGGGTCTGATAGACTGTTTTCTCAATTACTCCTTTGTGGCATAGTTTTGCTACTTCAGCTTGGATCATCAAATTCTATTTTTGTGAGAAGATGAGTGCAAGTTTAGGTTTGTGCTGGGTGGGTGGACACAGGTTGGGAATAAATTCAATTTTAAACCCTTGAATACTCTGCAGTATAAACACATTAGAGGTTATTTTATACCATTCTCCCAGAAACCTGTGTAACCTTCCCCAACTGGTAGGCAATTCTCTCGCAATATGTTTCGACAAGAGCCAGACCCACCTACCTCCATGGTTACTGGTGCTCTTTGCCTGGTCCTGGGTTGTAAAGGCATGTTAACCCTTGCTCCTGCCGGGGAGCACCTGTTGCGGTCATTAAACGGTCGGCTTGGTCCTTGCCCAGCCCCGGTTTCCGCAAACCGCTTACAAGGGTATTGCCGTCAGAGAGTTCTGTTGGTCACTGGCGCCTTGATGAGCCCGACGGTCTTGGCTTCATTGTCCAGCTCCTTTACCCTTTTGGCCAGGTCTCCAAATAATAGATTCGGCGGCTGGACAGTGCCAGGCTTGCATAAGGCAGCAAACCTGGGATTAATGGTGGGGAGGATGGCACTCTTTCTGAGACAATTAATCTCAAAGTGCACATTGCACATAACAGCCAGGGCGTCCTGCTGAACTTCAGTCAGGTGCCCAACATCCACCGACCTACAAAATGCCGTCATTCCAGAAGCCAAGTGCTTGAGCACCCGCTGCAGTTTAATCTCCTGTGCTCGGATGCTTGCCCCCATATGGCCCCAAATGGCATGATTGATTGTCGGCACCTTCAGCAGGATACAGTTCTCGGGGGTCTCATACTTTTTGGCAGTAGTGTTCATAGCCAACTCCTGCAGCTGGTGGGAAGCCAGGAAATTTATGCTGGCAGCCACCTCCTCTCCAAGCGGCTCGCCAGAGTCTGTAGGGACAGCAAACCTGGCCGCCAGGAATGGGACTACTGGCGCTTGTACCTCGTCCCGTGGGGCAGCCTCCATCGCTGAGCCCTCTCAATCGGCGTCAGATTCAATCTGACCCGGTATACTCTCCTCGTCCTGGAGGAAGATACTTGGCAGCAGGTGCTGCTGGCATGGGCTCTTGGAGAGGCCGGCGCTCTGGATGGAGCATCCTCTCCAACAGGAGCTCCATCCTGGATACCCATTCCGCAGTATCCATTTCTAGGGTTGAACCCTCTCGGCCAGACCCATCTGAGTCTATCGGCTGTACAAACGTTTGGGTAGCCTTACGCCTCTCCGGCGTATGCTCAGTGTTTTCTGACACCAAGTCTGTGGTCGTTGGTTTGACAACCAACGACTCCATTGATGAACTAGCCGCCCACTACCCGCACTCCCGTGGGGTTGAGATATTGTCGGCACGGCTCGCCTCGCTGTTCTGGATTTTTTCATGTTTGTACTTGTCCTCCTGCAACAAGAATTACCAAACGCAGAGACCTCGGACAAGTTAAACACTTACCTGAGGCTTATTAAACTTACCGCTGGAGAAGCGCTGCTACTCCCAGCCGGTCGCTGCGCCATGCGTCAGATGTAATGACGCACATGTCGGCTGGTGGGGTTCTTCACGGAATCACTCACAGGACTCCGAAATTAAATTATTCTTGTTACCTGATGTCGCTCAATGTATTTCGGGTTTCTTATTTTAGTTCCTGATCTAATGAGGAGCAATAAAGTGCACTCTGGTCCCAGTCTCTCTCACTAGTGGAAACATCCTCTCCACATCCACTCTATCCAGGCCTTTCACTATTCGGTAAGTTTCTATGAGGATCCCCTAGGTAAGCAAGGTTGTTTATGGGCTGAGGTTTTTTATGGTTTGTAGAAAGGGGACACTAAGTCCTATTTTCCCATCTAGTGTCTTAAATTGACCATGGTCTGCTGCCTCTGCAAATGGGATGTGCTTAATAGTATCATATGGGAATGTGGTTCACAGACAATGACAGTTGTGCAGGAAGGAACTGCAGATGCTGGTTTACACTGAAAACAGACACAAAATGCTAGAGTAACTTCTCGGGGCAGGCAGCATCTCTCGAGAGAAGGAATGGGTGATGTTTTGGGTTGAGACCTTTCTTCACACTGGGAGTGTAGAGATATGGAGGGGAAATGTGTGAAAAGGAGAGATTAAAGCAGATCGTGCTAAGGAAATGTAGAATGGTTCATTGTTAGCTGAGGGGAAGGTGACAACGAGGCATACAATAAGTAATATTTAATTAGGAGAATAGTGAAACTAGTCAGAGAACTATGGTGGGGGAGGGGCGGAGAGAGAGGGAAAGCAAGGGTTACTTGAAGTTTGAGAAGTCAATAATGATACTGCTGGGGTGTAAGCTGCCCAAGCAAAATATCAGTTGCTGTTCCTCCAATTTGTGCTGGGCCTCACTCTGACAGTGGAGGAGGCCCAGGACAGAAAGGTCAGTGTGGTAATGGGTGGGGTAGTTCAAGCGTTTAGCAACCAGGAGATCGTGTAGGCTTAGGCGGACTGAGCGGTGGAGTTCAGCGAAATGATAGTCAAGCCTGTGCTTGGTCTCGCTGATATAAAGGAGGCCAAACCTGGAACAGCGGATACAGTAGATGAGGTTGGAGGAGGTGCAAGTGAACCTCTGCCTCACCTGAAAGGACTGTCATGGTCCTTGCACGGAGTCGAGGGAGGAGGCGTAGGGACAGGTGTTGCATCTCCTGTTGTTGCAGAGGAAATTGTGTGATGTGCTTGCTTAGATCCAAGAGTTATGCTCAAGAAAAGGGTCTTGTGCTGTGAGCCAAGGTTCAGTGAATATCCCCAAGTGGTTACACTCAAAGTTTCTGTGTAAATGACAGATGTTTTTAAGAAGACAAAACTCCCAGAAGAATAAAAAGATCTATCGTGAAAATCCAATAATACATAGCGGTATTCGAATTTGGAAACAAATAAAAAATACATTAAAATTGGATAATTCATCACTTTCGCTCCCTTTTGCAAATAACGCTTCATTTAAGCCTTCGGTATTGGATAAAGGCTTTACACAATGGAAAAACTATGGAATTAAAAAGATGGGACATCTTTATAGAAAAGGTGTGTTCCTCTCGTTTCTGGAGGTACAACAGAATTATGGATTACATTCAAATAATTTTTTTAGATATTTTTACAATTGAATGATTATGTTAAATCACATAGACAAGAATACAGAATTAGAGAGCCAGAGATTCTAGATGAATGTTTGAATAAACATCCCAACAGTCAAATTAATATCATATATTTATAATATTCTGTTAGATAGCGAGAATCCGTCGATGGAACTACATAGACAAGCATGGGAAAATGAATGAGTTCAACCCATAACGAAAGATATTTGGGATGAAAGTCTACAACATATACATCAATGTTCGTTAAACGCCAGACATTCTTTAATACAATTTAAAATATTACACAGATTGTATTCTAAAACAAAATTAAACAGAATTTTTCATAATATCTCTCCTATCTGTGATAAATGTCAATACTCTGAGGCTAATTTAACCCATACCTTTGTAAATTGCATAAAAATTAAAACATTTTGGGTGGATATTTTAAAATTATTTCCGTAGTGGTCAATATTCAACTGGATCCCGATCCTAAATTAATAATATTGGGCATATCTGAACAATACCTAAAACTGACAATAAACCAAAGAAATTTCCTGGATTATAGTATAATAACTGGGAAAAAACTAATATTAAAATTTTGGAAAAACCCTGCATCCCCTACAATTAAAATGTGGATCATGGAGATGTTGGAGACCTTAAATCTGGAAAAAATTAGATTTGTCTTAATTGACAAACCAGAATTATTTATTAGAATATGGTCGCCGTTCATAGATTATTTGAAAGGGTAGAATGGGCCAGTGCTGAGGCTTGACGGAAGCTTGAACCCAGGACTAGACAAATAGTTTTGTTTTCTTACCTACGGACCTATCTCGTAAGTTGTATTATGGATAGTTTATTTTATGTTTCTAAGTTTTTTTTTCTTATTCTTTATTTTTTTCTATCTATTAAAAAAAATAATAATAATTAGTCAATGTTAATATGTAACCGATAAATGTAGACTTCTGCTACATTGGTAGTGGAGTCCTTGGAATCCTGAATATTTAATATGTAACCGTTTAACAAAGTTTGTAATGGTTTGGACCAGGATTTGTACATGCCTCTAATAAAAGTTAACTATAAAAAAAAACTCCCAAGCATGCGCGACATATATCGTCGAACGCATTGCGAAGCGACAGGCTGGGAGGAGGGTCGCTCCTCCACCGGCAATTTCAAAACGAAACCACAGGTAAGTATCCGCTAACCTGGAGTGGTTTTGGGCACTCTGTTCTTGTCACATTTACAGAGTACCCCACGGGCTCGACGACTATGGATAAATCTCGAGCGAAGAAACGGGCCGCATCCAAACAGACTGCGGAGGACCGCGTGACCGCGGGCAGTCAACAGCAGCCGATTATACCTGAGCTGGCCGTTGAAAAAGCCTGAGTCCCCGACTTCACACCGCAACAGCCCGCAGGAACACCTCGGACTGGTAGCAAAGCCACCTGGAAATCGGGCAATCCCGTTGACTCGGCAGGGTCCGGGCTAGATGACCCTGCCGTTTGATTATCCCGCATGGAGCGGATGGTGGAGCAGTTGCTCCAACGTGACCTACTCCAGCAGGAGTCTGGTCACCATGGGTCTCCTAGCAGACCCACGGCAGTACCCTTTAGAGGGCTGCCAAATGTCTCACCCTCTTCGCAGGGGAGCATAAGGAGTCAGGTCTGGGCTGACTCTGAAGAGGGGGTGTTGGCTAAAGAATCCGACGTGCTAGGGGTGCAGGAAGAGGAGCTACTTGGGATGGTATCCAAGTTTGCAATAACATCGCAGAAGGGACTTCCATTACAGCAGCAAGTATAAATCACTTAACGACTCACCAGCTACAAGAGCAAGTCATGAACGACACTATGGCCAAGTACCTAGCTCTGGAGAACTGCATCTCTCTCAATGTGCCTGCGGTGAACAACCCCATCTGAGGAAATATCAGTCCCGGCATCAGGACCCAAGAGATCAAAATGCAAAAAATACTCAAACTACTGGCCTCGGGTATTACAGCTTTTGCCAGGTCAGTGGACAGGAAAGACATGTCGGAGGAGCAACAGGATGCTCTGGCACTCTTCTGTAATGTCCAATTTGAGATAAATTGCTTTAGGAAGAGTGCCATCCAGCCTACACTGAACCCGAAGTTCGCAGGGTTGTGTAGAACCAGCAGCGCACAGCCGCCTACTCTGCCGTTCGGGGACAACCTGTCCAAACAGGTCAAAGACCTCGATGAAGAGGCAAAAGCCGTCGGTATGATCAAAGTGCCGAGTGCTACCAGGTCCTCATTCAGCCGGCGGCAGCACCCCTACGCAGCCACCAGCAGGGCCCGCTATCACAGCGAAAGAACAGCTGGTTAAACCCCGAAGGCTGCACAACCCTCACAAAGGTCTTTTTTAGGCCATGGCCCAGAGCAGCCTTTGTGGAAGATGCGCCAACCCCACACCACAGCGCCTCCACCTCCAAAGAACCAAGGACAGAAGAAACCAACCCAGCGCCACCGGTAACCATGGAGGTAGGTGGGTCTGGTTGCCTTGGGAACATAGCATGTGTAGCTTCACAAGTCAGGGGCAGGTGACACTTGTTTTGGGATGCAAGGAGTTCTATAACTTCTGACCTTTTCATACTGCACAGTATTCAGGGATACAAAATTGAATTTGTTGACAAACTCCTCCTTCCGGTTCAACATGTGCGTAGCCGAAAATTTGTGCTTTCGCAAAAAGAGAAAGTGGAAGGTCATGCGGAACTACTTAGATTATATACCAAGGGAGTGATAGAGAAAACCAAATATGAACCTCTTGAGTTTGTATCAAACATCTTCACCAAAAACAAAAAAGCTGGCGGATGCCGCATTATTATTTATTTGACACAACTGAATACTTTTGTGCAATACACCCACTTCAAAATGGAAATGTTTGTTACTGCTAAACAACTAGTTTCCAAAGGATAGTTCATGGCTTGCATTGATCTAAAAGATGCATACTACTCAGTACCTATACATAAAGATCACTGCAGATATTTGAAATGTATCTGGATGGGGCAGCTCTGGCAGTATAAAGCGCTACCTAATGGACTAACATCAGCCCCCAGACTATTTACTAAAATATTGAAACAAAAACACATTGTCATGGCATATCTGGGTGACATCCTAATTGTGGCGAAAATCTTGGAATTGGCTAAATTGGCTGTTGCAGCCATCAAGCTCCTAGTTCAAAAATTGGGGTTTATCATCCATCCATACAAATCCAAGTTATTGCCTTCTGTGACAATGGATTATTTGAGGTTCATGATTGACTCTGCTCATATGACTGTCACCTTGCTAAGAAGCAAAGCAACAGACTTGATAGAGGCATGTAACAGCCTTGATAGAGGCATGTAACAAGCCAATGCAGTTACCGGCCAAAGCAAAAATTGAATTGCGATGGTGGATTAGCAATATTCGACATTGCTCTAATCCCATCACAATCACAAGCCCTTCAGTTGTGTTACAAACTGACGCCAGTGCTCACGGCTGGGGAGCTACCGATACCACCTCCAGTTGTGGTAGATGGAATACACACGAGTCAACCTTACTTCAGACACTGGGTATTAATCATCTAGAGATGTTGGGAGCATTTCATGGACTTCGGGCTTACTGTTCATATATGCACCATCTGCATGTTCGCCTACAAATAGATAACACCACTGTGGTGGCATACATTAATCATATGGGTGGTATCAAGTCGATATCTTGTGATGAATTGGCCAATTCAATCTGGCACTGGTGCATAGAAAGAAACATTTGGATATCAGCTACTTACCTTCATATGCTCAATACAGTGGCGGACACCAGGTCACGCATATTCAATGACAACACCGAATGGATGTTGGACCACCAGGTATTTACTGACATTGTAGCTCGGTATGGAATGCCAGATATCGACCTTTTTGCATCCAGACTTAATCATCAGATACCAACATACGTTGCATGGGAACCAGACCCTGGGGCAGTAGCGATGGACGCTTTCTCGCTACACTGGGGGGATTTGTTCTTCTATGCATTTCCCCCTTTCTGCCTCATCAGTCGGGTATTGCGGAAAATTCAACTTTTTGAATGAGACTCCACATCAGGTATTCTGATAGTACCCGACTGGCCTACAATAGTACCCGATAGTTCCCTGTGGTACTCGACATGGTCACAGAACCATGTTTTCCGATATCCAAATGCCCAAATTTGCTGGTACATCCTGTGACAGGGGAGAATCATCCATGCCATGACTGCATGAACCTATTGGTTTGCAGGATTTGAAAAGACCTCTCCTGGAATTCAGGTTGTCGGACTGAAACATGAATATCATCACGGCATCATGCAGAGAGTCCACCACGTAACAGTACCTCAGCTATGTCAAAAAATGGGAGGTATTTTGTTCCAGGACATGCACTACGTACAACACAGCCACTATCACGGATGTACTGGAGTTCCTGGCTAGTCTACATTTCGATGAAGGCTTGAGTTATAGTGCCATCAACTGCGCCAGAAGTGCCTTATCTTCCTATCTGGGACAAGGGTTAGAACACCTTGGAGTAGGATCTCACCCCCTGGTGTCAAAACTCATGAGGGGTATTTCTAACTCTAATCCTCCCAGGCCCCGATATTCTCAGACCTGGAATATTGGGCTTGTCCTGACCCTGCTCAGAGATTGAGCACCAGCCACGTCCCTCTCACTAACCAAGCTCACATATAAGATAGTGATGCTTATGGCACTTGTAATGGTGCAGCAGGTCCTGACTCTGCATAAACTAAAACTGGAAGCCATTGTAACATCTCCAAATAAGGTAACCTTTTACATTCATGAGTTACTCAAACAGAACAGGCCTGGGTCATCTGGCCTCAAATTGGAGTTCCTGGCATATCAGGTAGATAGACGCCTTTGCATAGTGACCCACCTTCGTCATTACCTGGAGGTCACCAAAAATCTCAGGGGTACGGAAATGGGCCTATTGATAAGTTTTAAACACCCTCATCACAGAGTAACCGTACAGACCATCTCAAGATGGCTCAGGGTGGTGTTAGGTGCAGCAGGGGTGGACACTGATATTATAAAATCATTCTACCAGGGCTGCGGCTACATCAGCGGCGAGGATGATGGAAGTTCCTATGGATAGCATCCTTGCAACGGTGGGTTGGTCCAATGAAACAACTTTCCAGTGATTTTATAATAAACCTGTGGCCACGCCTGAGATATTTGCAGACACTATTTTAAGTTCTGTATTATAATTTTCGCCGAAGTTAGGGGTTATTATTATTGTTTGTTAAATAAATACATTATTGTTTTTCAGCAATGTTTCAAGTCTGAAATACGTTAACATACCTCCTGCATTGGTTATTATGGCAGTGTGTGAGCATGGACTCATTCCAGGGCATGAAATCACAGAGTTTTGAAGTCTTCACGAAGTCACTCACGTGACCGAAGTAAAATAGTGAGATTAAACGAGATCTTGCTAGTTCAAGTTTGATCTTTATTTTATGAGGAGTTACGATGAGGGATTTTGTGCCCTCCGCTCCCAACCCTCTATTATAAGGTCAACTGGTATGTTAGTTCTCTTATCTTACTATCTTCAGTCAACTCTACTCTCTGTGATTTCACACCGCTGCTTTGAAAAATGTCGCGCATGCGTGCTGGCGGGGGTCTTCACAAAATCCCTTATTGTAACTCCTCATAAAATAAGGATCAAACTTCAAACTGGCAAGTTCTTGTTTAATCTTACTATTAATCCTAGTTCAGAATTGTAGTTTTCCACAAACCACCCACATTGAAGAATGCAGGCTTATTTTAAAATCTAGCTGGGTGAGACATTTAGACAGGTAAAATACCTTCTGGTTTTCAGTCGTGCCAAGTAGAAACAAGGCTCTGCTCAAAATGAAGCAGTAATGTCTGCCTCAAATCTTTTGGAATGCATGAGGTAAACATTCAAACAATGTTCAAAATGTGTAGGAAGGAACTGCAGATGCTGGTTTGCACCATAGATAGACACAAAGTACTGGAGTAACTCAGCGGGACAGGCAGCATCTCTGTAGAGAAGGAATGAGTGAGTTTTTGGGTCCAGACACTTTGTGGGTTTGGTGATCCCAGAAGACTGCTCCATTTAGTTTATGCAAATGGACCATTCGGTCCCACTGACCTGTACCTGCTATCCCCCTTGCCAAGGATAATGGTGGCACGAGGAGTGAATGATTAGTTATTTTTACCAATCTGTTACAAGAACAGCTGCCTCTTGCATATAAATATGCCTGAAGTAATTGAACTCCGCAACTGAATCTACAATGTTTTACATGTTCTTCTTCTTAACTTGTCTAAACTGATGTCAACTATTTGAGCGACACAGTGGCACAGCAGTTGAGTTGCTGTCTTACAACACCAGAGACCCGGGGTCAATCCTGACTACGGGTGCTGCCTGTATGCAGTTTGTACCTTCTCCCTGTGACAGTGTCGGTTTATCTGGGTGCTCCGGTTTCCTCCCACACTCCACAGACAAATAGGGTTTCAAAGTTGATTGGCTTCAGAAAATTAGTAAATTGTCCCTAGTGCATAGGGTAGTGCTAGCGTACGAGGTGATTGCTGGTCGGCGCGGTCTTGGTGGGCCGAAGGGCCTGTTTCTGCGCTATATCGCTAAATAAATCAGTCTAACTCATCTCATTCCCTTCCCCACCAAACCCTTTGTTAAAGTTAAAGATTGATAACCTGAGGTATAGAACATAGAACAGTAAAACATAGGAACAGGCCCTTCAGCCCACAATGTCTGTGCCAAACATGACACATAATCATTATCCCTCCATTCCCTGCCTATCCAAAAACCTGTTAAATGCCACTATTATGTCTGCCTCTATCACCCCTGGCAACACACTCAAGGCGCACTGCAACCTCTAATAACTTGCTCCACACATCTTTAAACATTGCCACTCTCTCGTTAAAGCTATGCCCTCTAGTATTCCATCTATATCCTGGGAAAAAGGGGTGGCACGGTGGCGCAGCGGTAGAGTTGCTGGTTTATACCGCTTGCATTGCCAGATTCCCGGGTTTGATCCTGACTGCAGGTGCTATCAGTACAGAGTTTATACGTTTTCCCCGTGACCCGAATGGGTTTTTTTTCTGAGATATTCAGTTTCCTCACACACTCCAAAGACGTGCAGGATTGTAGGTTAATTGGCTTTGTATAAATGTAGATTGTCGCTAGTGTGTGCAAGGTAGTTTAATGCGTGGGGATCGCTGGTTGACGTGGACTCAGTGGGTTGAAGGGCCTGATACAGTGCTGTATCTATAAACTAAACCAAAAAAAAGTTTTGACTGTCTGATTAAGATATGAGCTCATGAGGTCACTGGTCTGAGGGCTATAGAAAGAATCTTGCACTTTGCTGACTTTCACAAGCAATATTAAACTGAGACCAACGAGGTGAAGGCAATAGTTTGTTTTAGAGAGATGGCATGAAAGAGGCCCTTCCGCCCACCGAGCCCATGCCAACCAACGATCACCCGTACACTAGTCCTATATCCTTCACACTAGGGGCAATTTACTGAATTTCTCCAGGTGCTCCAGTTTCCTCCCACACTCGAAAGACGTACAGGTTTGTAGGTTAATTGGTTTTGGTAAAAAGTCCCCAGTGTGTAGGATAGTGCAGGTATACAGGTCAATGCTGGTCGGCGTGGACTCGGTGGGTCAAAGGGCCCGTTGCCACACTATATCTCAAAAAGGAAAAACACTTGAGATTTAATATTGTTTGCCTTTTATTTCTTGACAGATCTAAGTATGATTATGACAACCCCTTGTACCCTGTGTTGATCAAATGAATGGATGTAATTGCCTTGGACGCTCCCCCACCTGCCCTTCACTTCTTGAGTAATAGAATCAAGCTCATAACTTTTGGAAACATCTTCCTTTAGTTTAGTTTCTACAAGTGTGGTTTAATTCAATGCAGATCTAACTTTCTCCTGTGAAGCATTGTCCATCACTCGGGTTTCATCAACATATTTCATTTCTTTAACTGTCAACAGTTTCATGTTGACAGCAAAGTTGGAGCTTGTGTGCATTGGCAATGTAGCTCTTTCATATAAGCAAGACGCCAGCCGGACCATGAACGAACAGAGTGCTGGAGTAACTCAGCGGGTCGAGCAGCATCTCTGGAGAACGTGGGTGGGTGACGTTTTGGTTCGGGACCCTTCTTCAGGATCAGACATCAATGAGTTTTGGACTCACCATGATGTAGAAACATAGAAAATATATGCAGTAGTTGGCCATTCGGCCCATTGAGCCAGCACCGCCTTTCAATATGATCATGGCTGATCATCCAAAATCAATACCGCGTTCCTGTTATTTTGGGGGAAAAAAAATGTGACCATCCGCGCCTGCGCATTTGGGGGAAGCCGGTGATGCAGCAGCGACGCAAAATGCCGCTGTCTCTCCAGATCTCCATTTGTACTCCATACAATCACCTCGATGCCTCGTCTCTACTCCAGGTAAGTAGTGGAATACTGCGTTGCGGGAGTGCCCATTTATATGAATTCCATAGTTTGCAACTTTCATTTTGCATCATATTTTTAATATGCACACACTGACACAGTTGAGCAGTATCAGGCAATCAAATCAACACACTAAACATTTTCTAAAAAAAGGTTTTATCTACTGCAAAAACGTACAGTATTTTATTCGCAGTGTTTGCATGCTCCTTTATAACATTTTACATAACATTTTACAGTACAACTTGATTATTAAAACAAGAACAGCTTCAATTCTTGATTTAAAAAAATGTATGCAACAATGACCCCAATCATCCCATTCCAACCACTCATTATTCTTCTCAAACAAAATTATTTCTGAAATATTGGTAATAAATTAGGTGCAAAAATGCTCCAAAATAAGGTTCAGAATGCACCAGAGAGCATCTAAAACCCCAGAACTTCCAGGGACCTTAGGCAGGCCCTGGATCCCGGCCACAAGGGTTTTTGAGCTTTGCGCTTGTGATATGTGCTGTGTGCACTTATTTCACATAAAATGTTTGTAATCGTGCCATGTAATCCCCCCCTTTTTGAAAAGCTTTGTATGGGCCTGGTGTATAATATTTTTGATACTGTCATAGGCATTTCTTACATATGTTGTCACAACGCACTGTAGTCTCTAAACAACACTTCAGTCATTTTCCTTGCCTTACATTTCAGAATAATAGTTAAGCCGATAACTCGACACTAGCACTGGCAATAAATAAAAAGCACAGCTTTCCAGCCCTTATCTCATTGGCCACGCTCGGCTGCACATCAGTGTCAATCTGGTGGACTCTTCCAACTTCCTCTTGTCGTTGGTAGGGGCCTCACAAGTGGAATCGCCTAGGGCCTCTTTTCATCTAAATCCGGCCCTTCTCATTGGTAACCCTCTGACTATCCTTGATCGGACTTTGCTGGCTTTATCTTGCACTAAACATTATTCCCTTACCATGTATCTACACACTGTAAATGGCTTGATTGTAATCATGTATTGTCTTTCTGCTGCCTGTGTTTAGCATGCGACAAAAAGCTTCTATCTGTAGACGTGACAATAAACTCAACTGAACTGAGTTCCTTATATCTAACACTTGAGTCAGGTTGGGTATAACCACCGTGACGGTCATATGGTGGTTTATTCCCTTCTGGGGCTGCCTTCCATTCATAAGATTGCAAGTTTGTAAACCATCATACTCAGAGGTGACCTCATAATGTGCCTGGCCGGTGACCTCACTGTAAACTGCATCCGTAACCATGAGAGACAGGCATCATTTCATCTGTCAACTTGGCAAACTGGCTTCATTTCATCTGTGAACTTGGAGTGGGTATGCAATACCCCTATTGCCAGGCATAGCAACAGCCGGCAGCTACTAGAGGTGGAAACTCTAACCTTCGCGGAGTGTATCAATAACCAAAGTAAGGAGTTTCGAGAATGCCGGAGACAAAGGACAGCGCCATGCAGACTTACAAGAGGAGATCTAAGGTCGATCCGAATCTGTTAATAGACCAAGATAAAAGGTGGAGTGACTCAGCGGGTCTTATTATTAAACTGTGACCCCTGGTTCTGGACTCCCCGTACATCGGGAACATAGGAACGTAGGGCTATTCTGCCACCTCTGAGCTTTTCTTATGGGAGATAATTCTATCCATTCAGTGACAACCCTGTCTCCTATCTCCAACATTCCCCAACCTCTTCCCACCTCATGGGGAGCGTTCTATAGCCGGGGAACAGGAACGGCCTCAGGCGGGGAGCATCCTGCAGCCAGGGAGGATGAAGGCTTCAGGCGGGGCCTGTCGGGGGTGAGTGTGGGGGAGGAGAAATGTGTGTGGGGGGAGAGAGAGGGTTGGGTGGGTGGAGAGGGGGGAGAAGTAGTTGGGAGGGGGGTGGGTGGTTGTAGGATGTGGGTGGGGGTCAGGGGGATGGTGGGGGCAAGGAGGTGTGGGGCAGGGAGTTGTGGGGGTAGGAGGCGGGGTGTGTGGTAGGGGGAGTGTGGGGTAGTTTGGGGGAAGGGGGGTTGGTGAGGGGAGGGCGGGGAGGGGAGTGTAGGGAGGAGGTGTGTAGGGGAGGGGGGGTGTAGGGGAGGGGAGTTGTAGGGGTGTGGGTGGAAAGGGAGGGGGTGTAAGGGAGGGGGGTGTAGAGGAGGGGGGATGGGGGGGTGTAGGGGAGGGAGGGTTGTGGGAATAGGGGTAGGGGAGGGTTGTATGTGGGAGGGAGTCCTTGGGCCCCCGCTCGCAGAACACAGCCCCCGCTCGCAGAGCACAGCCCCCTCTCGCAGAACATAGCCCCCGCTCGCAGAACACAGCCCCTGCTCGCAGAACTCAGCCCCTGCTCGCAGAACAGAACACAGATCCCGCTCGGAGAACAGAATATAGCCCTCGCACACTGAACTCAGCCCCCGCTTGTAGAACAGAACACAGCCCCCGCTCGCAGAACACAGACCCCACTCGCAGAACAGAGCACAGACCCCACTTGCAGAACACAGACCCCGCTGGCACTTTGCTCACTATGCTCCTTCAGCTTTATTCTCGTGGCCGGTGATTGATAGGGGCTGCCGGAAGGGGGTCGCCGCCCTGGTGAATAATAAACCAATAACTTTCCTAATATTTCACTGATCGGAGCAAAACATTTTTGACGCAGCAGAGGAGAATGGTGAGTAAGGTGGTAAGGCGGATAGTTTTTTGCGCAAGTTTAATTACAACGCAGACGGGAAGTGGTCAAGATGAGAGTTTTAGTAGTAGTATAGATAGATGTCCCAAAATGGACAATTCTGACTTACGATACGGTAGAACTTTATCTATCCCAGGAGGGAAATTGATCTGCCAACAGTGATAAAACAGTGATAAAGGCAGTCATGGTGGCGCAGCAGTAGAGTTGATGCTTTACAGTGAATGCAGCGCCTGAGACCCGGTCCGATTACGGGTGCTGTCTGTACGGAGTTTGTATGTTCTCCCCGTAACCTGTGTCGATTTTCTCCGAGAACTTCGGTTTCCTCCCACACTCCAAAGACGTACAGGTTTGACGGTTAATTGACTTCGGTAATATTGTAATTGTCCCTCGTGTGTGGAGTAGTGCTAGTGTACGGAATGATCGCTGGTTAGTGTTAATGTGCGGAATCGCTGGTCGGCGCGGACCTGGTGGGCCGAAGGGACTGTTTCCATGCTGTATCTCTAAACTAAACTATACGAGTTAATTATGGTAGTGCTTTAGGAATGTTGGATTCAGAACAGCGTACAGCCGAGTCTTAAACTATGCCTCTGGAGAATAAACTATTCAGTTTTGGACTAATCATGCTTTTTTTAAATTTTTTTAAATTTTTTTATTGTAGAAACAATATATACCGAGTACACTCTTATACGACAGTGAGAGTTGTATAATATACAAAATTATATAATATTGATTATCGATTGATACTGTTTATGTTAATTGTAATATTATCCATTATACATTTCGTGGTTATTTATTTTATATAATTGGGAGTATATGTAGTATATTCCTAAAATAAGCAATATACTCAGATTTCTCATATCATAGATATTCTTCTAATTACCAAATACAAATCCCCGCTAATATAACTACATAATACCCAATCTTAAACAAAGTTTTATGATATTCATAATGTTATCAAAATATTAAGAATGTTTGTATTATTGTTAACTTTATATTTCAAAATTATTGTATAGTTGAAAATGCATAATTTTATATAATTACAAATTTAAGACATCTATAATCTTTTCATACGAATAAAAATAAGTGTGTACATATTAAAAATTTATATAATATGTTTCTATATTTTTTTCCTTAATTAAAGATAGGAAGATAGAGAAAGAGAATAGAAAATAGAAAAGAAAATGTGAGAAGTTTGATGGAGATTGAAGTATTACTAAATAATCCATTCTTGGAGATACATTCATGATTTATTATATGTATTTCTTCATCCATTCAGATATTCAGGCCTCAGTCAAGTCCCTGTGCCGAACCATTGTGACCCTGTAGATATTTAATATAGGGAGACCATATCCCTTTGAAGAGATCTAACCTGTCCATAAGGACAAGTCTCAATCTCTCCAAGTGAAGTGTCTCCGTCATTTCTGTATTCCACATTTTAATTGTTGGGGATACAGGGCCTTTCCAAAATTTTAATATTAATTTTTTCCCAATTATTAAAGAATAGTCGATAAAAGTTCTTTGATTCCTTGTAATTATTTGTTCCGTTTCCGGTATTCCAAGTATGATTAACTTTGGGTCAGGAATCATAGTAATATTAATAACATTCGAGACTATCTTAAATATTTCATTCCAATATTCTAGAATCTTCGTACAATTAGTAAATGAATGTGACAAAGTTGCTTCTAAGATTTGACATTTATCACATATAGGTGATAATTTTCGAAATATATTATGTAATTTAGATTTAGAATAATGTAATCTATGTAAAATTTTAAACTGTATAAGAGCATGTTTAGCATTTAACGAACAGTAATGTATGTGTTGTAAGCTTTCTTCCCATATTTCTGGGCTTATTATTTGACTTAATTCATTTTCCCAACGCTGTCTATGTATTTCCGATGATGGAATATCACTTTCCAACAAAATATTGTAAATGTATGATATCATTTTTTCTGTATTTGGATGTTTATTCAAGCATTCATCTAAAATTTCACTCTTTCTATTTCTGAGTTCTTGTGTATTTGCAGAGATATAGTTTCTGATTTGTAAATATCTGAAATATTCATTATTATGAAGCCCGTAAGTTTGTTGTAATTCTTGAAATGAAAGAAAAGAATTTTCCTTATAAAGATCCCCTATATTTAAAATTCCTTTATTTTTCCATTGTATAAAAGCCTTATCCATCGTTGACGGTTTAAACGTAAAATTGTTGGCAATTGTAAGACCTAGCGGTATAAATTTTAGTTTTAGTGTTTTCTTTATTTGTTTCCAAATACGTATTCCACTTTCTATTATCAAATTTTCACTATAAATTTTCTTAGGTACATTAATATTAGCAAATATTATAGAGCTAATTTCAAATGGAAAACAGTCTTCTCTTTCCATTTTTAACCAATTTGGTTTATTATCTGTTTCTCCTAACCAGAAATTCATATTTTTAATATTAACTGCCCAATAATAAAACATAAAATTTGGTAAAGCTAAACCCCCGTTTATTTTAGCTTTACATAAATGTTTTTTATTTATTCTATGATTCTTATAATGCCAGATAAAGTTAGTGACTATTGAATCTACTTTTTTAAAAAATTTTTAGAGAGATATATCGGGATTGATTGAAATAAATATAATAATTGTGGGAGGAAAATCATTTTTATTGCGTTTATTTTACCTAACATTGAGATAGGTAAGCTTTTCCAGTATAAGATATTTTTATTTAATTTATTCAATAATAACGGGAAATTAGACTTAAATAAAGAGTCAAATCTTTTTGTAACAACCAAGATATTTAATATTTTCATTTGTTATCTTAAAAGGAAATTGTTGTAATATATGTAAGTTATTCATGGTTATTGGCATAAGTTCACTTTTATTCCAATTGATACTGTATCCTGAAATTAAACCAAATTCCGTTATTAGTTTTAACAAATTACGGATACTTATTTCCGGTTTAGTAATATAAAGTAATATATCGTCCGCATATAACGAGATTTTATTCTTAGTATCTTTAGTATCATATCCATATATTTCCGGGTGCAATCTTACCCTTTGAGCAAGAGGTTCGATTGCTAACGCAAACAGTAATGGTGATAAAGGACAGCCTTGTCTACAACCTCGAGATAAACTAAACTTAGTTGATAACATATGGTTTGTTATTATTCTAGCTGTTGGGTTTGCATATAATAATTTAATCCAAGTAGTAAACTTATCACCAAGCTTAAAGGCTTCCATCACCGAAAATAGATAAGGCCATTCCACCTGGTCAAAAGCTTTTTCTGCATCCAACGAGATGACTACTAAGTCTTTTTTATCACTTCTTTTCGAATATATGATATTAAATAACCGTCTTAGATTATATGAAGAATATCTTTTAGGTATAAATCCTGTTTGATCAGGATGAATTAATTCGTTAACAATTTTGCTTAATCTTTGTGCAAGAATCTTTGTTAAAATTTTTTGATCCGTATTTAATAAAGCAATTGCTCTATATGATCCTGGGTCATCCAAATCTTTATTTATTTTGGGTATAAGTGTTATAATAGATTCGTTCAATGTATCTGGTAATTTCTCTTGTGTATATATCTGTTCATATAATGATTTTAAATATGGGACCATTTGGTCATGAAAAAATTTTATAAAATTCCGAGCCTATACCATCTGGTCCTGGAGTTTTACCATTTTTTAAAGATTTAATAGATTCTTGGATTTCTTTTATTGAAATATCGGCATTTAATAGTTCTCTATTTTGTAAATCTAATTCTTTTAAGTTACATACATTTAAAAAGGCATCTATTTCTGTTTTATTTACTGTCGTGTTACCAGTATACAAATTTTTATAATATTGCATAAATCTTTCATTAATATCCTTGGGTTGTATTAATAATTCACCGTTTTGTGATTTAATCCTATGTATAATTTTTTCAGCTTCAATTTTCCTTAATTGTCGAGCCAATAGTTTTTGTGGTTTGTCTCCAAATTCAAACAACAATTGTTTAGTATGTTGGTAATATTTTAAAACTTGATCAGTATATATTTTATTTAATTTATACTTCAATGCTACAATTTTATTATGTATTATTATATCTGATTTTGTTGCATTCTGTATATCAAATTGTTTAATCTCCCTTTCTAAGTCCTGTTGTTCCTTCCGAATCTTCTTATTATGGAATGCTTGTGAAGAAATCATAATTCCTCGAAGATATGCTTTAAATGTTTCCCATAATAAAGAGCGAGATATTTCTGGTTGATCATTTATTTCAAAAAACATCTTAATCTGAGTTATAATGTATTCCTGAGTGGTTTTATTTTTTAAAATTTGTGGATTAAGTTTCCATTGTCCTAGATTTTCTGTTTTACCATTTATTTTAATTTTAAATGTTAATGGCGCATGATCTGAAATTATAATATTATGATATTTGGATTCGTAAGTAAGTGAAATAAGCTTTGCATCTACCAGAAAGTAATCTATTCTTGAATAAGTTTTATGTACTGGCGAGTAGAAGGAATATTCTCGACCAGTAGGATTTTCTG
Organism: Okamejei kenojei; assembly: GCA_035221665.1. Lineage (NCBI taxonomy): Eukaryota > Metazoa > Chordata > Chondrichthyes > Rajiformes > Rajidae > Okamejei > Okamejei kenojei. The sequence goes on along the minus strand of CM069140.1, from coordinate 2,169,688 downwards.
TTCTCCAGACATCTTTAATGTTAGTCGTTTGGATGTATGCGTTTAATAAATCACTAGTATGCGATTTAATTTTTCTTTGTTTTGAAGATCTATCTAAATAAGGGTCTAATGTACAATTAAAATCTCCTCCAATTATCAAATTGTAATGTGTTAATTCCGGAATATTATTAAGTACTTTCTTAAAGAATAAAGGACTATCAAAATTTGGTCCATAGATGTTAACAAAAATCATTTTTTCCCTATTTATTTCTCCTATCACAATAATGTATCTGCCATCTTTATCAGATATAGTAGATGTATGCTTAAATAAAGTACCTTTACGAAATAATATTGCTACGCCTCTTGATTTATGCGTAAAGGAAGAGTGATATATTTTATCTATCCATTTAGCTTTCAGCCTATTTTCAGCGTCTTTCTTTAGGTGAGTTTCTTGAATATAAATTACATCAGCTTTTATTGCCTTTAAGTGTGTCAATATTTTTTCCTCTTTTTATTGGTTCATTGATACCTTTAACATTCCAACTGCAAAAGGTTAATCCCTCGTTCCCCATATTTCTTTTTAAATCCTGCATTTTAGGTTTGTGGGAATCTAGAATAGGGTCCAAGGGTCCGCGCAGTAGACCTAACCTTACACCCGAACACCGAATAGATGAATTTTAGATCTCTTTTATGTACTTCACGAATATATCTCCATTGTTCCAGTGTATAGCTCCATTCAAACTGAAAGATATAGTAAACATACAAGAATAGTGAAGAGTAGGTAAAAAGCTTAGTAGAGTGCATAAAGAGTAGAAAAACTACAAATAAAATATTTGTAGTTTGTGAAAGCCAAACTATATTGGCTATTAATCTAAAGGCTTCCGGCATTGATGTTATTAATTTAGCCAGCTCCTAATTTTAAGGAATTATTATTCCATGATAATATTTTAACGGGGATATAATATTAAAGAAATGAAAGGAGTGATATTAATCATCATAAAAGTATATATATCTAAAATTAGTTTAAAAATCTAATTATAAAGCCGCAGATAAAGAGTTTTTTAAAATACAAAAAATAGAAATCATTATTAAAAAAGGAAAAAAAACATTAAGGGGAGGGTATCTCCAAATGTAACAAGACATAAAATATTAATTATTAGTAGTATTAATTAGCAATAGTGAACAGTCTTGGTTAATAATAATCATAGTGATAATAAAACCGCGTTATAATTTTAGTATGTGTGTTATTTGTTTGTGTTAGTTATATATTATGACTAATTGTCAATGTTCGGTGAGCTTCTTCCAATCCGGGAAAACATTTCGTTCCATACGACATTGTCCGTTCCTTCTAATTTCTTCTAATTCCATATTATCGTATGAAGTCTCATAGAGTGTTAAGAGACCGTACTAGGTCTTTAAAAATAGTAAAAGACAGTATATTTGCTTGTAGATGGTTTTCAAGTGTCAAACTGCTTTGCAAATTCCATTGCTTCTGTTGGAGTCTTGAAGAAGTGTTCCACGTTGTTGTAAGTAACTCTTAGGATGGCTGGGTAATTCAAACCGTATCTCAAGTTTTCTACACCCCTCATAAGGTTTTTGGCTTCGTTAAACGCTTTTCGTTTTCTGGCGACCTCTGGGGGATAGTCTCGATAGATACTGATTCTTTGTCCTTGAAACATCAGATTCTTTGTTCTCGAGGCTCTCCGCATAATATCCTCGAGAATAAAATCATATTGTAACTTTACAATCATTTGTCTTGGGGGGGCGTTTGTACTGGTCTGTCTTCTGCCGACTCGATGTGCACGAGCTAATACAGGCATATCATCCAAAGATAAAACAGCTTGCAGTAATTTAGCAGTGAATTCTCGAGTGTCTTCGTGTTTCTCTAGACCTTCAGGAATCCCTGCAATCCTCAAGTTCTGCCTTCTTTGATAGCCTTCTAGCTGCGTGCATTTATCTGTTACTTTGGATAACAACTCCAGTAGACGTTCTTGCTCTGTTATCAGCTTTGCTGTAGACACAGTACTAGCCTCCGCTATCTTTTCAAGGTTTTTCATGCCATCAGCTTGTTGTTCGACCACATTTGCAATAGGGTCAATCTTATTTTTAAAGTCTTTTTTAACATTTTCAAGTTTAGCCTCCATCTTGCGTTCCATATTATTGATCATATCAATGATTTCATTCTTCAATATTTCTGATTCTTTCTTGAACTTATTATCAATTTGTGTCTTTGTATCTTTTTGAAATTCACTCCATTGATTTTTCATCAAGTCCATCTGATTATTAATTTGACAGATTTCTTCCTTTATATCTCCCTTTATTTCTTTCATTTCTTGCTTTATATCTTTCATTTCTGCCTTGAACTCACGTTTTAAATCAGCCATCTGATGAGAAATAAAAGTTCTCAAGTCCTCACCTCCTGTGTCTGCTTTCCTGGAGACGTCTTCCAGGGAACTGGCCCTACTCGAGTCCGAGGCTTCTCCCAGGCCTTCTCCCGCTCTCGCCCGGGTTTTTCGACCCTTCGTTTTATCGGTAGGGCTCCGTGCCGTCATGATTTGTCGCAGGGCTGATGACGTCAGCCGGTACCGTCGATGTTGAAGCGGCAGACAGTATGAAGCAGGCGATCGGTAAGTCCTTTTAAATCCGTTTAAATCCCCGTTTTTTCAAAATTTTTGCGGAGCTGGCTGGCGCTATGCTTTAAGGCTCCATAGCGCCACCGGAAGTCCTAATCATGCTTTTTATGTTGATGGGTTGAGAAAAAGTAAATCTTTGAGGCTGGACAAATATCCATGGGTCAGGCAAACTAGTTTAAATTGGACAAATTGCATCTTCACTTCAAATGAAATAAATTGGTTTGTTTAACCGTTGATTAATCTTCAACATGAACTCATTTACAGCATCTGCAGACTCCTTTTAATAAAAAAATATTTTAAAATAGGGTTCGACTTTATCAAAGCTTCACTTGTAAACCCAACATTTTGCATCTTTGAACCATGAATTAGAGACTTAAAAATCTCTGTCGAATTCGTCATCAAAATTACCAAGTGCTCCCGGAATGACACCAGCTCTTGGGAACATTTTCATTATAATGCTTCACTTTTCCTTCAAATGGTTCAGCTTTAAACAGCTTTTTTATTTTAAATATCCTTCGCAGACTCTGTGGGCTGAAGGGCCTGTTTCTGCACTGCATCTCTAAAACTAAACTCACATGAGGGCCAGGGATGGGAACTGAATATTCAAGGGTGTCCCTCCTATCGAAAAGACAGACAGTGGGCAGAGGGGGTGGGGTAGCTCTGTTGGTGAGGAATGAAATTCAGTTGCTTGAAAGGGGTGACATTGAAACAGGAGATGTGGAGTCAATATGGATAGAACTAAGGAATTGTAAGGGTAAAAAGACCCCAATGCGACTTAACTACAGGCCCCCAAACAGTAGCCTAGATCTCGTGTGCAAGTTGGCAAGTTAAAATTGGCATATAGTAAAAGTAATGCTATGGTTGTTATGGGAGATTTCAACATGCAGATAGACTGGGAAAATAGGGTTGGTACTGGACCCCAGAAGGAGTTTTTGGAGTGCCTCCTTGATAGATTCTTACAGCAGCTTGTATTGGAGCCTACCAGGGAGAAGTCAATTCTGGATTTAGTGTTATGTAATGAACCGGATTTGATAAAGGAATTTGAGGTTAAGGAGCCATTAGGAGGTAGTGACCATAATATGGTCAAGTATAATCTACAATTGGAGAGGGAGAAGGGTAAATCAGAGGTGTCAGTGTTACAGTTGAATAAAGAGGAGCTGGCCAAAGTTGACCAAAAATATACCCTAGCAGGGATGACAGTGGAACAATAATGGCAGGTATTTCTGGGAATAATACAGAAGGTGCAGGATCAGTTAATTCCAAAGAGGAACAAAGATTCCAAGGGGAGTAAGGGGCGACCATGTTATGGTCACTACCTCCCAATGGCTCCTTAACAAGGGACATCAAGGACTGTTTAAAAATAAAAGAGAAGTACAACGTAGCAAAGATGAGCAGGAAGCAAGAGGATCGGGTAATGTTTAAAGAGCAACAGAAGATAACTAAGAAGGCAATACGGGGAGAAAGGATGAGGTACAAAGGTAAGCTAGCCAAGAATATAAAGGAGGAGAGTAAAAGCTTCTTTAGGTATCTGAAGAGGAAACAAATAGTTAAGACCAAAGTTGGATCCTTGAAGACTGAAAAAGGTGAATTTATTATGGGGAACAAGGAAATGGTAGATAAGTTGAATGGGTACTTTGGATCCGTCTTCACTAAGGAGGACACAAACAATCTTCCTGATGTACTAGTGGCCAGAGGATCTGGGGTGACAGAGGAACTGAAGGAAATCCACATTACGCAGGAAATGATGTTGGGTGGACTGATGCGACTGAAGGCTGATAAATCCCCAGGGCCTGATGGTCTGCATCCCAGGGCATGTAAGGAAGTGGCTCTAGAAATCATGGACCCATTGGTGATCATTTTCCAATGTTCTATAGATTCAGGATCAGTTCCTCTTGATTGGAGGGTAGCTAATGTTCTTCCACTTTTTAAGAAAGGCGGGAGAAAGAAAACAGGGAATTATAGACCAGTTAAGGGCCTGTCCCACTTTCACAATGTTATTCACGACCTCTGCCGAGTTTGCCCTTGAATCATACTCGCAGCATGGTCGTCATGAGGTTGTAGCAGGCCCTGATGCTTGTCGTAGGTACTTGTGGCGTCGAGTAGGTCGGGGCTTTTTTCTAGCATGATGAAAAATGTCCACAAGTAAAAAAGGTCGTGAATTAAGTCGTGAAAGTGGGACAAGTCCTTTAGCCTGACATCGATGGTGGGGAAGATGCTGGAGTCCATTATAAAAGATGAAAGAGCGGCATTTGGATAGCAGTAACTTGATCAGTCTGAGTCAGCATGGATTTACGAAGGGGAAATCATGCTTGACTAATCTTCTAGAATTTTTTCAGGATGTAATTAGGAAAATGGACAAGGGAGAGCCAGTGGATGTAGTGTACCTGGACTTTCAGAAAGCATTTGATAAGGTCCTACATAGATTAGTGGGCAAAATTAGGGCACATGGTATTGGGGGTGGAGTGCTGACATGGATAGAAAATTGGTTGGCAGACAGGAAACAAAGAGCAGGGATTATGAAGTATGTGGATAATGAAGTAGATTTTCAAAGTCTACAGAGAGATTTGGTCCATTTGGAAGAGTGGGCTGAAAGATGGCAGATGGAGTTTAATGCTGATTAGTGTGAGGTGCTACAAATTGGCAGGACAAATCAAAATAGGACGTACATGGTAAATGGTAGGGAATTGAGGAATGCTGTGGAACAGAGGGGTCTAAGAATAACTGTGCATAGTTCCCTGAAGGTGGAATCGCATGTAGATAGGGTGGTAAAGAAAGCTGTTGGTGTGCTGGCCTTTATAAATCAGAGCATTGAATATAGGAGTAGGGAAGTAATGATAAAATTGTACAAGGCATTGGTGAAACCAATTCTGGAGTATGGTGTACAATTTTGGTCGCCTAATTATAGGAAGGATGTCAACAAAATAGAGAGAGTACAGAGGAGATTTACTAGAATGTTGCCTGGGTTCCAGCAACTAAGTTATAGAGAAAGGTTGAACAAGTTAGGTCTTTATTCTTTGGAGCACATAAGGTTAAGGGGGGACTTGATTGAGGTCTTTAAAATGATGAAAGGGATAGACAGAGTTGGCGTGGATAAGCTTTTCCCATTGAGGGTAGGGAAGAGTCAAACAAGAGGGCATGACATGACAATTAAGGGACATAAGTTTAGGGGTAACATGAGGGGGAACTGCTTTACTCAGAGGGTGGTGGCTGTGTGGAATGAGCTTCCAGCAGAAGTGGTGGAGGCAGGATCGATTTTAACATTTAAAAGTAAAGTGGATAGGTATATGGACGGGAAGGGAATGGAGGGGTATGGTCTGAGTGCAGGTAGATGGGACTAGAGGAAAATAAATTTTCGGCACGGACTGGAAGGGCCGAGAGGGCCTGTTATTGTAATTGTTATATGTTATATGGTTATAAGGTTATTAACGGGTCCCTTTCAAAATGGCAGGCAGTGACTAGTGGGGTACCACAAGGCTCGGTGCTGGGACTGCAGCAATTACAAAATACATTAATGATTTGGATGAAGGGATGCAAAGTAACATGAGTAAATTTGCAGATGACACAAAGCTGGATGACAGTGTGAACTGTGAGGAGAATGCTATGAGAATGCAGAATGACTTGGACAGGTTGGGTGAGTGGGTAGATGCATGGAGCATGCAGTTTAATGTGGATAAATGTGTGGTTATGCACTTTGGTAGTAAAAACAGAAAGGCAGATTATTATTGACTGAATGGTGTCAAGTTGGGAAAAGGGGAAGTACAACAGGATCGGGGGTCCTTGTTCATCACTCAATGAAAGTAAACATGCAGGTACAGCAGGCAGTGAAGAAAGCGAATGGCATGTTGGCCTTCATAACAGGAGGAGTTGAGTATAGGAGCACAAAGGTCCTTCTGCAGTTGTATAAGGCCCTAGTGAGGCCACACCTGGAGTATTGTGTGCAGTTTTGGTCCCCTAATTTGAGGAAGGACATTCTTGCTATTGAAGGAGTGCAGCGTGGGTTTACAAGATTAATTCCCGGGAAGCCGGGATTGTCGTATGCTGAGAGAATGGAGCAGCTGGGCATGTACACTCTGGAGTTATGGATGAGAGGGGATCTTATTGAAACATATAAGATTATTAAGGGTTTGGACACGCTGGAGGCAGGAAACATGTTCCTGATGTTGGGGGAGTCCAGAATCAGGGGCCACAGTTTAAGAATAAGGGGTAACCATTTGGAATGGAGATGAGGAAACACTTCTTCACACAGAGAGTTGTGAGTCTGTGGAATTTTCTGCCTTAGAGGGCAGTGGAGGCCGGTTCTCTGGATACTTTCAAGAGACTGCTAGATAGGGCTCTTAAAGATAGCGGAGCCGGGGGATATGGGGGGAAGGCAGGAACGGTACCCGGACATGGCGTCGAAGGACGAGAAGCCGAAGCAAAGAAGTGAAATCCAAACAACCGAACGGAAACGAAGCCGAAAGGCCAACCGACCGAACGGGTGGGACGCCTAAAAGCAAACTAACCGAATGGACATGACGCCGCCGGGGGGGCTGGACGGGACTGTACAACTTGGAGCTCGGGATCAGAGTGCCCAGTCACCTATGGCTTGTGTGGGAACATGACCGCCCACCCTCCTGGCTAGTGATGTGATGGACACGGGGGTCTCGATCAATCGGTGACATGTCCCGACCCCCCCGGCCGTTATTGGAGTTTTTCGTAGAGCGGCCATTTGATGAGTTGGCTTGTAGGTGCCACAGCCTTTCGGCGAGTTGGCGTTTCGGCAGAGCGACCTTTCGGTGAGTTTGCTTTTAGGTGTCCCGCCCTTTTGGTGAGTTTGCTTTTAGGCGTCCCACCCTTTCGGTGAGTTTGCTTTTAGGCGTCCCACCCTTTTGCTGAGTTTGCTTTTAGGCGTCCCACCCTTTCGGTGAGTTTGCTTTTAGGCACCCCGCCCTTTTGGTGAGTTTGCTTTTAGGCGTCCCACCCTTTCTGTAAGTTGGCGTTTCGGCTTTGTACGTTTTTCATTATTTAGTGTTTCGGCTTAGTTTCCGTTCAGTTATTTGTCTTCCACTTCTTTGCTTCGCTTCTCGTCCTTCGATGCCACGTCCACACATGAGCAGGAACGGGGTACTGATAGTGGATGATCAGCCATGATCACATTGAATGACGGTGCTGGCTCGAAGGGCCAAAAGACCTACTCCTGCACCTATTGTCTATTGGCTCATCCCTGGATTGTTACTGGGTTATCTTCCCGGGAGTTCTTTGTAACCCGAACGGTTTGCAAATGGGGAATGCAGGTATGGGCCGATTTCCCACTTGGTAAAAGATTCCTTGAGTCCCATAGCAACCACCAAATCCATCCGCTGGACTCCCAAACACTCTATTGGATGGATGGGCTGTACATAAAGAGGGTGACTGTACAGTGGGGAGGATCTGCATCTAAATGTAGAGCAGACTAAATGTAAAGGAAGGAACTGCAAATGCTGATTTACACCAAAGATAAACACAAAATGCTGGAGTAACTTAAGGGCCTGTCCCACTTTCCCGAGTTATTCACGATTTCTCCCATGTTTTCAAACTCGCAGAATGTTCATGACGAGTCCATAGGAGTCTGTGGATATATCGTAGCGGCTCGTTATGCCAACCGTAGGGTTATTTTTTTACTCGTGGACATTTTTCATCATGCTGAAAAAACGTCCCAACTTACCTGATGCCCCGATGTTGGGGCGATCCAAGCTCCTGCAGCTTGGAGTTCCCGATGTCTGTCTCTTACCAGAGACCGCGGGCTCCACAATGTTAAGATTCAGATTCAGATTCAGATTCCTTTATTGTCATTCAGACCTTTCGGTCTGAACGAAATTTGTTACCTTGCAGTCATAACATGTAATAAATTAAAACAAAACACACAATAAACACATAATTTAACATCCACCACAGTGAGTTCACCAAGCACCTCCTCACTGTGGTGGAAGGCAAAAGTCTTAAGGTCTTTGTCATTTTCCCCTACTTGTTCCCCCTCTGTACTGAGGCGATCCAGGCCTTCGATGTCATCGTCCACCAGGCCCGCGGCCGAGCCTCCGAAGCCAGGCCGCCACCGCCGCCGCCGCCAGAACGCCGGAACACCACCACAGCTCCCAGTCAGGATCGACCACGGGAACGCTGGAGCCGCCGGAGCTCTGAAGCCGGGCCGCCGCTGGAGCCGCCGGAGCGCCGAAGCCGGGCCGCTGCTGGAGCACCGCTGGAGAGCCGCCGGAGAGCCGCCGGAGCCGCCGGAGCGCCAATGCCGGGCCGCTGCTGGAGCACCGCTGGAGAGCCGCCGGAGAGCCGCCGGAGCGCCGAAGCCGGGCCGCCGCCGGGACACCCGCTGGAGAGCCGCCGGAGCGCCGAAGCCGGGCCGCTGCCGGAGCACCCGCTGGAGAGCCGCCGGAGCGCCAATGCCGGGCCGCTGCTGGAACACCCGCCGGAGCCGCCGGAGCGCCGAAGCCGGGCCGCTGCTGGAACACCCGCTGGAGCCGCTAGAGCTCCGCAGGCTGCTGTGGTGGAGCCGCCCTGTAATGAGCTATGTTCTCTTGCCAGAGAAATAAATACTACCGCCCTGTAATGAGCCATGTTCTCTTGCCAGAGAAATAAATACCTCCCGGCCAAATGATCTTTGGTCAAGCATTGAATTTGGCAGAATAACTGCATTTATTTGTCCAACATGTGTTTATTTGCCACTCTGCAGCAACAACGTGCCTATACAAGTCGCACATCATCAATTCCCAGGATGAGCATGGCAAAGCGGCTCAGTCGGTGAGTAGAGAACTTACCAAGTTTGAAGGTTGATCTTTATTTTATGAGGAGTTGCGATGAGGGATTTTGTGAAGACCCCGCCAGCATGCATGCGCAACATTCTTCAAAGCAGCGGTGTGGAATCACAGAACACATCATGGAAGGAGATAGTAAGATTAATAAAGTAGAACATACCAGTTGACCTTATGATAGAGGGTTGGGAGCGGAGGGCACGAAATCCCTCATCGCAACTCCTCATAAAATAAAGATCAACCTTCAAATTTGGTAAGTTCTTGTTTAATCTTACTATTTTACTTCGGAGTCACGTGAGTGACTGCGTGAAGACGTCAAAGCTTCTGTGATTACATGCCCTGGACAACGTCCATGCTATCACACTGCCGCAATACTGATGGAGGAAGTTTGTTAATGCATTCCAGACTGAACAGGCTGAAAAATAATGCATATTTATTAAAACAAAGAATAACAAAGTAAAAACCCCTGCTCGGGGAGTAATCATTCACGGAGCGGCTCTCAGCACGGCATCCGCGAATGTAGCGGGGGCAACCACCGGTTTATTGTAAAACCTCTGGAAAGTCGATTCACTGGCCCAGCCCGTGGTGGCGAGGATGTGGTCCATGGGCACCTCCATGGCCCTCGCCGCTGATGTGGATGCAGACCTGGTAGAGTGAGATTTAGAAATGTTAGTATCGATACCAGCTGCACCCAACACCACCCTGAGCCAGCTGCCGATGGTCTGCACAGTCACCCGGTGATGTGGTTGTTTGTGGCTCATGAGGAGCCCTTGCTCCATCTTCCGGATGGTTCGAGTTGCTCGGATTTAACAGCGGAAATGGGTGGCTATGCATAAGGTGGCATCAGAGGGGTACACCCGGAATTCCAACTGCAGCCCAGAAGACCCAGGCCTATGTTGCTTCAGCAGGTCCACGACAAAGAAAGTCACCTTTGCAGGAGTCGAGACCATACGGTCCAGCCGAAGCTTCTGTAAGGCCTGGACTCGTTGAGCTGAAGTCAGTGCCATCAGCATCACCACTTTAAGGGTGAGCTTGTCAAGAGGTAGTCCTGGCATAGGGGACCAGCTTCACAGTAGTGTAAGTACTACACCCACATCCCAAGTGATGTTGTATCCGGGTCGTGGAGGGTTGGTGATGAACACTCCCCTCATGAATTTGGACACCAGATGGTGCGTGCCCACACCTATATACAGGTATGAGGAGAGCGCACTCCTGGCGCTGTTGACGGCACTGTAGCTGAGACCCTCATCGTAATGAAGGCCCGCTAGGAATTGCAGGACGTCAGGGATCGTGGCAGAGTTGTAGGTGGTATGTGTTCGGGAGCAGTATGCCTCCCACTTCCTGATCTGGGTGAGGTACTGCTGCCGGGTTGATTCTCTGCACGATGCTGAAATGAGGTCCATTGCCCTGGGTGATATGCCGGCCTCCATGAGCCGCCTCTTAAGAACCTGCAAGCCAACAGGTTTAAGTGACCATGGCATAGGTGACTTTCCCCCGTAATGGGGTTAGTGAGTAAAGTGGGGTTTTTAGCAATTTGAACCCACGGACGTATTATTATTTGGAGAACCACCGGGTACCATGGCTGTGTAGGCCCGTCGGGTAGAATCAATATGCCTGAAGCAGAATCCAGTTGTATTTTCTGCACTACCCGACTGATGAGGCAGAATGGGGGAAATGCGTAGCAGAACCATTTCCCCCAATGGAGTGAAAAAGCATCCATAGCTGCTGCCCCAGGGTCTGGTTCCCAAGACACATACGTTGGTATCTGATGGTTCAACCTGGACGCAAAGAGGTCGATATCTGGTGTACCAACGTTAGCTATAATTTGAGCAAATATTTGGGGGTTCAACATCCACTTGATGTTATCATTGAACACACGTGACCTGATGTCTGCCACTGTGTTGAGCTTCCCTGGTAGATAGGTCGCTGTAATCCAATTTTTTCTTGCAATACACCAGTGCCAAATTGTGTTCGTCAATTCGTCACAAGATAACGACCTGATACCACCCATATGATTTATATGTCACCACCGTGGTATTATCTATTTGAAGGCGGACATGCAAATGCTGTAAATTTGTGCAGTATCCCCTCAGACCATGGAAAGCCCCAAGCATCTCCAAATAATTTATCCTGTGTGTCTGAAGGAGGGTAGACTCGTGAGAATCCCATCTGCTATCACAACTGGACGTGGTGTCAGTTGCACCCCAGCCTTGAGCGCTTACGTCAGTTTGTAACACGACTGATGGGTTGCTAATAATGATAGGTTTGTAACACGCACTAATATTGTCAACCCACCACTGCAGGTCAGTTTTAGCCTTAATTGGCAGCCGTATTGGCCTGTCAAAGTGCCCAGAATTTGCTTTTAATGCTGAAATATTTGCTCTTTGTAAGTTTTGATAGTGCAGTGGGCCGAATGTTGCTACCAGTTTCCCAATTACCATGGCAGTATGTCTAATGGTCGGCACCCTGGCCCAAGCAAGGCTGTTGCACGCATCTTTTATATCAGATGCTTTGTTGGGTGGGATAGTGACTATCATTTGGTTGGTGTCAATAATGAAGCCCAGATAGTCCATGATTTGAGATGGTGTGAATTTGGATTTGTCTGGATGGGTAACAAACCCTAACTTCTCGAATAAAGATTTGGTCGCTGTGACTGCCAGCTCCGCCAATTGGAGGGTTTGTCCCACTATAAGTATATCGTCTAGGTATGCCATGACGATATAATTCTGTTGCCTTAGGATAGCCAGTATTGGTTTGACTACTTTGGTAAACAGTCTAGGGGCTGTGGTTAAGCCATTGGGTAAAGCTTCATATTGCCATAACTGTCCCTTCCAGACAAATTTTAAGAATTTCCTATGGGATTCTATGATGGGGACCGTATAGTATGCATCTTTTAGATCGATGCAAGCCATAAAGTACCCCTGCGACAGTAGCTGCTTAGCTGTTTCAACGGTTTCCATTTTGAAATGGGTATATTGTACGAAAGCGTTCAGATGAGTTAGGTCGATGATGATCTGACATCCTCCATCTTTTTTGGTTTTTGTAAAAATGTTGGACACGAACTCAATGGGTTCATGTGTCGTCTTCCCTATCACCCCTTTGGCTGCTAGCCGTAATATTTCTGCATGTCCTTGCTCGATCTCTTTTTTAGAGAGCACAAAGGTGCGATGGGGTACATGCTGAATAGGGGGAAGTTTACCGTTAATAAACTCTATGACATAACCCTGAACACTTTGTAAAATAAAAGAGTCTGTAGTTATTGTATCCCATGCACCACTGAATACCCGCAACCATCCCCCTACTTGTGATGGTACCATTGCTACTTTCTTAGTAGAACCAGACCACCTTACCTCCATGGTCAACGGCGGGTCCTGGTGTATAGTGTTTTGGGGGGACGTTGTGTGGCTGGTCGCGGTTGAGGCCGCATTTTCCAGACGGGCCTCTGAGGGCCCTGCCCTATAAAAAGGGGTCTGCTGTTGGGGAACTGGCGGTGGATGAGTCCTACGTGTCTTATCCGGTGGGCGAGGTTTCCAAGTGGTATACGGCGGCTTCCGATAGGCGTATGGCCTTCATGAACGTGACTTCATAAGACCGATGGCTTTGGTCTCCTCGTCCATTTCTTTCACCTTTTTCGGCAGGTCAGCTGATGTGGTGGTAGAGTGGTGGAGGTACGGCACAACCCTGCAAATTTAGGGTTGAGGGTGGGCCAGATGGAGCTCTTTCGCAGACAGTTGATCTCGAACTGGGCATTGCAGAGTAAGGCCAGGGCATCCTGCTGCTCACTGGACACGTTCTCCCCATCGAGGGTCCTGGCATACGCTGTGATACCCGCTGATAGGAGTTTCAGGACTTTCTGGAGGCGTGCGTCCTGAGCTCTGGCGGTATTACTCAAATTCCCCCAAATTTAAGCATAGACCATGGGGACATTCAGATTAATGCAATTCTCCGGTGGCTTGAATTTGTCCATGGTGTCGTTGAGGACCCGTTCCTGTGGCTGGTGTGAGGTTAAATAGTTAATGGTCCCCGCCAGTTTTGCATGTAGTGGCCCCCCTGAATGAGGTGCTGTAGCAAATTTGCCCACAACATCCAGTAGGTCTGCTTCTGCTTCTGGGGCATCGACCTCCGGCATGTCTGGCTCTTCATCGAATTCTGCCTCCTGCAGACTTCTGGCACTCCCAGCGGAGGAAGGCAAGTTGCTCGGTGGCCTTCGGCTGCGGGTAGTGGAAGCCCTGGACCACCGTTCTTCCCTGTCCTGATCTCAAACTAGCTGCTCCACCATGCGCTCCAACCGGTCCATGTGACCGTCGCTACTACACGTAGCCGACAAGCCGACTTCCCCAGGCTCTGCAATGTTGCTGGGGCTTCTACCAGCAGACCTCGCCCCCATGAGATGCTGAGTGGGATCTGGTGGCAGGAGGTCGTCGACACCCGCTCCTGCAGGCCCGTACGACTCCCGCACAGACTCTCCGCTGGTCCGCCCACGAGCGGACTGTGGCAGTCCGTGTGCCTGGAGGGAAGGCAGCGGATATGAGTCGGTGCTGGCCCCCGGTGCCTGGCTCCCCGGAGTCCGTGCAGGCTTACCCCTACTTCTGACATTATGTCTCGGTAGGGTTTCATGGTCGGCAGCAGCCCCAGGCAAACTATCCGACCGCAGATGGCTGCCACTGGCTTGCACTCCAGCAGCAGACCCCAGTGTGAAGTTGGCAGCTCCTGCTCCTGCAGGGCTGCTCGACTCTGCAGCAGTGCTACCGGCCTGTCCTAAGGCAGTAAACCCTGGCAGCATCTCGAGACCTGCCGCGGCTGCGGGGCTCGACTTCGGCACGGTCTTCCACGGCTCGGCCCTCGCAGGACCTGTAACAGACGAGGTGTTGCCATCGCCGGTGTGCGAGGCACTCCAAATACCTGCTTGCTCCCCCCCCCACCCCCCTCCCGGGGGATGGAGACACGAAATCAGGGTCTCCCATACCCTGCTCCTGTGCGGCCGCCTCTGGAGACGAGTCGGGCGCTGGTGTAACAGGTGCGCCCAACTTCCGCACCTTTTCCCCCGGCCGTTTCCCGGATGCCGCCGGCGTTGTAAACAGCTCCGGAGAAGTTTCCCGCTGACCCATAGAAGTCCTGCAGCTTTTGGAAAGTTTGCCTTTCCCTTTCACTTCCATCTTTTCCTGCAGGCAGAAACACAAAGAATCCTACCTGCAAACCAGCTTAAGGTTAGTGCACTTACTTTTGCCGGTCCTTTTGAAGGAGCTGTGGAGAGAGCGCACTCCCCCCCCAGCTTGTCGACAGCAAATGCGAGCGACGATAAGTTGCGCATGCGTGCTGGCGGGGTCTTCAAGAAGTCACTCACGTGACTCCGAAGTAAAATAACATTGCATCTGGTTAACCCAGAGAGCACGGTCCCTCATTGATGTGTGGGAAGGAGCAGAACTGCAGATGCTGGTTTAAACCGAAGATAGACACAAAAAGCTGGAATAACTCAGTGGGTCAGGCAGCATCTGTGGAGAAAAGGAATGGGTGACGTTTAAGATTGAGACCTTCTTCAGACTGAGAGCCAGGGGTGAGGGAAACGAGAGATATGGAAGACATTTGAAAGCAGATGATGATCAAGGTATAGTAGATTTGTTCATTCGAAGGTAGGCACAAAATGCTGGAGTAACTCAACGGGACAGGCAGCATCTCTGGAGAGAAGGAATGGGTGACATTTTGGGTTGAGACCCTTCTGCAGAATAGAATGATTCATTTTTGTCGGGGGAGAAGATGACAACAAGGCATACAATCAGTAAAATTAATCAGGGCATTGTATTCAGACCCAAAACGTCACTTGCCCTTTTTCTCCAGAGATGCTGTCTGTCCTGCTGAGTTCTTCCAACCTTTTGTGTCTATCTTTGGTCTTTCATTGATCTTTGACTTTGCCCTTCACGGTGAGTAGAGCATTTAAGTTCCAGAAACGTTCTGGATTATCCTCCGAGACTTTACTGGAGAACCTACCTGATCTGTTTATAGAAGATTAAATAATTTAGTGAGTTTAGCATGAGCATTGGCTGCAGCTCACTCCATTGGTCATGATTAGCAATGTTGGATACATGTAAACATGTATGACTCCAGAGGCCTGACATTAGGGTGGTTGGAGGTACCTAGTTGTCTGAGACTGGTTTCACAATTGCTGCTCGTCAGAGGGTGGTGATTGTGTGGAATTATTTGCCACAGAAGGCTGTGGAGGCTGTCAATGGAAAATTTCAAAGGCAGAGATAGATAGAAAGAAAGAAACTGCAGATGCTGGAAAAATTGAAGGAAGACAAAAATGCTGGAGGAACTCAGCGGGTAAGGCAGCATCTGTGGAGAGAAGGAATAAGCGACGTTTCAGGTCGAGACCCTTCTTCTAGCTGAGATAGATAGATTTTTGATTAGTGCGGGTGTCAGGTTATGTGGAGAAGGCAGGAGAACTGGGTTAGGAGGGAGGGATAATGTTACGGGTCCCATGGTTGGGCACCGTAAAGCAGATAGATAACCTGTATAAAAGCAGGTGTGAGATAACAAATGAGGACACAGTGCGTCTTAATTCATCCCCAGATTGCTTCTGCTGGTTGTTTTATTCAATAATCATGTAAACACAAAACATTGCTCTTATCATTGGTTCAGTCATCCATTTTGTCTCTCCCTAACACACCCATTTTGTTACAGTTTCACTCACAGCCCGTTCTTTCCTATGTTTCCCTTGTACTTAATACACTCTCTGTGCGATTTACACACTTGTATTTTTGATTTTACACTTCAATAAATATTATTAGGCACTTAATTAACCTACACTGCACATTTCCAGCAACATGCTAAAAGTTGCCATTTGGCCTTTTTTCTATGCCATATCCTCATTACAATGTCTGCAACCACCACAGGTTATGGAATGACCTAATAAGAAACATGCCCATGCTACACGTTATTATATCTTCCAACACAGCACACAGAAACATTAACAACCAGTAACCCACTAACATTCTTAACACGAAAAACAACACAGAAACTTCACCCAACCATATTCAAACCCCAAAAGTGCATATTTGAGTGGTCCTGACAGTTTACCGACCTGTATAAAAGCAGGTGTGAGATAGCAAATGAGGACACAGTGCGTCTTAATTCATCCCCAGATTGCTTCTGCCGAGAAGGGGGGGAAATGCCTCGCTGTTTCCAGTGCCCTCAGCAACTGGAGTGATACAGACGTTCCCCCTCACTGCTGCACATTATAAACTGCCAATGCACCATCAAATAAATTAAATCAAGGTGGGCACACCGTCTTAGGTGCGCCACACGCTCCCCAACAAAAAAAGTGGCTCCTGACACTTATTTCAAATCGCAAGTGTCCATTGAAAATAATCAACAATCTTTCACAAACTCAAAAATATTTGCAATATTCAAAATCTTCAACTATAAAAAATACATGACTCTAGTTTGATTACATCACCACTGTTCATTCTCAATAACCCTGTACCGTACATGGCAAGTATGAATATTGGACCATGGGTGCACACTGGAATGATGGCCTGTACAGTGGATGAGTAGAGGGCATGAGGTACGTGCCAATAGTGTTCACAGCAGGAAATGGTTGATAGGTCGGATGACCAAGAGATGAGTAGGTGAGCCTTTGGACTGGCCGTCTTTCCCTTGTGGACTGTCTCAGTGTAACAGGGGATCCAGGTTCAGAGTGTGAGAGAGAGTGCTCCTCGAGGTCTGCAACAATCTTCTTATCTTGTTCAGTGTCATTGGGAATGTCCTGATCAGCCTCCTGTTGTAGTTCGCCCTCATCTGTTAAGTGTCTTTTCCATTGATCCTGTGGCTGTATTTCAGCTTCTGGTGGCCTCAAGTCCATTTCAGGTGATATTTGGACCACCATCTGTTCTTGACTTCTTCCATGTTTTCTGACTGATATGAATGAATCTTCATACCTGTGTCGGGTCACTCGAGTGGGTGTTCTTTGTGCTTGCTCATGTTGGATTCTGGCAGGTTTACTAGGAGTCTGAGCCGGCATTCTCTCAGGCGTAGCTGCTGTCCTTGGCTCAGCCCGACTTAGGGGTATCCTCAACCAATAACCTCCTCCTGACTCATCATCCGAGTCAGATGTCTCTGCATTCTTGGTTCTGTCTCTTATGTCACTCCTTCTCAGCTGAGGTTTCCTTTGCGTCTGTTGCTTTGAAGTTGATTTGGTCTGCTGCGATGGGAAATCATTGACCAGTAAAAGCAGGTTTCCATGCAGCGTCCTCAGTCTCCCTTTGCCTTCGTTTTCTGGATGAATAACATACACTGGGTTGTCTGAGACTTGTTCCTTCACTACATATATCCTCTTCTCCCAGTAGGAACGTTATTTCCCAGGCCCGCCTCGCTCTCCCAGATTTCTAACCAACACTCTATCCCCAGGCTTCAGGACCACTCCTCTCACCTTCTGATCATAGTAGGACTTTCCTTTTGCACTTGAAGACAGACTGTTGTTGTTAGCAATGCGGTATGCTTCCGCCATCCTTTTTTTGCCACTTCTCAGCATAACCTTTGTGCATCACTGGATCTATTTCTTCAGCCAACCCAAAGAAGAGATCCACAGGAAGGCGAGGGTGTCGACCATAGAGAAGATAGTGAGGGGAATAGCCAGTGGACTCATTGCGGGCGCAGTTATACGCATGTACAACCTGTGGGAGATGTTCTTTCCATATCTCCTTTTCTATTTCTGTCAGAGTACACAGCATCTGCAGCAAGGTTCGATTGAATCGCTCTGCTGGATTACTTTGCGGGTGATATGGAGATGCTCGGGAATGTCCTACTCCAGAGAGTTGGCCAAGGGTTCAAAACAGTTCATTCTCAAATTCACGTCCTTGGTCATGATGGAGTTTGTTTGGGAATCCGAAACGTGGTACAAAGTCATTGTAAATCCGTTCTGCTGCTGTCTGGCCAGACTTGATTTTTGTAGGGTAGGCCTGAGCAAACCTTGTAAAATGGTCAATTACTACTAGGATGTACTCATAACCCTCTTAGCTCTTTTCCAGGTGTAAGAAGTCGATACAAACCATTTCCAGGGGTGAGTTAGACTTCAGACCGCTCATTGGTGCACGCACATGGACTGTAGGCTTCTTCTGTTTGATGCAACTGCTCTTCTTTGTTACATAGTCCTCGACACACCTTTTCATGTAGGGCCAGTAAAACCTCTCCCTGGCGAGGTGAAGAACTCTCTCCATGCCCACATGTCCCATGTTGTCGTGGAGGTGCTTTAATACCACGGGTTGGTATTTCAGAGGTAGTACTAATTGTTTCCTACTTGTTGTTCTTCGGTACAGCAATCCATCCTCGATGTGCAACCTGCTCCACTCATGCAGAAGCTTGCATGCGGTTCCTTTCACAGTCCTTCTGATGTTGTCTGTCAATTTGCTGTTCATCTCTTTGAGCTTTAAGATCTCTCCTATCTCGGGATCCTCTCTTTGAGCTTGGACCAAGTCATCATGACTAATGCTGTGTAGAGGGGTGCGGGACTGTAGGACAACATCGTGAGAGGAGACAGGAAGAGCGGCTATCCATGCCACATCTTTCCTCTGGGCTGCTTGACTTCCTTCCCAAGCTGCATTCACTACATCCTGCGACAACTCCTCTGTGCATGTTGACATGTACTTGTCAATATCAAGATGGACTCGGGACAGAGTATCTGCGTCCGTGTTGACTCTTCCTGGTCTGTACCTGATGTCAAAATGGAAGTCTGACAGTTCTCCCACCCACCGGTGACCAACTGCATTGAGTTTGGCAGTGCTCATGATGTAAGTAAGTGGGTTGTTGTCAGTGAAGATGGTAAAGTGTGGAGCATAATAGAGATAGTCCCTAGATTTCTCGCACACTGCCCACTTAAGTGCAAGGAACTCCAACTTGCCACTATGCATATGGTAGTTCCTCTCTGCAGCTGTCAAAGTCTGTGACCCATACCCAATGACTCGCAGCTTTCCCTCCTGTTGCTGGTAGAGAACAGCTCCTAGACCTTGCTCTGATGCATCAGTATGCAAGACGAAAGGCCTGTCGAAGTTTGGATATGCCAAAACCGGTGGATGTGTCAACATGTCAATCAGTCTCTTGAGTACACTTTGATGTTCAGCAGTCCACTGTATGGGTGCCCTGGATGACAGTTGGGGTCCCTTGGCATTACCTTGTCGAGACTGGACTTGAATTGAGAATTTCCCTTGGAGCATCTCATACAATGGCTTTGCTATCTTTGAGAAGTTTTGAATGTATGTCCTGAAGTAATTGAGAAAGCCGAGAACCCTTCTCAAATCACCTACTATCTGTGGTGTTTTGTCTTTCAAAGCCAGCACAGCATTCAGGTCCTTGGGATCAACTCGAATACCGTTAGCAGAGACAAGGCGGCCAACATAGCAAACTTCTTGCTTGAACAACTCACACTTTTCAGATCGGAGTTTTACCCCTTGATGTTGCAAAGCTTGGAGAACCTTGCGGACCACTTCCACGTGATCTTCAAATGACCGCCAGTAGCAGAGGATGTCATTGAGGTAGGGTATACAGCACTCATCCCTCAGAGAACTCAACATCTCCTCCATACTTCTCTGGAATGCTGCTGGCGTGTTTGATAGGCCAAACGGGACCCTTACCCACTCATAAAACCCCCAGGGTGTGATGAAAGCAATGAGATGACGTGAACTTTCAACCATGAAACCCTGGTGGTAGGCCTTACCCTGCTCAAGGATGCTAAACCACGAGTAACCTCCCAAAGTGTCCAGCAAGTCTCATATTCGAGGCAGTGGGTGTCTATCCAGCACCATTTTCTGATTCAATAGACGATAATCTATGCAGAGGCGCAGTGTACCGTCTTTCTTCCGCACACACACAACTGGAGCAGCATAGGAGGACCTAGATTTCACAATCCATCCCTTGATAAGGAGGTCTTGAACATATTCCTTTACCTCTCTCAACAGCGGTTTTGGGATGGATATGTACGCTCTCTGCAAGGGAATTTCATCTTTCAGATTTATCACCATTTGCAGGCTTGGGTTGCTTCCAATATCATTTTCCTCTCTGGCAAAGGCTTTAGACTCCTCAAATAACATTTTCCTGACAACCTCTTGCTGATTTTCCTCCAGGTGATCAAGGTTCACGAGTGGATGCCGCAGTGATGGAGTTGGTTGAGGAAGTTGAGAGGTGACCTCGTTGACTGGTGTCATGGATTCCACTTTTCTTGGAGTGTCAGCTTCCTCAACCCTTTCAATATGCTGTAAGGTGCCCAGGGCTGTCTTACGTGGCAAGATAATGTCATGGGTGGTGTTGTTGCCAACAGCAATGGTGACATATGGTTTTAAAGGATTCTGCATTTCAACCAAACCTGCTCCTAGACCTAGCTGATCTAAAGGCTGACTGCCTTCGTCTGATTTGAACAACACCAGACGGCCATAGGAGTTCATGGTTTGGGAAACCCGGCATCTCACCCAGCTGACTTGTCCAGCTGGAACGACCACGTCCTTTGCACCAGTTCTTAGGCGTCCATGTGGCATGCTTGGCTCCACTGTCTGAATAAAACTCACCACTGCTTCTGCTTTCTCACTTGAAACACCAAGCGCATTCTGAAACAACTGTATCAGAGTAGGTACTAACCTTTCTGGCTGTCCTTCAACAAGCTGCTCAAGAACATTAAAACCAATCAACGGTCTTTCCATGGTCAAGCTGCTGACTAAGAATGGGACACTGATGGCAAGACTTGGGTCCTCATTCCCAGGTAGGTTGGTCATTATAGGAACCCATTCATCAAAAGGAATGAGCTCTCCATTGACTGCATAAACCTTTAGCTCATCCAGTTCCTCAGTAATCTCAGACATTGTTGAATGTTTAGATCAGGCAGGTGTAGATCTTTCCAGGCATGGCTGATAATACTAACTTGTGCGCCTGAATCGAGCAATACAGTTACCGCCAAACCACTTAGATTACATTGTATCAGAGCCTTCTTTCCCATCATGTTGGCGACAGCTTTATGTTTGGTACATTGTGGTTCAAAAGAGAACTGAGAAGGTGATTTGCTTTGTTTGTCATTGTACTGTGTGCTCGCTACTTCTGAAGTAGTGGACAAAGGAAGATCTGTATTGTTGTCATCACAATCAGTTTGAGTTTGGGGATGTTTCTCAGATCCGAACACTGGGCGCCCCCCTGCAGCGACCGGTTCAAGTTTCCCTGACTCCTCTGTTTCTTTAAGCAGCCAACAGCTCTGTGGCCTTCCTCCCCACATGAGAAACAATGGTTACAGTCTGGGCGGTTTTGTTCAACACATTTTGGACAACCGTATGATTTATCTCTCCTGGGTATCATTTTATTTTGAGAATATTGGTTCCTCACATCTGTTGGTTGTGGCTTAATTTGTCATTTCATGGCCTCAATCATACTTGTGAGCAATTCTACTTTGGCTGTAAGCTCTTTAATTGGGTCTGTCTTTACTTTTGGCGTCACGCTCTCTTGCTTGCTGCACTGTTCTTTTGCTGTATTCGGCTCAAACTGTGCACCATGTGCATGAAATGCAGCCTGCCGACGAAAAGGACCTTTCCTCTTTTGCCTCTCACTTTCTTCACTGGTGATTCTCATTACCTGGCACAGTATTGTCTCATCACTTACTTCACCACTGGACATGAGAGGTTTCATTTCTCTGCGTAGGTCACTGTGTTTGTAGCCTAATCCCTGGTAAACTGTATGTAGGAAGCCATCTTGAACAGTAGCTGCACTGTATTTTATACCTGCGTCTGACAGTTTTGATGTGAATAGGACAAGTTGCTTCAAACCTATGACACGATAGAGGAATTG
Organism: Okamejei kenojei; assembly: GCA_035221665.1. Taxonomy (NCBI): domain Eukaryota; kingdom Metazoa; phylum Chordata; class Chondrichthyes; order Rajiformes; family Rajidae; genus Okamejei; species Okamejei kenojei. The sequence goes on along the minus strand of CM069140.1, from coordinate 2,147,487 downwards.
TTGTGATGTCTCGTTCTCCTCCTGCTTGGCACATATTAACTCTTGGAATAACTCTGTACTGTTTTTTTCTCTTAGATGAGCCTGGAGAAATCCCTTGTGTTCCATCACAGTCAAGTCATCCTTGTTCATTAGCATCTCTTTAAAAATTCCAGGTTTTATTATCCGGATCACACCACGAACTATCTCTGCATCTTGGAAGCCTTCTTTGATCCCCTCCTCTACTTGCTTACAGACATTGCTATAACTGATGTCTGACGAATGATCACCAACCTGGCCCCCTTGTACCTTAAACTCCCTTTTCTGGAGATAGGCAAGATCTCTTATGGAAATCATCCCCTCTTGAATGGGTCGGACAACTGTCGGGTTGTGGGATGATGAGTCACTTCGAGACTTATTAGCCTGTGCTGCTAATGGCGGAGAGTCTTCTGGTGACTGAGTTGTCGGTACCATAATGCTTTGTTTGACCCTTTTACTAAGCTCCTCATAGCTAGTGAGCATTGCCAGTAACTCTGCGTTTGTGGAGTCAGATACAGCTGTAGGTAGTACTGGGTCAGTTGTGAAAGCATCACTGTTTGGCAAAGTAGAACTGACTTGGAACATTTGGTTAGTAGTATCTCCATGAGCGCCTATGGGTTGTATTTCTAGCTCTGGCAAACACAATACATTTCGGGTCTTTACAATATCATCAATAGCATCTTTCAAACCCAACTTCAGACATTCCACTGTCTTCTGACTCTAACAAATGCTTACTGTACATGAATGAACTGATTTTGTCAAAGCAGCCTTCATGATCTCCTTCATGGAGTTCAAACAGGTCCCCATCTGACGTTGAACCCATCTCTTTGGCGATGTGAAAGAGCTTTGCCGCTGACAAGGTGAGCAGTGACTTCCGAATGTCCCACACTGGGCTCTTCCTCCCACTCTCTGACATGGCAGCAGCTTTTCACCGTCTTTCATGATGGATCACAGTTCAGCAATGGCACAGTCTCTGCTCCGACTCACCGTTCTTGGCACTCAGCTCGAATCAGCCCTGTCTCGGTCTCAGGTGTCATTTGTTGATCAGCTCCAGCTCCAATCAGGAAGCGGCGCTGATCCCGGACAAGCCCCCATGATCTGTTACGGGTCCCAAGGTTGGGCACCGTAAAGCAGATAGATAACCTGTATAAAAGCAGGTGTGAGATAGCAAATGAGGACACAGTGCGTCTTAATTCATCCCCAGATTGCTTCTGCTGGTTGTTTTATTCAATAATCATGTAAACACAAAACATTGCTCTTATCATTGGTTCAGTCATCCATTTTGTCTCTCCCTAACACACCCATTTTGTTACAGTTTCACTCACAGCCCATTCTTTCCTATGTTTCCCTTGTACTTAATACACTCTCTGTGCGATTTACACACTTGTATTTTTGATTTTACACTTCAATAAATATTATTAGGCACTTAATTAACCTACACTGCACATTTCCAGCAACATGCTAAAAGTTGACACTTGGCCTTTTTTCTATGCCATATCCTCATTACAACGTCTGCAACCACCACAGGTTATGGAATGACCTAATAAGAAACACACGTTATTATATCTTCCAACACAGCACACAGAAACATTAACAACCAGTAACCCACTAACTTCAACATTCTTAACACCAAAAACAACACAGAAACTTCACCCAACCATATTCAAACCCCAAAAGTGCATATTTGTGTGGTCCTGACAGTCTACCGACCTGTATAAAAGCAGATGTGAGAAAGCAACTGAGGACACAGTGCGTCTTAATTCATCCCCAGATTGCTCCTGCCGAGATGGGGGGCGAAATGCCTTGCTGTTTCCAGTTCCCGCAGCAACTGGAGTGATAGAGACGTTCCCCCTCACTGCTGCACATTATAAACTGCCAATGCACCATCAAATAAATTAAATCAAGGTGGACACACCGTCTTAGGTGCGCCACAATAGATCAACCATGATTGAATGGCGGAGTGGACTTGATGGGCCGTATGGCCTAATTCTGCTCCTATCACTTACGAACTTATGAACAGAACGTCAAATTTTGCTTGGGCAGCTAACATCCCAGTAGTATGAACATTGACTTCTCTAACTTCAATTAGCCCTTTCCCTCTCTCTCCAACACTCCCCCTTCCCAGTTCTCCCACTAATCTTATTGTCTCCGGCTATGTTTTATCTCTGTGCCACCCACTCCCCTGTCATCAGTCTGAAGAAGGGTCTCAACCAGAGATGCTGCCCATCCCACTGAGTTCCTCCCGCATTTTGTGTCTTAACTTCGATTTAAAAGACATTTTGACAGGTACGGAAATAGGAAAGTTTGAGAGGGATATGGGCCAAATGCAGGCAGGTGGGAGTAGTTTGTATGTTCTCTCTGTGACTGAGTGGGTTTTCTCCCGGTGCTCCGATTTCCTCCCACATTCCAAAGACGTGCAGGTGTGTAGGTTAATTCTGAAAATTGCCCCCAGTGAGTAGGGTAGACCTAGTGTATAGGTGATCGCTGGTCGCCGCGTACTTGGTGGGCTGAACGGCCTGTTTCCATGCTGTATCTCAAAAGTAAGCTTATATAGAATGACAGTGTATCATTTCACCACGTTGAGCAATACTCTCTGTATCCTGGACATCACCATAATCCAATTTACTTGTCCATCATATGTTAACACCTCAGTTAACATTGAACCCTCTCTCATAAGTTACAGGAATTAGGCCATTCGGCCCATCAAAAGTCTACTCCACCATTCAATGATGACTGATCTATCTTTCCCTCTCAACTCCATTCTCCTGCCTTCTCCCTATAACCCCTGACACTCGTTCTAATCAAGAATCTATCTAACTCCGCCTAAAAAATATCCAATGAGTTTGCCTCCACAGCTGCCTGTGGCAATGAATTCCACAGATTCACCACCTTCTGGCTAAGGACATTCCTCCTCATCTCCTTAAAGGAATGGCATTTAAATCTGAGACTCTGGTCCTCGACCAGGGGTTGTCAACCTCTTTTCATCCCGTTACCCCTGGCAACTTTAATAACACTTATTTAATTTCACTTATTTCTGAGCAACTAATGATGAACAGATACCGTTATACCAGAACCAAACACGACAGTCAATGAGAAAGAATATGTACAAATCCAGTATAAATAAATTTACCCCCTGGTTAGACGAAATTTACCCTCTGGGGGTAAATTTACCCCAGGTTGGGAACCCTTGTCCGAGACTCTCCCATGAGTGGAAACATCCTCTCCACGTCCACGCTGTCCAAACCTTGCACTATGTGGTGCATTTCAATGAATTCCAGAGAGTACAGGCCCACTGCTGTCACAAACCCACTCATTCCTGGGATCATTCTCATAAACCTCCTCTGGACTCTCTCCAGAGCCAGCACATCCTTCCTCAGATATGGTGTACAAAATTGCTCACAATACTCCAAATGTGGCCTGACCAGCGCCTTATAGAGGCTCAGCATTAAATCCCTGTTTTTTGTATACTAGCCCTCTTGAAATAAATGCTAGCACTGCGTTTGCCTTCTTTATTACCGATTTGTCTTGCCGATTACTTTTTTGGGAATCCTGCACCAGCACTCCCAAGCCCCTTTGCACCTTCAATTTCTGGATTCTCACCTTATTTAGAAATTAGTCTATGCATTTTTTTCCCATTCAGTTTTCTCTCAAATTCTGTTTTATACCATCCCTTGAACTCCAGTTTTTAAACATCTGTTCATTATTCACTCTGCCATAATTTGTTTCTAGCATCCTTATCCATCTCAATTAGCTCCTATCCCCCACATATGCTGAATATTCCTTAGTTTAGTTTTAGAGATACAGCGTGGAAGCAGGCCCTTCGGCCCGCAGAGTCCACGCTGACCAACAATCAACCACATGCTAGTTCTATGTTATTCTACACACTCGGGGACAATTCAAAGAAGCCAATTAGCATCAGAGCTGCTGCCTCACAGCACCAGACACTCGTGTCCCTGAATATGTGCGTTTTCACACCTATACATTTTGCCTGATGGGAGAGGGGAAAAGAGGGAATGGCCAGGGAGTGGCTTGTCCTTGATTATGCTGCTGGCCTTGCCAAGGCTGGGAATGAGTTTGATGCTGATCTCGAGTGCTGCGGAGTTTACACATTCTCCCTGTGACCACGTGGCTTCTCCTCCGGGTGTGTGTGCTGACGGATTGTGCTCCCTACCCGCAGGGTTTTTCAAGGGTTGGACGTCAAGAAGAACAGCTCTCCCACAGAGAGCTGCGAGCAGCCCAAGTCCCAACCTAGATCCAGTTCTGGGGAGACCATGGACTCCGTCGACATTCCATTATCGGACTACAGCAGCTGGAAAATCGAACTGACACGCCCAATAACACACCCGCCCACATGCCCACTGATATGCCCACCGAAATGCCCAGTCACGCCCACTGACATGCCCTCCGACATGCCCACAGCAATGCCTGCCGACATGCCCACCAACATGCCCACTGACATGCCCCCGACATGCCCACCAACATGCCCACCGTCATGCCCAGCGACATGCCCACCAACATGCCCAGCGACATGCCCACCAACATGCCCACTGACATGCCCCCCGACATGCCCACCAACACGCCCACCGTCATGCCCAGCGACATGCCCACCAACATGCCCACTGACATGCCCACTGTCACGCCCACAGTCATGCCCACCGACATCCCACCGACATGCCCACTGTCACGCCCACCGACATGCCCACCGACATGCCCACAGTCATGCCCACCGACATGCCCACTGTCATGCCCACCATCATGCCCACCGACATGCCCACAGACATTCCCATCGACATGCCCACTGACATGCCCACTGACATGCCCACCGACATGCCCGTCGACATGCCTGCTGACAATCCCACTGACATGCCACTGACATGCCCACCGTCCCGCCCGTCAACACACCCGTCGACACGCCTGCGGACAGGCCCGCCAACAAGCCCGAAGAGCCGCAAAAAAAGGTAACGGGTGAACCCCTTCCCTCATGTACCGCACGGTGGTGCTGCCGTAGTGTTGCAGCACTTGCAGTGCCAGAGACCTGAGTTTGAACTGTACAGAGTTCTCCCCATGCCCTGCGTGGGTTTTCTCCGGGCTCTCCGTTTCCCTCCCACACTCCAAAGACGTGCAGGTTTGTAGGTTAATTGGCTTGGTATAAATGTAAATTGTCTCTTGTGTATGTGGGGTAGTGTTAAAGTGTGGGGATCACTGGTCAGTGCGGACTGTGTGGGCCGAAGGGCTTGCTTCCCTGCTGTGTCTCTAAAACTAATAAACTAAAACTGCCGCGAGGAACTGTACATGCCTGCGTACTTTAAAAAAAACGCAAAGTAACTCATAACTCAACTGGAGTAACTCAGCGGAGTTAAAGGGTCCCGGCCTGACGTTTCAAGCACAAAATGTTTTACGACGAGACTGTTCTAACTTTGTGAAAACAAAATGCTTTCCCAGAATACTGCCTGGATTAGAGGGCTTCAGCTACAGGGATAGGTAGGATAGACTTGGATTGTTTTCTGTGCCACGTCAGAAGATGAGAGGAGACTTGGCAGATGTATACAAAATTATGAGTGGTCCAGATAGGGCAGACAGTCAGAATCTTTCGCCCCCAGGCTGCAAATGTCCAAGACAACACCTATCCACATCCTCCAGAAATGCTGCCTGACCTGCTGAGAGTATAGTTTAGTTTATTATTGTCACGTGTACCGAGGTGCAGTGTAAAGCTATACAGTTAGCGGAAGGACAATACATGATTACAATCAACCCATCCACAGTGTAGAGATATAGAATTAAGGGAATAATGTTTAGTGCAAGGTAGAGTCTGATTTAAGATAATCTGAGGGATACTTTAAGAATACGGGGTAAGTCATTTAGAACGGAGATGAGGAAAAGCTTTTCCACACAGAGAGTTGTGAATGTGAAATTATCTGCCTCAGAGGGCAGCAGAGGCCTGTTCTCTTTGAAGAGAGAGCTTGGCAGAGCATTTAAAGATAGCGGAGTCAAGAGATATGGGGAGAAGGCAGGAACGGGATACTAATTGTGGATGATCAGCCATGATCACAGCGAATCGCAGTGCTAGCTCAAGGAGCCGAATGGCGTACTCCTGCACCTATTGTCTATTGTCTTCAATTAATAATAATGAATGGATAAAAATGTTATTAGCCAAGTATGTCCACATACAAGGAATTTACCTTGGTGCTTTGCTCGCAAGTAATAACAAGATATTGAGTAGACAATTAAAAATAAAATATTATAATTGAAACATGCAAAAATAAAGTACCAGAGTAATAAGAGGCTACAGACATTTGGCTGTTGAGTAGAGTTACTGCTCGTGGGAAGAAGCTGTTTTTATGTCTGGCTGTGGCAGCTTTGATAGTCCGGAGTCGCCTCCCAGAGGGAAGCAATCCAAAGAGTTTGTGGCCAGAGATGGGAGCGGCAGAATACATCTGCCAATGCGGTAGATGGTAGGTCGGGACTGCTCTCTGGTTGGTGATAGGATGGTTCGAACATAGGACAGTACAGCACAAGAATAGGCCCTTTTGGCCCCCAATGTTTGTGTTGAACATGACGCCAGGTTAAATTCACCTCTGCCTGTACATGATCCATATCCCTCTCTCCCCTCTACTTCCATGTGCCCACTTAAAAGCTTCATAAACATCCCTGTCGTATCTGCCTCCACCACCACCCCAGGTCAAGCATTCCAGGCCCCCACCACTGCCCTGCTCATCCCTAATAAACTTTCCCCCTTTCACCTTATAGCGATGACCTCTAGTCTTGCACATTTGCAGCCTGAGGTAAAAAGATTCTGAGTGTCTAATCTAACTGTGTCTCTCATAATTTCATACACTTCTAACTGGTCAGGATCGAACCTGGGTCTCTGGATCTGTGAGGTAGCAACTAATAACTAATCTCATGATTTTATATACGTCTATAAGATCACCACTCATCCAATATAGAGGAAAGGAGCAGCCTGGCTTGATGATAGAACTGGAAAGTTGGATTGGAAATATCTAAATTCCCATCCGTACTGTTTTGTTTTCCAGCCGAATTAATCATTAGCACCTTCCTTATCCCCCCACGCAATGGACACGGCAACTTCGGGACTCTCGTTGTGGATCCGCACCGTTTCCTGCTTGCCTTTGTTCCACCACAAGGACCACAAGCACACCATCTCGGGTGCTTCCCGCAGCTCCAGGGTGCCATGCCCTAAGTACAACAAGTGGAACGAAGAAAATTGCATCATCCACGTCAGCCTCGAGAACGGCAATAGGAATCGCTACAAAAGAATTGTGATATGTGCATGGACACAGCATGGAAACAGGCCCTTCGGCCCACCGATTCCACGCCGACCAGCGATTGGATAGGATGCACTAGTTCCTGCACTCGATGGACAATTTACTGAAGCCAATTAACCTGCAATCCCGTATATCTTTGAAATGTGGGAAGAAACCAGAGCACTGGTGATTAGTCAGGGGTTATGGGCCTACTGCAGTGGATGTTTTACTTTGGACTTACAGTGTTGGAAACAGGCCCTATGGCTCACTGAGTCCACGCTGACCATCAACCATCCCATACACTGGCACTATCCTACACACTAGGGACAATGTACAATTTACAGAAGGACAATCAACTTGCAAACTTGCACGTCTTTGGAGTGTAGGAGGAATCCGAGTCACACCCGGAGAAAACCCACACGGTCACAGGGAAAACCTACAAACTCCATGCAGACAGTACCTGTAGTCAGGATCGAACCGGGTCTCAGGCGCTTTTAAGGCGGCAGCTTAGTTACGCCCAATTGTTAGCAACCTTATCCGAATCTGTTGGAGACAAAATAAATGATACAAAGATTTTAACTCCACCCGATTAGTTTCTTAGTAATGCAGTCCACTTTAATATTTATTGCCACAGAAGCATGTAGAGGCAAGTCAGTGAATATCTTTAAGATACAGGTTCTTGATTAGTATAGGTGTCAGGGGTTATGGTGAGAGGCAGGAGAATGGGGTGAGGAGAAAGAGATAGATCAGCCGTGACTGAAGGGCCTAATTCTACTACTATATGTTATGAACAAGGCAGCAGACAGCACCCGTAGTCAGGATCGAACCCAGGTCTCTGGTGCTGTACGGCAGCAACTCTGCCGCTGCTCCACCGTGACTCCCTACATTTCCTTGATTTTCTGCCTTGTGGCTCTTTTGAAAGATTACAGGTACATTATCTAATTGCAAACCGAAGGCAAGATCCCTGCAGAGGATCCAGGGACATCGTCTTGGGTTGTTCTGTTTGCTGATTTTTCAAAATAAATTGCTTCTACTTTGTAAGAAGCTTAGTTTAATTTATTGTCATGTGCACAGTGAAAAGCTTTTGTTGTGTGCTAACCAGTCACCGGAAAGACAATACATGATTACAATCGAGCCATCCACAGGGTATAGAAACATGATAAAGGGAATAACATGAATAACGTGAATTAGTGCAAGATAAAGTTCACTAAAATCCGATTGAAGATAGTCCGAGCATCTCCAATGAGGTTGAGAGTAGCTCAAGGCTGCTGTCTGGTTGTTGGTGGAACGGTTCAGTTGCCTGATAACAGAAAGTGGGATAACATTGAGCTGATGTGAAAGGGTATTCAATGGATGGTGTGAACTCGATGGTCCAAAGGGCCTGTTTCCACTCTGTATCTCTAAACTTAACTGACCACAGGCCTGAGAAGTGATTGCACATGACTGGTCAAATAACGGGGTCACATTTTTCTAAGATACACACAGAATACTGGAGTAACTCAGCGGATCAGGCAGCATCTGTGGAGAGAAGGAATGGGTGACGATTCGGGTCGAGACCCTTCTTCAAACTGAGACTCAGGGGAGAGGGAGTCTGAAGATATGGAAGATTAAGGTGTGAAAATGACAGATCAAAGCAGACGATGCAGGTCGAAGCAGAGCATTTTTTTAACACTTGTTTGTTTTCTGGTAACAGGTAACCCTTATTAAATCCCTTTCAGAAGGTCCTCAGTGCCCCCCTCCCTCTCAATACACCTAGCGTCTGAAGTAAATACTTTTTCCCTTCCTCTCCAGGTGACCAACCAAGACAGGGCCCCTTTCGTAATCCAGAGAGCCATGTCAGAGAACAACCTGGAAGGGGATTGGCAGGGCTATCAGCTTGTCCTGATCCTCTCAGAAGACGGAGCTGAGGAATAAAACATCGGTTCCTTGATGCTGGAAGATGTACAGTCTTCCGTCTAAACTCAATGTGTTGGAGTAGTTCAGCAGATCAAGGTGGCGCAGTGGTAAAGTTGCTGCCTTACAGCGTTAGAGACCCCGGTTCCATCCTGACTCCAGGTGCTGTCTGTACGGAGTTTGTACATTCTCCTCATGACCGCGTGAGTTTTCTCTGGGTGTTCCGGTTTCCTCCCACCCTCCAAAGACATGCAGGTTTGTAGGTTAATTGGCTTCTATAAAATATTTGTCTCTGGTGTGTAGGATAGTGCTAGTGTACAGGTGATCGTGGGTCCACGTGGACTCAGTGGGCCGAACAGCCTGTTTCAAATCTGCATACACTAAAAAACTGAACATAACGAAACATAAGCTTATCCAGTTTGGGTTGAATCTGAAAAAGTGCCCCAACCCAAAACGTCGCCTGTCCATGCCTTCCAATGTGTGGAAGCAGGCACTTCGGCCCTACACGCCCATGCCGACCAACATGCCCATCTACACTAGTCCCACCTGCCTGCATTTGGCCCATGGCCCTCTAAACCCATGCTATCCATATAGCTGTCCAAAAGGTTTTTAAACATTTTGATAGTTTTCTTTAGAGATGCAGCATAGAAACCACTGGCCCATTGAGTCCACGCCAACCATCCTTTACACTAGTTCTATGTTATACCACTTTCTCACCTACACCATACACAATAGTGACCAATTTTTCAGAAGCCCATTAACCTACAATTGTAGATGGGATATGAAGGAATCCGGAGCACCCGGAGGAAATGCATGCGGTCACGGGGTGAACGTGCAAACTCCACACTTACAACACCCGTGGTCAAGATGGAACCTAGGTCTCTGGCGCTGTGAGGCAGTGGCTCTGCCAGCTGAGCCTCTGTGCTGTGTTAAGGATACAGCACGGAAACAGGCCTTTTGGCCCACTGAATCCACGCTGACCATCGATAACCCATCCACACTAGTTCCATGTTATCCCACTTTCTCATCCTCTCCCGACACACTTTCTCATCCTCTCCCTACACACACAATTTACAGAGACCAATTAAACAAATATTGACATTATAATATTATTGAGTGCAAATCGGGGTGGAAGATTGCAACCTTCATGTGGTCCGCCCTGTTTTGATGAATGCAATCAACCCGGCATGCACAATCAAATAACATCAAATAGAACAAGTTGTCCAACAACTTTAGGCTGTGCATTCCATACGCAAGAAGAAGAGTGCAAATCAAAGTGATGTAAATCCTTTTGTAGTGTGCTGCAAGATTTGAAACGGTATTGCAACTAAGCCCCACTCTGAATCATTTAGAATTCTATAACTTATGCAGTACATACCTTTAAAAAGGAGATGAGGAGGAATTTCTTTAGCCTGTGGGTGGTGAATCTGTGGAATTCACTGCCACAGACAGCTGAAGAGGCCAAGTCAATTAATATTTTTAAAACACAGATTGCCAGATTCTTGATTTGTGCAAGTGTCAGGGGTTATGAGAAGGTAGGAGAATGGGGTTGAGATAGAAAGATAGATCAGCCACAATTGAAGGGCGGAGTAAACCCGATGGGTCGAATGGCCTAATTCTGCTCCTATGACTTATAAACGTGTTCACTGGATATGTAGCTTTCTATTCACAAAGCAAGACTGCAATGTAAATAAGTGTAAAAGCAAACAATGATGCTGGTTTAATACCAAAGATAGACACGAAGTGCTGGAGTAACTCAGCGGGTCAGGCAACGTCTCTGGAAAAAATGGATGGGTCACGTTTCGAGTCAGGACCCTTCTTCAGACTACAAGTAGTTGGGGGGGGAGGGGGTGGAAGGAAGGGTGAAGAGCTGGAGGTGAGAAAATCAGGAGCCATCAGGGTCGGCCACAAATGAGCTCAGGTGGGGAGCCTGGTAGCTCCATTGTTGACGTTGAAGGTGTGATCTCAAGAGAAACAGTTGGAGAACTGTATAAAATTACTAGGGAGGAGGAAGGCGGGCAATGGTGAAGGGGGAGTAGGTGTAAGATTAAGTTAATTAAAATTTGACAATTCAATGTTCATAGAGCAGTCCTGAACTATCTACCTAATGGTGACCCTTGGACTATCCCTGATCAGACTTTGCTGGCTTTACCTTGCACTAAACGTTATTCTCTTACCATTTATCTATACACAGTGAATGGATCATCGTGTATTGTCTTTCTGCTGACTGGTTAGCATGCAACAAAAAGCTTTTCACTGTGCCTCGCTACACATGGCCATCAATTAAACTGTAACTAACATAAAGCTATGTACAAGTTGCCCAAGCGAAATATGAGGTGCTGTTCCCCCAGTTTGAATGTGGCCTTTCTCTAGCAGTGGAAAAGACACAGGACAGAAAGCTCAGTGTGGGTCATAAGGAATAGGAGTAGGATTAGGCCATTCGGCCCATCAAGTCAAACTCTGCCATTCGATCATGGTTGAACTATCTCTCCCTCGTAACCCCATTCCTCTGCCTTCTCCCCATAACCACTGACTCCTGTACTAATCAAGAATCTATCTCTGCCTTGTTCATTGACTTGGCCTCAACATCCTTCAGTGGCAAAGAATTCCACAGATTCACCACCTTCTGACTAAAGAAATGTCTCCTCATCTCCTTCCTAAAAGAACATACTTTAATTCTGAAGCGGTGTTCAAAGAAGGGATGAAGGTATAAGTTAGTTGCCTTGCAACACAGTGGGAAATGTGAGGTCGCTGAAAAAAACAAGATTGACGTGCTGCCTGCACTGGTGAGGACTCGGAGGGAATGCCGAGTGTGCAGTGATCTTGGTGTTTATGGAGTCATGACACCAAGAGAACATCCTGGAGTCTGGTGCGAGTGTGGATAGCTTTCTGACTGTTCGGGTGGACAGGGACTGCAGAGAGAGAGTGATAGTGGTTGGTACAACTGGTCACATCATGGTGAACGAGCGTGTGTGTGTGGCCCGGACATTGAACAGATGGCTGTGGATCTCCGCTTATGCTGTGTGCCCTGGGGATTCTCACATGTCGTTGTGGCGGGTGTTTATGTTTAATCTTTAAGTAGTTTTGTAGCTTGGTGCTTTTTTGGTGTGACTGTATGGTAAATCAAATTTCACTGTACCTCGGTACACGTGACAACAAAGGACCATTGGAAATGTTGGTCAAACGGGCGATCACGTAGGCCTCGTAGGCCTAGTGTTCAGCGAAACAATCGCCCAGGCTACGTTTGGAAATTTACTTATTGTTTTTTTTCTCTTCTACCCCCAGAGTTGGTCATTCCAGACGACGGGAACATATATTATGCGGTAGGCCCCCCTGTGAACTTTGACTTCATCCTGAGGAAGAAGAAGATAGGATACCAATGTAACAACCTCTCCAGAACGGCCATGATGGGATTCATTGCAGACAGAATCTTGGCAAGCAGAATGAGCAAGGTCAGGATGTGAGAGGAGGCTGGCTTTGCTGTCAGTACTTCCACACCCTCTGGCGGAGATGAACCTTACCACTAAGAATTGAGAGCCCCGGAATATGTGTGAATAAATTTGCCTTGACTGTATTTATCTAACAACATGGATGGCTTTGAGTAAAAGCCCTACCCTCCTCCTTTGGAAGGCAACACTTGTCCATTGTTGAAGATTGTTTTGCACACCAGCCCTGCTTGGATCTGACTGAGGCTCTCAGGCTGGAGAGGGGTTGGCAGCTTCCCCTGCGACTCTGTAAACTTAAATTGGGGGAGGCAAGGAAGAAACCATATTGGCCAACTTGGTTGACTAAATGTGGTTGTTTGGCTTTGTTTCTTGCAGAGCCACATTCAAACTAGTGAACCACCTTCTCTCCCTAGTCAGTGGCCAGATGATGAATGCTTTTGGAAAGTGTTTGGATTGGCCTTTTTGAACTCCTGGGCAGATGTTTCCTGTCTATTTCCCCCTCCCTCCTTCCCTGCCTAATAATTTAATCTCCTCTTGGATATACAGAACTAGACCCACCTTCAACAAAAGACATCTGAAAAGGAGGTGTTGGGTCGCCAATGATATTGTACTTGTCTCAAAATTCTGGTCAGTTTTTTGAGAACTGTTATTTTGTGTGTACATTTGTAAATGTGATCTGTGTCATGGAGGGACCTGTGGAGTCGTAGCAGATGCTGAGCGTCACAACTATCTGGAAGGTGATTTTTATAGCTTTTCTGTCCTTTTATTCTGGAACAATGTTGGTGTGTTCTGCACAATTCTCACACAAACACACTCTCTCACTCTCACTCTCTCACTCTCACTCACCCACTCTCTCACCCACTCTCTCACCCACTCACTCACTCACCCATTCACTCACACTCACTCACACTCACTCACTCTCAATCTCACTCTCAATCTCGCTCTCACTCTCAATCACTCACACTCACTCACTCACTCTCTCTCACTCACTCTCACTCTCACTCACACACTCACTCTCACTCACTCTCACCCACTCACACTCACTCTCACTCACTCACACTAACTCACTCACTCTCACTCACTCACACTCACTCGCTCTCACTCACTTGCTCTCACTCACTCTCACTCACTCTCACTCACTCACTCTCACTCACCAGGGTTGCCTGATTGAAATTTTAATTTAGAGCCAAAAACATCAGGGAAAAACCATAAAAAACCCAAACATTACTAGAAAAGCCCATAAAAATGCCAAACAATCATTAATATATATTTCATACACACATCACATGAAAAGCTCCGGATCCACGTCAATACTATCCCCTCCACTCAAAAGAGTGGAACATATGGCAAAACTTTTGGCTGATGTGAAGTTTATCATCATTTCTGGAGATGCAGTGAAGTCTTTGCAACATTTGCTTGAAAGCAATAGTTCTGCCCTGATTCTCACAATAGCATCAAGAAAATTCAGCTGCATTCTGTTTCTTACCTTCATTTTAACAGAGGATACAAGAGAAAATATCCTCTCAACTACAGCATTGGTGACAGGGGTAATTAGGCAAGTAAGGGCAAAGGTGGCATCTCTTTAATTCCCTGATGCTGAGGTACACCAATCCAAAACTGTTGAGTGTCTGTCGGGAGTCCATATTTCTTAAATGGAGCGTCTTTTTTCCATCTATCGTCGTGACTATACCTCGAGGTCGAGAATGATAGTCTACGTTCTGTTGTTTTTACATTCTGTTGTCTTTATGGACTCTCAGGAGGCTTATGAGTCCAATCCTAGCTTTGAAATTCTTTGACATTCATGTCAGGTAATTCCAGATGGCAGATCGGGCTTTGGATGTTGCTGCCTTTCTTTCCGTTTTCTTCTCATTTCTTCTAATTCTGTGCATCTCTTGGCTTTGAATGTCGCTGTTCCTTCTTGGATGATGGTTCGCCGGAGTTTCCTGTCCTTGGCATTGGTACCATAACATTCTTGAAGTAACCTTCTTGCCTCTTGATAGCCTTGACTGTCAGACTTATTTTGACAAGTTTCTGCAAGTACCTTAGCACTTCCGCTTGTGTAATATGCCAGAAATTGTAAGCGCTCTTTTTCATCAGGAATTTTCATTTCTAATACTTTGTCAAATACCATTATGAAAGCTTCATACCGCAAAGGATCACCATTATATGTAGGAATTTCTATTGGTGGTAGGGTGAAAGAGAGATTTTGTTTAGCTACGGGCTTGTTGAATTCAGCTTGCTCCTCCACCAATTTACGTAATCCATCTCGAGATTCTTGGCTTGGTGCAAACAAATGATGGACAGTTCTCTGATAATAATACTGGCTTGCTCGAGCCTGTGTATCAGGCCTCAGAAAAAATACTGGGCTGTTGGTTTGTCCCGAGCCTCTACAGACGCCCCATCAGTAGTTTGCTTCGGTCTCTTAGGGAGTGATCCTTTCTTTATCATATAATCAAAAATTTGTCAAAATAAAGTCTGGCCTATGAGGCGTTACATAGTTAACCTAGTTTTCCCAGTGTGACACAAATAATTCCAATTTAAAGTTAACAGATGCTGGTATTTTCTCCATTATACAAAATATCCATTGTGATGTCCATCCATGCATTCAGAGTTGGGCTCCCCTGTGATAACCATTTCTTTGTGAGAGCTTTTTTACCAGCTACTATCAATATATTCAGTAAGTATTTGTCTTTTTTCCACCAGTCTTCAGATATGTCCAAAAAACATGGTCTTACTCTCCAGGGGCACATGACATTAAAAAATGTTTTGTAAGGCATCATGTAACTCTCTCCAAAAATCATTAATAACAGGGCAATCCCAGAGAACATGGTAATGATCTGCCTTTAAATTTCCACATTTTCACCAACAAACTTGGGAGTTCCCACTGTAATGGGATTTCTGAGAAGGTATAATAAATACCTTATGAGGCTTTTCCAACTAAACTCCCTCCAGTTTTGTGAGCTGGTACACTTCCATTGATACCTCCATATTGTTGTCCATTCTTCCTCGGATATAATTATCCCTCCTTCCTTCTCCCATTTCATTTTAATATATAAGGTTGAGTGTGATTTAAGATTCAATAACCCTTTATACATATTTGAAATAATTTTACTACCACTATTTGAGTTAGAAACATAGAAACATAGAAATTAGGTGCAGGAGCAGGCCATTCGTCCCTTCGAGCCTGCACCGCCATTCAATATGATCATGGCTGATCATCCAACTCAGTATCCTGTACCTGCCTTCTCTCCATACCCCCTGATCCCTTCAGCCACAAGGGCCACATCCAACTCCCTCTTAAATATGGCCAACAAACTGGCCTCAACTACCTTCTGTGGCAGAGAATTCCACAGATTCACCACTCTCTGTGTGAAAAACGATTTTCTCATCTCGGTCCTAAAAGACTTCCTCTTTATCCTTAAACTGTGACCCCTTGTCCTGGACTTCTGCAACATCGGGAACAATCTTCCTGCATCTAGCCTGTCCATCCCCTTAAGACTTATTTAGCTTTCCTAAATAATCCCATCAAACCTATACTCAACTCCGTTTTATTTTTTACATTTTTATTAACATAGTTCCGCATCTGTAAGTATCGATAGAAGTTTTGTTTTTCTAACAGGAATTTTTCTTTAAGCATTTCAAAAGGTAACAGTGCTCCTTCCTTCATTATGTTACAAAGAGCAGTTATGCCTTTAACTGTCCACTCTTTAAACCCACTATCTAATTTATTAGGAGTAGAGCCTGTGTCATATGCGCACCATATAAAAATTCCTCTAAATGATACTCTGTTATAACTGTTTTCCATATTTTAAGAGTCAATTTTATCCAAGGATTTTCAATAGCATTTATAAACTCTTCTAGGTTGCTGTCAGCTATGATCGCTTATACAGGAATGACGAGTGTTCTCTCTTCAATATTTTGCCATTGAGCATCATATGATGGGTGCATCAGAATATCATAAATCTTAACTGTGTTGCCTAATAATAATCTTTGAGAGAGGGTAGACCCCAACCCCCTTTTCTTCTGTAAGGTTTTGAGACAGGTCGTAAGTCTTTTACCTGGCCATATATATCTTGACAATATTTTGTCCCATTCATTAAATTGTGTTTGATTATTCTCTATTGGTAGGGTCTGAAATAAATATAACAGTCTTGGAAATATGTTCATTTTAATAGATTAAATTCTCGAGCTGAGACTTAAGAAAGGAATTAGGTTCCATCTAGCTATATCCTCCTAATTGATTTGGTGTATAGGTCAATAATTGCATTCTGATAATTCTGTAAAATCCCTTGGTATAATGATGCCCAAATATTTGAGTTGTGTTTTACCTATGTTAATCTTGTATCCTGATAGTTGACCGTATTGTTCGAGTGATGTAGGTAGAGAGTTTGTCGGTTGCCCCAATTAAATCAAAATATCATCCGCATAACAGGCCCATTTATGTTCAGTCCCTTGAATAGTAATATCTTTTATTTCTTCATTTGTATCTTATATATTGCGCTAGTGGTTCCAAATATAATGCAAGAGTAATGGTGACCACGCACATCCCTGTCTTGAACCCTTTCTAGAGAAAAACTCTTTGATATATATCCGTTAACTTTAATTCTAGCAGTGGGCTTATTATATAGTGCCTGTATGGTTTTAATAATAGTGTCATGCAGGCCAAATCTATGTAGAACTCGATAGAGAAAATTCCATTTCACAGTCGAATGCCTTTTCAGCGTCCACACTTATCACTATTGCTTCATCTATGCTGATGACCTCTGCATCACCACCCAACAGGAGAACTTCCAGAAGATCGAGTCTGTCCTGGAAAGCGCCCTCGAAGAGATGACAACCTACTACAATAACAACCACCTGAAACCCAACCCATCAAAAACCCAACTATGCAGCTTCCACCTTCAAAATCAAGATGCAGGGAAACAACTGAGCATCTCATGGGATGGTCACAAACTCTCCAACCACTTCCACCCCGTGTACCTCAGAGTCACAGTCGACAGGACACTCTCTTTCAAAACCCATCTTCAGAACACCAAAGCCAAGGTCAACACTCGCAGCAACATCCTGCGCAAACTGGTAAACTCAAAGTGGGGCGCTGATCTACCAACCATCCGTGCAACTGCCCTAGCCCTGTGCTTCTCCACAGCTGAATACGCGTGCTCAAGCTGGAGCCGCTCCCACCACACCAAACTGGTTGACACAGCCCTCAATGACACTTGCCGCATTATCACGGGATGCATAAAGACAATACCAGTCCCGTGCCTCTACGCCCTAGCTGGTATTGCCCCCCCCCCCCCCCCCCCCCCCCCCCCCCCCCCCATATTAGACGATCCATCATCGCCCAAGACGAGTGGAGAGCACAGGAGATCGATACCAGGCACCACCTGCATGGACCCACAGCACCTCCACCCCGACTGAAATCCAGAGCCAGTTTCTTGCAGACAGTCCCACCTCTCCAGACAACCAAAGAAACAGCAAGGACCAACATCTGGAAAGATGATTGGAACCAGCTCAACACACGAGCCCACGACTGGATGGAGAGAGGAATCACTCCGACTGAATGCCTCGCCAGCGGGCACGACCTTCCATGGCCAACCTGGAAGACCCTCAACAGATTACGAGTGGAGCAGGGGAGGTGCAAAGCACTTATGAAAACATGGAACTACCAGGCAGAAGACACATGCAGCTGTGGAGCAGTACAGACAATGTCCCATCTACTGGAGTGTGACGACGCCCCCCAATGCAGCCCCCAGGACCTGGCTGAACCCACCCGACCAGCTGTGACCTGTACCAGATACTGGCAGAACAACATCTGAGATTGCAACGGACTCGAAGAAGACTATTGCTTCAATTTTTTTTTTTTAATTTTAGTCATATTGCCCTGTGTTTGACGTTGCCAAATAAACCCTGTCTGGTCATTGTGTATTCATTTAGGCAAGAACTTACCGTTTGGCCATGAATAATTTATAATCTACATTAAGAACCGATATCGGTTTAAATGACAAACACTCTGTTTTATCTTTACCTTCTTTTGGTATAGCAGAGATAATTGCCTCCCTCCAGCTTGGTGGTATTTGTGCCTTTTTTTAAACCCAGTTTAATGTACTGAGTATAATAGGTGTTAAGTCATCTTTAAATTCCTTATACCATTCTGCCGTACAACCATCAGATCCTGGTGACTTGCTCAACTTGAGCCTACTAATTGCAATTTTTGAATCGCCCTCTTGTGTCTCCAGTCATTATCTTGTTTTGTTCTTCATTTAAGATAGGCAAATTTACGGAATTCAGAAATGTGTCTACTTGAGTTTGGTTACTTCCTGGAACTTCAGAATACAGAGTTTTGTAGAGTACTTCAAAGGCTTCCTGACTTTCACTTAATTTACGTTTCAATACTTTTGTTCTTGAGTATCTGATTCTGTGAACTGTATTTTCAGCCATCTTTTCTTTTCAGTTTCAACACCAATACTTTCATAGATTTAGAATCACTTTCATAGTGCCTGTGTTTAAGGAATGTAGATGGTTTATATATGCAACCAATAACATAGTTACCTCAGTACCATTAACCCCGCCTAGTTAACATCAATCATAATGCCTTCCCCTCCCTGGGTACAGTTCAGTAGAAGAATGTAGCCAGTGCTTGAGGATGTATGTAATACCCTGTGCCATCATTAAAAGATGTTGCACACTTTAAGAGTTTGTGAATTGCTTATTTACATGGTGTCAAAGCTGGAAGGCACTTGCGTCTCCTGTCTATCGGGTTTTATTTCTTTTTTTGATTTGTGCCTTTTTGTGCCTAATCTCTCTGACCATGGCATCCTCTTGCAGAAAGCCCGCGCAGCTTGTCTTTGATGCTGACATCTCTGAGCGCTGGGCCACGTTTGAATTTGATTTCACACACTTTGTCAACGTCGCACAACGCGCTGATCCTGACTCCCTTAAAGCCTCCATCCTACTCAACCTTGTCGGACCTGATGCCATGAAGAGAGCCAGAACTTTCACCTACGCTCCAGCGGTCCTGGACGACATCAATGTGGTGACTACTCCTGCAGAATCTGCCAGTGATCCCGCTTGCCTGCTACGTAAGTTCAGGGAGATTTGTGACCTGCCCTCGAACCACATTCTAGAGAGGGCACGGTTCATAGAAACATAGAAACATAGAAATTAGGTGCAGGAGCAGGCCATTCGGCCCTTCGAGCCTGCACCGCCATTCAATATGATCATGGCTGATCATTCAACTCAGTATCCTGTACCTGCCTTCTCTCCATACCCCCTGATCCCTTCAGCCACAAGGGCCACATCCAATTCCCTCTTAAATATGGCCAACGAACTGGCCTCAATAACCTTCTGTGGCAGAGAATTCGACAGATTTACCACTCTCTGTGTGAAAAACGATTTTCTCATCTCGGTCCTAAAAGACTTCCCCCTTATCCTTAAACTGTGACCCCTTGTCCAGGACTTCCCCAACATCGGGAACAATCTTCCTGCATTTAGCCTGTCCAACCCCTTAAGAATTTTGTAAGTCTCTATGAGATCACCCCTCAATCTTCTAAATTCCAGCGAGTACAAGCCGAGTCTATCCAGTCTTTCTTCATATGGAAGTCGTGCCATCCCAGGAATCAGTCTGGTCCATCCCAGGAATCAATCAATCTTTACAAGGAAACAGTTGTCGGATGAACCTGTTGAATGTTTTTGTGTTGATTTGCGTTATCTCGCCCAGCGGTGCCGTTTTGGTGACATGACATACCAGAGACATTTTAGTAACTGGCATGCGTGACCAGAAGCTGCGATGTGAGCTTCTAAGGGACCCGGATCTAACATTGGAAAAAGCCATGCATGCCTGCAGATTGTCTGAGGTCGTTGTATTGCCAGATAACCACCGGGACTCGGGCAATAAATCTCTCAACCTGGCTGGGTTTAGGAGACCACAGCCTTGGATGGAAAACAATGCTTTTCTCCCGCGTGCCAACCCAGGTTCTGGTGAAGTGCCCCCAAAAAGGTGCCCAAACTGTAACTACATGCACCACAGACTGTCGACGTGCCCCGCCTATGGCAAGGCCTGTAACTTTTGTAAAAAACTGAATCACTTCTCTGCTGCCTGTCGTTTATTACATTCCCGTGGGAGACAGGTACAGATTTCCAGACTGAGTCTAAACCTGCTGAGACAATCTGATGTCTGTTATGACACAGCCCAACATAGCTGAATCCTATGATGCAGATCCAATTAATTCTCCCGAGGATTCGAATATGTTCACCCTCCTCCAGGCACCCGACCAACGTTCTGATCCCTCCGTATCTGTAACTGTCAATGATGTAACCTTCCTTGAAAAGTTAGACACAGGTGCGAAGGTCAGCGTTTTGTCAATAAATCTTTTCAACAAGATAAGAAATAATGAGCCCCTGGTTGCTGACAATGCTACCCTGCACACTTATGGTGGAGAAATTCTAAGGCCTGCGGGGAGGGCCACTTTAACTTGCGTGCTGCAAAAAGCCACGAGAAACCTGGTTTTCTATGTTTTGAACTCTGACTGTGTAACCCTGCTGGGCAACCGTGCGTGCCAAGATCTTGGCCTGGTGTCCTTCGACCGCACGATCCACAAAGTGCAACTGTCGTTTAACCCGGTTGCAGAATACCAGGACCTGTTCAACGATGACCTGGGAAAGTTACCACTGACATACCATATTTCCATTGACCCAAATATACAACCTATGGTTCGCGCACTTCACAGGGTGTCTCACGCCATGAAAGACAGGGTCGAGGTGATGCTTAACAACATGGTCGAAAAGGGGGTGCTAGAAGCGGTTAGCGAGCCCACTGATTGGGTCTCCACCATGGTTGCCACGATAAAGAAAGACAAGAATGAAATACGTGTGTGTATCAACCCGAAGGACTTAAACCTTGCCATCAGGCGACCACACTACCCCATGCGGTCAGTTGAGGACGTGGCAGCTCAGGTCAGGCAAGCCACCATCTTTTCGGTCCTAGACGCTAAGAACTCGTTTTGGCAGATCCCGTTGGACAAGGCGTCTTCTGACCTGACGACCTTCGCCACACCGTTTGGCAGATTCAAGTTCCTGCGAATGCCATTCGGCATCAATTCCGCTAGCGAGGTGTTCCAGCAAATGATGGAGCATATATTCTCGGACCTGCCATGTGCCATCATCGTGGATGATATCCTGGTTTATGGGAAGGACATTGCCGAGCATGACCTGAACCTCCGCCGCGTCCTGGATCGGGCGCGGAAGGCCAACCTGATGCTGAATCCCAAGAAATGCCGGTTTCGTGTCTCAGAAGTCACATATGTTGGACACGTTTTCACCTCTAACGGACTAAAACCTGACCCCTTGAAGGCAGCTGCCATCTCCGAGATGGCAGCCCCCACCGACGTGCCAGGTCTACAATGATTCTTGGGCATGGTGAATTACCTTGGGAAGTTTGTACCCAAACCTCAGTGAGCTGAGTGCTCCCCTGCGGCAGCTGACAAAAAAGGATATCGCCTGGGTCTGGCTCCCACATCACCAGCAGGCATTTGACTGCCTCAAATCGAAACTGATTAACACTCCGACGTTGCGGTTCTTCGACGTGAGTCGCACCATCACCGTCACCTGTGAAGCTTACAAGTTCAGTCTGGGTGCGGCTTGCCTTCAGTCTGTCGATGGATCGCTACATCCTGTCTCCTATGCCCCGCCACTCTCATACCAGCAGCCGGCTGCCGTCCCAGCCAGTGTTCCCTGCATGCCTCGATCCCCATATCGAGCGCCCTGTTCCCCTCTGTGCGGGTCCCCTGTTGCCGGTCACAGTTCTCACTCTCCTGTTTCTCCCACCCCACTGCCCTTCCCTGGTTCCCCAGCTGCCTCGTGTCCTCCTGTTTCTTCTGCTCTTTCGGGGGAAGGGGGAGACATCCGTACGCGCTCGGGCCAGATTAGTAAGCCACCTGTTCGTTATGGCGATTTTGTTTAATTCTGCTGTTTAATTCTGTTGTTGTGACAACAATCTGTTTTGATTTTCTTTTTTTTTAATATATATATATTTATTAGAGTATGTAGACAGTGACTTAGCAAACACATGTTATGATAGCAATATTTCATGTACAACAGTCATACATTATTAATATTGTCAAGTGAATTATTTTGACTAATATATTTTTTTAAAAGAGAGGAAAACAGAAAGAAAAATAAAATAAAAATCAACATCAATAAAGAAAATCACAAAGAATGGAATAATTAACTATTAATACATAATAGGAGATAAGATCAAGGAATATAAAATATAACTTTTCATCTAATCCTGAATCCAAGTTTCAGTTAGGGTACCCTGCCGAACCATTCTACCCTTTTAAGTAATCAATGAAAGAAGTACATATTCTGATGAAAACTTCTTGTTTGTCCATTAGGGCAAATCTGATTCTTTCCAGGTGTAGGGTCTCCAACATTTCCGTAATCCACATTTTAGTTGTGGGGGATATAGGGCCTTTCCAAAATTTTAATATTAATTTCTTCCCAATTATTATACTGTTATCTAGGAAATGTCTTTGACTTGTTGTAAGAATTAAACTTTGTTCTGATGTTCCAAGTATTATTAATTTTGAGTCCAGATCCAGTTTAGTATTAATAACTTCAGAAGTTATTCTAAAAATCTAAATTCAGAAATTCTTAATTTTTATACAATTGGGCAAAAGTATGTGTTAAATTAGCCTCTGGATGTTGACATTTATCGCAGGTAGAGGATATCTGTGGAAAGATTCTATTTAATTTAACTTTGGAGTAATGTAATCTATGTAATACTTTAAATTGTCGTAAAGAATGTCTGGAGTTTAGCAAGCATTGATGTATATATTGTAAACCTTTGTCCCATATATCTTTCATTATGGATTGATTTATTTCATTTTCCCATGTATGTTTATATGATTCCACCGATGGTATCTCGCTATCTAAAAGGGTATTGTAAATATAAGTTGTTAATTTTTCTGTATTAGGATGTTTATTCAGACATTCATCAAGGATTTCTGGTTCCTTATTCCTATAATCTTGTGTATTTGATTTAACATAAGCTCTGAGTTGTAGATATCGAAAAAAAATATTTGAGTGTAATCCATACATCTGTTGCAGTACCTGAAATGAAAGATAAGTGCCTTTCTTATAAAGATGTTCCATCTTTTTGATTCCATAGTTTTTCCATTGTATAAAGCCTTTATCCAGCATGGAAGGTTTGAATAAGGGATTGTTTACAATAGGGAGACAGAGTGGTATATTATCCAGTTTTAAAGCCTTTTTAAGTTGTTTCCAGATTCGTGTACCACTATATATTATAGGGTTTTCCCCATAGGTTTTTTTGTGCAATTTTGTCGATGCAAATATAATCGAACCAATTTCAAAAGGTAGACAGTCCTCCTTTTCCATCCTTAACCAATCTGGTTTGTTGATCCATTTCTTCCAGCCAAAAATTTATGTTTTAATATAAACTGCCCAAAAATAAAACACAAAATTTGGTAGAGCTAAACCTCCATTAATCTTTGATTTACATAAATGTTTTTTATTTATTCTATGATTCTTGTAATCCCAGATGAAACTTGTAACAGTAGAGCCTACTTTAAAAAAAAAAGATTTTGGAATATATATTGGGATTGACTGAAATAAGTACAGTAATTGCAGCAGAAAAATCATTTTATAGCATTAATTCTACCGAACATTGAAATAGGAAGTGTTTTCCAGTATTGAATATTCGTATTTAGTTTATTCAGTAAAGGTAGAAAATTTGATTTAAATAAAGAACTATACCCCTTAGTTACATAAATACCTAGATATTTAAATGTTTCTTCAACTATTTTAAAAGGTGATTGTTGTAGTATATGTAAATTGTGATCCGTTATTGACATGATTTCGCTTTTATTCCAATTAATTCTATATACTGTGAACTGACCGAATTGAGTTATTAGATTTAATAAATTTGGAATACTAATTTCTGGCTTTGTAATATATATTAGTACATCATCTGCATATAGAGAAATTTTATTCATTGTATCTTTAGTATTGTACCCATGTATTTCTGGATTAGATCTGACATTTTCTGCGAGTGGTTCAATTGCTAAAGCGAATAATAATGGAGATAACGAACATCCTTGTCTCCAACCTCTGGAAAGATTAAATTTAGTTGATAACATTTGATTAGTTAGTATTCTAGCTGTTGGGTTAGAATATAATAATTTAACCCATGCACAGTATTTCTCTCCCAATTGAAAATTTTTCATCACTGTAAATAAATATGGCCATACTACTTGATCGAAGGCTTTTTCAGCATCTAGCGATATAATTGCTAGGTCTGCATTAGCAATTCTATTTAAATATATAATATTTAACAATCGTCTAAGATTATAAAATGAGTGATGTTTTGGGATAAACCTGTTTGATCAGAGTGTATTAATTTGTTAATTACTAAGCTCAATCTATAAGATAGGATTTTAGTTAATATTTTCTGATCAGTCTTTAATAGAGCTATTGCTATATATGAGGCTGGGTCTTCTAGATCCTTATCAGTTTTAGGTATAAGTATTATTGTAGATTCATTTAAAGTTTCTGGGAGTTGCTGTTGACTATAAACTTGTTTATACAGTGTTTGTAAGCGTGGAGAAATCAAATCATAATTTTTTTTATAGAATTCAGAACTTAGGCCGTCAGGGCCAGCGGCTTTTCTATTTTTTAAAGATCTAATTGACTCTTCAATATCTTTAGTCATTATTTCAGCTCCTTATAATTCTTGTTCTTGCAGATCTAAGCCTTTAAGGTTACATTTCTGTAAAAATGCTTCCATTCCTATTGATTGTTGTGTCACTTTAGTTGAGTAAAGATTTTGATAGTATTGTAAAAATCTGTCATTAATATCTTTGGGGAGTGTTAGTATTTCTCCCTTTTCTGATCTAATCTTATGAATCATTTTTTCCTCATCCAGTTTACGAAGCTGACGTGCCAATAATTTATGTGGTTTATCACCAAATTCAAAATTTAATTGTTTTGTGTGTTGATAAAGTTTTATTATTTGGTCAGAGTATATTTTATTTAACTTATATTTCAGTGAAGCTATTTATTATGTTTTGCCAATGAAGGTGCTCTTGAATTTACTATGTCTAATTGCCTTATTTCCATTTTCAATGTCTGTTGTTTAGCTCTATTCTCTTTATTAAGAAATGCCTGAGAGGAGATTAATACCCCTCGTGTAAATGCTTTGAATGTTTCCCAGAGAAGGGAAGCAGAGATTTCAGGTTGGTCATCAACCTCGAAGAACATATTAATCTGTTTTACAAGATATTCACAACATACCTGTTCTTTTAAGATTTGAGGATTAAGTCTCCATTGTATCTGTTTGTTGTCCATTCCATTTAGTTTAATCATAAAAGTTAATGGGGCATGATCCAAAATTATAATATTATGATATTGTGATTTATAAGTAAATGGAATTAGTTTAGAGTCTACTAAGAAATAATCTATCCTTGAATATGTTTTATGCACAGATGAGTAAAATGAGTTTTCTCTTCCGGATGGGTTTTCAATTCTCCAGATATCCTTAATATTGGTATTCTTTATATATGAGTTTAAAAATTCACTTGACAGAGATTTTGACTTTCTATGAGTTGATGATCTATCTAAATATGAATCCAGTATACAATTTAAATCTCCACCAATTATTAAATTATTTTGTGTGCATTCTGGAATAATATTAAGTATTCTCTTGAAAAACAGTGGACTATCAAACTTTGGTCCATATATTTTAAGGAGAGTCACTTTTTTTGAGTATAATTCGCCTACTACTATGATATATCTACCATCAGCATCTTCTGTAGTTGATTTATGTTTAAAAGGTATACCTTTACGGATTAGAATTGCAACCCCTCTAGATTTATGTGTGAATGAGGAATGATACATTTGGGCAATCCATTTTGTTTTCAATCTGTATTGCACTTCCTTTTTAAGGTGAGTCTCTTGGAGGAAAATTATGTCTGTTTTGAGCGATTTTAGGTGAGCTAATACTTTGCCTCTCTTAATGGGTTCATTAATTCCCTTACCATTCCAACTGCAGAATGTAATTCCTTCACCCCTAATGTTCACTTTTACGTCTTGCATCTTATGATTAGGGTGGTCTATAATGGAGTAGATGATTCAGCACATTAAACCATACCTTACACCTGGATCTCAGATAGATGAATTTTAGATCTTGTAGGTTTTTCTCCTCAGTCAAATCTCCTTAAATAACAATTTTACTTCGGAGTCACGTGAGTGACTACGTGAAGAACCCGCCTCACGCTGGCAAACGACATGACGTCAACGCTGACGGCGGAAGGAGGAGCTGCAGTAAGGAGCAGCTCCTCGCAGCGGTCGGAACGGCCCGCAGGTAAGTGCAGCTAAATCGGGACGTTTTTAGGTTACGCTGGGTGGGTCCAGCAAACGAAAGTAAAAGTAAAAATTCAGAGTCGCGTAACGTGCTGATTTAGCACTGATTGTAAAAGAAAATGGAGAAATCGGGAAAGAAAAATTCGCGGGTAAAAAGATCTTCCCGGGGTGAAAGTAAAAATACGGGACAAGAAGCTAGTGCGGATCCGGTTCCGATACCCGTGGCCGCTGATTTACCCGTTAGCGAGTTTCCAGATTCTCCAGAAATTATAACCACGGAGGGAAATGCTCCTAAAAAATGTAAAAAGAAATCTGAGAGGCCCGTGGTTTCTGATGACTCTGATACTGAAAGACCTCCAGACAATAAAACTATGTGGCTAAAAATGGAGCATATGGAGAAAGTTCTCCAAAAAATCATGAGACAAGGGTCACAGTACCCAGAAGAATCCCAAAAAAGCCCTGAGGGGTTTGATTATGATGAATATGGCTGTGGGCCAAGTTGGGAGTATGAAACTCCGGACCCAGGATTTGGGCCGGAAGAAGTCTCATGGGGTGAAATCCCAATTGATTTAGGGCTGCAGATTTGTGGTGATTTGGCTTTTGAAAGCACACCACAAAGTAAAAAGAAAAGGCCTAATGTGCCTGGGATAGCACAAGATTTTGCTATACCTGAAGGAAGTGGTGAGGCTATGGAAGAAAACCTAGCTGCCAACATAAATTATATGGTATCTCACCAACTTCATAATTCTGTGATGATTGAAACATCAGAATTATATAAAACGCCTGGAAATTGTGCCTCATTGGAAGTGCCTACGGTTAATCCGTTGATATGGACATCCATGACTCCAAGTATTAGAGCCCAAGAAGTGAAGTTTCAAAAGGTCCTCAAATTAATTTCTGCTGCCATTACGGCCTATGGGAGGCAAATGGAGAATCTGGAAATGGAAAAGATTCAAAAAGATACTTTGGGCTTATTGTGCAATTCTTTCTATGAAATTAATTGTATGAGGAAAATGGCGATTCGGCCCATATTTCACCCTAGGTTTGCAAGCCTGTGTCAAGAAAGTGGTGTTCAAGCTCCTGGGTATTTGTTTGGAGAAAAATCTGCCGAAACAGCTGAAAGAGATTTGGATGAAGAAGCTAAATATTTTAGCGGTATTAAACCTTTCGTCTTTGGACAAAAAAGGTATTTCTCGGCCCGAAGGGGATTCGATTTTCTTTATAGAGGCAGAAATTTGTCAAGAAAATATTATCGTGCTGTGCAGCCCAATGCTTACCCGTATTCGGGAAGAAGGAGACCACCACGCTCATATGGGAGAGGTATTAAAGACTTTCTATCCTTAAAGAAACTGCGGATGAATCTCCAGTTGGAGGGAGATTACAAAAGTTTTATAATGCCTGGCTTAATATTACTTCTGATTGATATATATTACAAGCAGTTTCAGGAGCCATTATTACTTTTAAAGAAGGGGTTAATCCTCCTGTACAGAATAAACCTGCTTATGCGTTTGTGTTTTCTGCAATTGAAAAAACGGAGATTAATGTGGAAATTGACAAATTATCTGGAAAAGGGGTAATTGAAAAGACTTATGAACACAAGCATCAATTTGTCTCTAATATATTTCGAAGAAATAAAAAAGATGGTGGTTGCAGAATTATTCTGGACCTTACAGATCTAAATAAGTTTGTAGAATACAAACATTTTAAGATGGAGACATTTAGTACTGCAAAATATCTTATTTCAGCAGGTTGTTATATGGCTAAGATTGATTTAAAGGATGCCTATTATTCTGTACCAATTCATCAATTCTTCCGGAGGTACTTAAAATTTAATTGGTTGGGACAATTATGGCAGTTTAAAGCTTTACCAAATGGACTGAGTTCGGCTCCTAGACTCTTTACAAAACTGTTGAAACCAGTTTTAGCCCAATTAAGAGCACAAAAACACATTGTTATGGCTTACCTCGATGATATTCTGATTATTAATGATAATCAAGAGTCAGCTGAGAACTCAGTTTCAGTTACTAAAGCTTTGTTTGAAAAGCTAGGGTTCTTGATTCATCCAATTAAGTCCCAGCTGCAGCCAGCACAAACAATTAACTTTTTGGGGTTTGTAATTAACTCAGTGACTATGTTAATTACTTTACCAACAGATAAGGTCAATGATATTTTGGTAACTTGTAATTACCTCATTCACAAACCTTATCCCTCCATCCGAGAAGTAGCGAAAACCATTGGTAAACTGGTAGCAGCATTTCCTGCAGTGGCATTTGGTCCATTACATTATCAAAATCTTCAAAGGGACAAAATAAGGGCTCTCAAAGAGAAGGCAGGTCATTTTGACAGGCCTATGCAATTAACAAAAGAAGCTGTGTTCGAATTACAATGGTGGGTTGAAAATGTCCCACAAGCTGCTAAAAATATCCTGATTAAACAGCCTGAAATGGTTTTACAAACGGATGCTAGTGCTCTCGGATGGGGGGCTACAGATTCATCCTCCAGTTGTGGAGGTAGATGGAAAGCTCAAGAAGAAGCATTTCTTCAAGCTTATGGTATTAACTATTTGGAGTTATTGGGTGCTTTTTATGGACTTAAAGCATATTGTTGTGCTAAACAAGGTCTACATGTATTAATACAGTTAGACAATAAAACGGCTGTTGCATGCATTAATCACATGTGGGGAGTTAGATCAGTATCATGTGATTGTCTGGTCAATAAAATATGGCAATGGTGTATTGATCGCCAAATATGGATTTCAGCAAGCTACATTCCAGGTAAAGACAATGTGGTGGCAGATGAAAGGTCCAAGGATATTTTAAAGATAATACGGAATGGATGCTTAAGCCAGCAATATTTAAGAAATATTGTAAAACCGATTTGGGTTACCAGAAATTGATTTGTTTGCATCTAGACTTAATCATCAATTACCTAAATATGTGTCTTGGGAACACGATCCAGATGCAGTAGCAGTAGATGCTTTTTCATTAAACTGGGGGAATATATTCTTTTATGCTTTTCCACCATTTGCTTTGATTCAGAGATGTCTGAAGAAGATAGAACAAGATTCTGCTTCTGGATTGTTGGTAGTTCCAAATTGGCTAACTCAACCTTGGTTCCCAGTAATGCTGAATATGATTAAAGAACCATATATGTCGATTCCTAACTGTAGTGATATTTTGACTAATCCAGTAACTAAAGAAATTTACCCATTATATGCATATATGAATTTATTAATCTGCAGGTTTTGACCAGACCACTGCAGGAGCTGGGATTGTCGGACAATACGATGGAAATTATAGTCGCATCATGGCGAGATAGCACACAAAAACAATATATGACACATATTAAGAAATGGGAAGAATTTTGCACACAGTCAAATATTTCTTATGATACTGTGAATATTGCAAATGTTTTTGGAATTCCTTGCCAATTTGCATTTTGAGTCAATCATTTTAAGTTACAGTGCCATTTACACTGCACGCAGTGCCTTGTCATCCTATTTAGGACTTATGACTGATCAGAAATCAATTGGGTCCACATCCATTAATATCTAGATTCATGAAAGGAATCTTTAACATTAATCCACCCAAACCAAGACTACGACAGAGATTTGGGATGTGAGCATTGACTCTACTTACTCTACTTAGACAATGGACTCCAATTGAAGGATTGACATTGGAAAGATTAACATTGAAATTAATAATGTTAATGTCACTGGTCCTCAGCTCAAAGAGTGCAAACTTTACAAATGTTGCGTTTTAGACTGTATGCATGTGACTCAGATAATATTGTGTTCTATGTTTACTGATCTGATCAAACAAAGCAGACCAGGGAGATCTGGACGCAAAGGTAACCTTTCAAGCTTATCATATTGATCCTACTTTGTGTGTGGTTAGACATTTGAACAATATATTAAAGTTACTGACACTCCTTCGAGGAAATGAAAAAAACGTTAATGGTTACGCACAAAAAACCACACACAAAAGCTCAGTTCAAACTATTTCAAAATGGTTGAAACAGGTGTTTGCTTTTAGCGGTAGTAGACACTGATGTGTATTCAAATCTTCACTCCACCAGGGCGGCAGCTACGTCCGCGGCGAAGGGGCGGGACGTACCTCTCGAGCATATTTTAAAAATCGCAGGGTGGAGTAAAGAAGAAACTTTTTTCAAAGTTCTACAAATAAACCTGTTCACACTATGACAAGCTTTGGACACGCGTTGTTGGGAAATCACTATAATCACCTGCTTTGTTTACTATTAATTGCTATAATCAGTTATGTAGTCACTTATAATCTTTTATCACTTGTAATCATTCCCTCAGATTTAAGGAGGGTTTATTATATGTTCTTTAAACCATTAAAAAAGTTAATTGTGGAAAGAACTAATATTAGTCTGGTTTCTCATGTATGTGTTTACTTAGCCGGACTGTCGTACGGATTAATTCTACGACATAAAAAACACAGAAAGCTTTAAAATCTTCACGTATCACTCACTGACTCCCGAAGTAAAATAGTAAGATTAAACGAGAACTTACCAGTTCGAAGTTTGATCGTTTTATTTGATGAGGAGTTTCCGATGAGGGAACTACGTGCCCTCCCACTCCCACCCTCATAAAATAAATGATCAAATTGTAGTTCTCTAAGGTCCTTTTATGAGCCTTACTAGTGTTACTCCGGCTATTTGGTGTTCTGTTTTTCATGCCGCTGCTTTGAAGTATGTCCCGTTTTCCAGCGTGAGGCGGGTTCCTTCACGAATCCCTCATCCGTAACTCCTCAAAAATACGATCAAACTTCGAACTGGTAAGTCTCGTTTAATCTTACTATTATAATTCCATTCAAAATAAAGATTATACTGATTATAATATACTACAAAAATAGAAAAGATAAGTGATTATTATATTAGTGAAGAGTGAAAGAAAGAAAAATACGTACATCTATAGTTAGTGTAGTCAGTGATAGCCACCCTAATGTGACAAGCATTCTAAACAGACTTCCGTAGCTTTTGGTAAAAGAAAATGTTTACTAGCTCCGTTCTTTCCTTGAAAGAAAAAATTTTAAATTCAATAAAGAAAAAACATTATATGGGGGATTTTCTAAGGGGAAGGATTTAGATGGTTTTATATATGCAACCAATAACATAGTTACCTCAGTACCATTAACCCCGCTTAATTAACACAATCATAACGCCTTCCCCTCCCCTGGGTACAGTTCATAGAAAATGTAGCCAGTGCTTGAGGATGTATGTAATAACCGCTGTTATCAAAGAAACATAGAAACATAGAAATTCCGTAAGGTGCAGGAGTCCATTCACCCTTCGAGCCTGCACCGCCAGTTCAATATATAACATGGCAGATCATCCACAACTCAGTAATCCCGTAGCCTTCTCTCCATACCCACACCTCTGTTCCCCTTAGCCGACAGTGGCCACACCAACTCACTCTAAAAATAGCCAAAGAACTTGGCCTCAACATACCCTCTGTGTCAGAGAGTTTCCAGATCCCAAGACTCACACTCTCTGGTGTGGAAAAAATCTGTTTCTCATCTCGTTCGGTTAAAAGATTTTCCTCTTATCCTTTAAGCTGTGACCACCCCCTTTTCCTGGACTTCCCAACAACGGAACAATCTTCCTGCTTCTAGCCTGTCCAACCCCTTAAGAATTTTGTTAAGTTTTTCTATATGAATCCCTCGCAATCTCCTAAATTCCATAGAGTATAAACCGAGTCTATCCAGTCTTTCCTTCATAAGACAATCCTGACGATCCCAGTGAAATGAAGCATCTGGTGAAACCTTCTCTGCACTCCCTCTATGCAATAAAGTCCTTTCTCATTTGGAGACCAAAACTGTACGCAATACTCCAGGTGTGGTCTCACCAATAACCCTGTAACAACTGAAGTAGAACCTCCCTGCCCTGTACTCAAATCCTTATCATTAGTATCATTAAAAGATGTTGCACACTTTAAGATTTTGTGAATTAACTATTTACAAGGAACATTAACTGGGGGGGAGTCTTGATTTCTTCCTGCACCCAGATTGTTGATTTCATGCCTAGTATTACTAATTTTCTGCCAATGTATTCCTCGCCGGCTTCAATTTGTGTTTCCTTTGTAGTTCCCTTCAGCTGTGTTTTGCAAATCTCAAATGTTTTATTCCTTATCTTTTTCTTAATTAGATATTGCTATAATTTTCCTCTTAGGAATAGCCTTCAAACCATCCCACAAAATAGGGGGAGTTACCTCTCCGTTATCATTGAGTTCTAAATAGAGACTTATCCCCTTTTTAATTTGTTCCTTAAAGTTAAGATCATTGAAAGTGGGCTCGAGTTCGGTTTCCATGTAGCATTTTTTTGGAAGTAGGTCTAAATCAACAGATAGATAAATAGGTGCATGGTCACTTAAATCTATATTTCCAATTCCACAGGTGTGTATTTTATCTTTATCCTTTCCAAATGTTATAAAATTGTCCTATTATTGTGCTGAAAGTGTGTTACTTTTTCTCGTCCTGAAATTTTGCGCTTTATGCGTCCTGAATTTACAGTCGCTTTTGGCATTTTGAATTTTTGTCATCATTTGCGTCCAGTAATTTTCGTCAATTTTCATGTGAAGAATTTTCGACGCTTTTTGCACCCTTGAAATTTACTCTGCGTTTCGTGTTTGAATTTTTGTCGCTTTTTTCGTGTCCTGAATTTTTGTCAATTGTCATGTGCGAATTTTCAATGCTTTTCGCATACTGAATTTACGTCGGTTTTTGGCGTTTTGAATTTTTGTCACCTTCTTCGTCCTTGAATTTTCGTCACATTTCGCGTCCTGAATTTTCGTCGCCTTTTCGGGTACTGAATTTACATCGCTTTTTTTTTGGCTTTTGAATTTGTCACCTTTCGCATACTGAATTTTCGTTGCTTTTTCGCGTCATGAAATTTCGGTGCTTTCGGTGATTAATTTCGTGCTTTTTCACGTGCTTAATTTCTATCGCTTTTCGTGTGCTGAAATGTCGTTGCTTTTTCTGTCCTGAAAATTTAGTCACTATTTTTCCTGTTGAATTTTCGATCCTTTTTGTGTGCTGAACTTTTGTAACTTTTTCACATGCTGAAATTTTGTCGCTTTTTTTCGCGTACTGAAATTTCGACGCTTTATGCGTCCTGGAATTTTTGTTGCTTTTTTGCATCCTGAATTTACATCGCCTTTTGCGTACTGAATTTTGTCACTTTCATGTGCCTAAATAATTTTCATGAGCGTGAAGAATTTTCTTTGGTATTCGCGTCCTGAAGGTTCGTTGCTTTTCGCGTGATGAATTTTCATCGCTTTTTACATGCAGAATTTTAATCACTTTTTGTGTGCAGAATTTCATTGCTTTTCACTTCCTGAAATTTTGTCGCTTTATGCATCCTGAATTTTCGTTGCTTTGCATGTGTTGAATTTTCGTCGCTTTTCGCGTCCTGAAAGTTCATGGCTTTTTGCATGCATAATTTTCGTGCTTTTCGCATGCTGAATTTTCGTTGCTTTCCGTGTGCTGAAATTTCGTCACATTTCCTGTGTTGAAATTTCGTCGCTTTTCATGTGCTGAAATTTAGTTGCTTTTCGCGTCCTGAAATTTTGTCACATTATGCGTCCTGAAATTTTGTCGCTTTTCTCGTCCTGAATTTTCGTCGCTTTTGGCATTTTGAATTTTCATCGCCTTTCGCATCTTGAAATTTTTTGTCACTTTTCGCATCCTGAAAGCTCGTCGCATTTTTGCGTGCTGAATTGTCATCGCTTTTCGCGTCCTGAATTTTTGTTGCGTTTTGCACTCAGAATTTTCATCGCTTTTCTTGTCCTGAATTTTTGTCAATTATTATGTGCTGAATTTTCGTCACTTTTTTGCATGCTGAATTTATGTCCACTTTTTGGCTTTTTTGAATTTTTGTCGCCTTTTGCATCTTGAATTTTTCGTTGCTTTTCACATCCTGAAATTATGTCGCTTTCACTACCCTAAATGTATACCTTTATGCATCAGAAATTTTGTGCTTTTCGTGTCCTGAATTTATGTTTGCCTTGACGTTTTGAATTTTCATCGCCTTTATGTTCTGAATTTTCATCACTTTTTGTGTGCTGAATTTTCGTTACTTTTCGCATCCTGAAGGTTCATCACATTTGCGTGCTGAATTGTCATCCGCTTTTTCGCGTCCTGAATTTTTGTTGCGTTTTGCATTCAGAAATTCCGTCGCTTTTCGTGCCGGAATTTTTTCAATTATTATGTGCTGAATTTTCGTCACTTTTTGCATGCTGAATTTATGTCACATTTGGCGTTTTGAATTTTTGTCGCCTTTTGCATCTTGAATTTTCGTTGCTTTTTTCGCGTCCTGAATTTTCGTCGCGCTTTACATTCTGAATTTTCGTCGCTTTTCGTGTCCAGAATTTTCGTCGCATTTCACATCCTGAATTTTCGTCGCTTTTTGCGCCCTGAATTTACGCGTTTGAATTTTCTTCACTTTTTGTGTCCTGAATTTTTGTCAATTTTTATGTGCTGAATTTTGTCGTTTTTCACATGCTGAATTTATTGTCGGTTTTGGCGTTTTTAATATTTGTCGCCTTCTTTTTAAAATATTTTTTATTAGAAGCATTGCATATTATCGAAGGTACAACAGTACTTCAAATACAATTAGACTTGTCACAAAAGTTGTACAGATTTA
This sequence comes from Okamejei kenojei, assembly GCA_035221665.1. NCBI lineage: Eukaryota > Metazoa > Chordata > Chondrichthyes > Rajiformes > Rajidae > Okamejei > Okamejei kenojei. The sequence continues at coordinate 2,111,828 of CM069140.1, read as the reverse complement.
CGGGATAATATATATATGCTACTGTTTTTTTTTGTTTTTTTTTGGGAAGGTAAGGTAAAAAAAGTTAGTATAACTCGATAATCAAGAAGTGGTGATTAAAATAATAATGATTATATAAGAAAAAAATAAAAATAAAAAAGTAAAGATAAACAAATAAACAAAAAAAATAATTATTTAATAAAAAATAATAAAATAAATAAATAAATAATAAAAATTAAGGAATACATCTTAACGAGGAACAGTTTTCACATAACAATATATATAGAGACGTGTAATACAGATCCCAGAATACATCTTTTCATCTAATCCTACAGCAGGGTACTTATTGAGTTACGGTGCTGAGTCTCAGCTACCCCTTTAAAATAATCAATGAATGGAGACCATATTTGTTCAAAAAGTTCATATTTGTCCATTAGGACCAAACCTAATTCTCTCCAAATGCAACGTCTCCAACATTTCCCACAGTCCCACATTTTTGAATTGTGGGGGATAATGTTCCCTTCCAGAATTTTAATATTATTTTTTTTTTCCAATTATCAAACAGTAATCAAGAAAAATTCCTTTGACTTCCTGTTAATATTAAGCTTGAGTCAGGAACTCCTAATATTATTAGCTTTAGATCAGGGTCCAATTTAGTTTTAAGAACTTCAGAAATTATTCCAAAAATTCAGCCCCAATAACTATTAAGTTTTATGCATGTTACAAAAACTAGTAGAAGCGTTGTTAGCTTCTAAATTCTGACATTTATCGCAAATAGAAGAAATGTTCGGAAAAAATCTATTAATTTCTTTTTTGAGTAGTGTAATCTATGTAATACTTTTAAATTGTACCAAAGTATGTCTGGCATTTAATGAGCATCGTGTATAACGTTGTAAACTTTCCTTCCCAAGTTCTTTCATTATAGATATACCTATTTCATTTTCCCATATCTGTCGGTATGATTCTGTTGTTGGGACTTCCCTCTCCAAAAGATTATTATAAAATGCACGCTATTAATTTTTCTGTGTTTGATGCATGTTAAGCCACTCATCAACCAGTAATCTTGGTTCTCTATTCTTATAGTCTTGCATGTTTGAAACTTGATATAGTCTCTAAATTTGTAAATACCTAAACAAGTTATTTGGGTGCAATCCATAGATATCTTTTAATTCCTGAAATGATAGAAATGTTCCATTCCTGTAAAGGTGTTCTATCCTTATTTACCTAAATTTTTTCCAGTGTCTAAACCCCTTATCCAATACAGAAGGTTTCAATAAAGGATTATTCATAATAGGTAAACAGAGTGACACTTATCCAAATGTAAAGTCTTAACTATTTGTTTCCAAATACGTATATTGGTATAAAATTATAGGGTTTTTCCCCGTAGGTTTTTTTTTTGTCTTTCACTTGGAGCAAGAAGAATATAACTTATATCAAACGGTAAACAGTCTTCCATTTCCATCTATAGCCAAGCTGGTTCCTGATCCATTTTTAACCAGCCAAAAATACATATTCTTAATCTGAACCATCCAAAAATAATATAAAAAATTAGGTAACGCTAATCCTCCATTTATCTTGGATTTACATAAATGTTTTTGCTTATTCTGTGATTTTTATAATCCCAAATAAAACTGTAAATAGTAAATCGATTTTTAAAAAAAAAATTTTGGGAGATATAAAGGGATAGCTTGAAATAAATATAATAATTGTGGTAAGAAACCATTTTTATATAGCATTTATATTCTGCCAATCATTGATATTGGTAGTGTTTTCCAGTATAAAATATTCATTTTTTTTTTTTAGTTCATCCAATAACCGAGGATAAATTTAATTTGAATAATAGATTATAAGATTTGGATACATTAATTCCTAGATATTTAAATTTATTCGTAGCTATTTTTAAACGGAAATTGTTGTAATATGTTTAATTTTATTCCAGTTATAGGCATAATTTCACTTTTATTCCAATTAATTCCATATCCTGAAAATGTACCGAACTTAGTTATAATGTTAAGTAAGTTAGGAATACTGATCCCCGGTTTTGTGATATATATTAAAACATCATCTGCATATAAAGATATTTTATTCATTGTGGTATAGTATTGTATCCATATATTTCTGGATCTGATCAAATCCACCCCCCCGTTCGGCTAATGGCTCGATTGCGAGAGCAAATAATAAAGGTGATAACGGGCACCTTGTTTACAACCCCTAGAAAGATAAATTTAACTGATAACATTTGATTTGTTAGTATTCTTGCTGTAGGGTTGGAGTACAAAAATGTAAAAATTTTAACCCATTTACAAAATCGATCACCCAGTTGAAATTTCTCCATTAGCTTAAATAAGTAAAGCCATTCAACCTGGTTGAATGCTTTTTTTTTCCGCATCTAGTGAAATGACGGCTAATTCAAATATCATTAATTCTTTTTGAATATATGATATTGAATATCGTCTCAGGTTTTAAGTGGAGTAACGTTTGGGAATAAAGCTTGTTTGATCATGATGTATTAGTTTTATAATCACTAAACTTAACCTTTGGGATAAAATTTTTAGTTAATATTTTTTGATCAGTATTTAGAAGAGCAATTGCTCTATATGACCAGGATCTTCCAGATCCTTATCTACTTTAGGAATGAGTGTGATTGTAGACTCACTTAGAGTTTCTGGTAACTTTCCTTTGTCGTAGGCATATTATATATCGCTTGTAAACGTGGGAAATCAAGTTCATGAAACTTCTTATAAAATTCAGCACTTAGTCCATCAGGGCCAGCGGCTTTTCCATTTTTCAACAATCTGATTGATTCCTCAATGTATTTTACTGATATTTCAGCATCTAACAAGTCTTTGCCTCCTGATCTAAACCTTTGATATGACAATCATGTAGGAATGTTTCCATTCCATCCAATTGCCCCGTCAGTTTGATTGAATAAAGTTTTTGATAGTAATGCAGAAATCTGTCATTAATATCTTTTGGCAAAGTTAATATTTCACCTTGTTTTGATCTGATTTTATATATCATTTTTTCCTCATCTGATTTTTTCTAAGCTGGCATGACAATAATTTTTGTGGTTTATCACCCAAATTCAAAATGTACTTGTTTTGTCTGTTGAAAAAGTTTTATAACATGATTTGAGTATATTTTATTTAGCTTATATTTTAATATTACAATTTTAATTATGTATCACCTTAGATGGAGATATTTCATTTTCAATATCTAATTGCTTTATATTTCATTTTCTAAAGTTTGTTGCATCTTTTGGTTTTCCTTATTGTGCAGATATTATAGCACCACACGCACAAAAGCTTTAAATGTGACCCAAAGAAGCGACGCTGAAATTCCCGGTTTTTCATTAGTCTCAAAAAATAATTTAATCTGTTTTAACCAGGTAATCATAACAAGCCTTTTCATTTCAAATTTGAGGTTGAGTCTCCATTGAGAGTGTTTATTATTATAACCATTTAATTTTGTCTTAAATGTTAATGGTGCGTGATCCGAAACAATAATATTATGACATTTTGAGTCATACGTAAAATGGAATTAATTTTGAATCTAAGAAAAATAATCTATCCTTGAATAAGATTTCTGAATACAGGTGAGTAAAATGAATATTCTCGACCAGAAGGGTTATCAATTCTCCAGACATCCTTAACATTTGCAGTATTAATAAAGGAATTTATAAATTCGCTTGATTTAGATGTAACTTTTCTTTAGTAGATGATCTATCTAGATAATTATCTAAAATACAGTTTAAATCACCCCCAATTATTAGATTATGTTGTGTAGATACCGGAATAGTATTAAATATTTTCTTAAAAATCAACAGATTATCGAAATTAGGTCCATATACGTTCATAAGAACAACTTTCTTTGAATATAATTCACTCGTAATTATTATATATCTACCCTCAATATCTTCTATTATTGAGGTATGTTTAAATGGTATAACCTTACGTATATGAATTGCAACCCCTCTAGACTTTTGCGTAAATGAAGAATGATACACTTTAGAAATCCATTTTGCTTTAAGTCTATATTGCGCATCCTTTTTGAGGTGTGTCTCTTGAAGAAAGATTATGTCTGTTTTAAGTCTATTTAATTGAGCTAAAACTTTAACCTCTTTTAATTGGTTTATTAATTCCCTTTACATTCCAACTGCAGAAGGTGATTCCATCACCTCCAGTTTTTCATATAAATGTCTTGCATTTTGTTGTTAAGGTGGATTATAATGGAGTAGATGTCTCAGCATGTCCATCCCAACCTCATACCCTGCTTCAAATCGATGAGTTTTTAATGCCTGTAACTTTATCTTACTACATATCTCTTCAAACAAAATTCATAATGCCATTCATAACTAAAAATGTAATATAATACTTTATATAAAACAAAAAAATAAAAATAAGAATAATATTGTTAATAGGCTTAGTAATGTGCGGAGGGGAAAAGGTACTACAGCTATTTTAAGTGCAGTTAGTGTTAGCCACACTAGTGTGGCTATTAATCTAATGACTTCCATTGTTAAAAAAATATATTAATAGTTCCAGCTCCAAATTTTCCTTAATGGAAAATTTTTAATTGCCTTAAGGGCTATTTGTATAGGGGTGGGGTGCTAAATTATAATGATTGTAAATTCTGACACTTATTTAAATTTTTAATAATATCATAACGCTGTTTTGGGAGGGATAGCATACAATTTTAAGTGATAGTTAATACTAAACTATTCTATTCCTATTATATGTTAGTTTTGTAGTGTATTTAAGAGTCCATTATTCCTCCTCGTTCTCTATGGATATTCGGTACCATCAGGTAAATGTTAAATATAGTTCAAATTCACTACTCTTCATCCGCGTCTGCTTCTCCCTCTTCTTCCTCTTCCTCCTTCTTCTCGATGTCCGAGTGAATTCAAGTGCCTCTGTGTTCTTGACGAAGTGATGCTCTTTGTTATCATAGGTTACTCTTAGCGTTGCAGGATACATCAGACCATATCTCAGACCTTCTATCTTCTTAAGAATGCCTCTTGTTTCTGTAAATAGAACTCTTCTCTTGGCGACTTCTGCAGGTAGTCTCTGAATATGCTAAACTTATCTCCATCGTAGTTGAGGTTTCTCTTACGAATTATTATCTTCATCATATCCTCCAAGACGTGATCATAAACCACTTTCACAATCAATTGTCTTGGCGTGCGTCCCTCTTTGGGCGGTGTCTCAGTGCCCTGTGTGCCTGACCAACTGGGCTCTTGATCCAGATTCAAAACAATTTTTAAGAGTTTTGCAGCAAATTCTCGAGGGTCTTGATCTCCCTCTCTACCTTCACACAAACCGACAATTCGTAAGTTCTGGCGCCTTTGACGTCACTCCAAGTCAATACATTTCTCAGTTATTTTGTTTAATAAATCTGATAAACGTTTGTTCTCAGAGAGAAGTTTCTCATTCGTCTTAACACTTGTATCGGCAATACTAGACAGTTCCTTAATTGCCACATGTTGTTGACCAAGTGACTGTAAAATAGGTTCTAGCTTATTATCAACGTTCGACTCCATCACATCAAATTTATGGTTTACCTCATCCATATGTTGCTGTAGAGCTGCATCCACCTGTGTTTTCCATTCATCGAGTATAGTCTTTACTGTAAGTATAACTTCTCTTTTTAATTCATCTTTCACTTGTTCTTTAAACACTTGAAAATCTTCTCTAAGGATCTTTAAATCATCTTTGTAATCCTTTTTCATTTTTTTCAGCTCACCCATTCTGCAGAAACAGCTTTTTTAAGTTCTTCCATCTCAGATTTCCTCCTTAAGATGTCTTCCTGGGAGGCTGTCAAACTCGAGCCCGTGGCTCCAGTCGGGCCTACTTCCTTTTTCAGTGTTGGTATTTTCTGTTTGGGGGGATATGCTGCACTGACATACTATCAGTAAAGTCGTGATGACGTCACACACCTTTTAAAAGCTGCTGGTGCCGTTCTCACCCGTAAGTGACTTTAAATCACCCCGTTTTTCCCCATTTTTTATACAATTTTTAAGGAGCTGGTTGGCGCGAGTTCCACCTACTCCATCGCACCGCCGGAAGTCCTTCTGAGATCCTGAATTTTCATCACATTTTGCGTCATGAATTTTCGTTGCTTTTCGCATACTGAATTTTCATCGCTTTTCGTGTCCTGAAGGTTTGTCGCTTTTCGTGTGCTGAAATGTCGTCACTTTTCACATCCTCAAATGTCATCACTTTATGCATCCTAATATTTCGTCACTTTTCGCATCTTGAATTGACATCGCTTTTTGAGTGCTGAGATTCGTCGCTATTTGCGTCCTGAAGGTTTGTCGCTTTTATTTTTTTTAATGTTTTTAAAAATATATTTTTGTTAGAAGCAAGTACATTAGTGTGGTACCTAAGTACCTAATACATACATACACATTACCATTATTGTACAACTTCTTATCTTTAATTTAATAATAAAAGAACAGTGAAAGAAAAAGGGAAATAAAGAGTGTCGAAATAGATAGACAAGCGAGTAGAAACAGATAGCGAAAGAGATAGAGAGCAGGGATAAAAAGTTAAGAAGATTGGAAGAAAAAGAGAAAGTAGAGAGAAAAGAAATTAGGAGAGATCTACCTATTTCGTATCTTTACCCATCCGTCACCCGGTTTTGAACCATTTAATTTCTAAGGTTATGTTATGTTGCACCATATGCTTGTAAAAAGTCGATAAAAGGAGACCAAGTCGTTAAGAATTGGTCTATTTTGCCTAGTAGGAGGAATCTCATTTCTTCAAGATGTAGCGTTTCCGACATATTTGAAATCCACATTTTGAACGTTGGCGTGGTTAAGTTTTTCCAGAATTTGAGTATAAGTTTTTTTGCTGTTATTAAACCATAATTAAGAAGAGCATCTTGGAACGTAGTTAATTTACTTCCCTCTTCCATTGATCCAAAGATAATCAGTTCTGTATTGGGGTTCAATTTTGTGTTAAATAGTTTTGTAAAAGTTCCAAAATTTTTATTCCAAAATGTATGCAGTTTTGTACAAGAGACAAAGGAATGTGATATGGTGGCATTTTGAGTTAGACATTTATCACAAATGGGGGAAACATTTGGAAAAATATTTACTCAATCTGGTTTTCAACTAATATAATCTGTATAAAATTTTTAATTGAATTAGGTTATGTCTTACATTAATCGAACATTTATGTACATATAATAGATTTTTTTCCCATCTGTCGTTCGGGATTTTTATTAATAACTCTTGTTCCCATTTTTTTTTCCCATTCTGTCTTTCTATTCATTACTTCCTCTAATAAATCTGAGTTTGATATCCTTGTATATATGTTTTTCAAATAATCTAGAATTTGAAGATATTTAAAATATTGGTTACTTTTCAAATTATATTTTAGTTGTAATTGTTGGAATGATAAAAGATTTCCCATTTCATACATATCTCCAATCATTTTAATTCCTATTCTTTCCCAATGGATAAACGTTTTATCAAAAATGGTTTGAATGAGGGATTGCTAGCTATTGGGGAAAGAAGCGATAAATTTCTTAATTTTAAAGTTAATTTTATTTGTTTCCAGATTTGTATTATACTGTGAATAATTGGATTCTTCTTATATATTATATTGTTCAGTTTCATCGGGGAAAGAAGGATCGCTCCTATATTATAAGGGGAACGATTCTCTTTCTCCATTCTTATCCAATCTACTTGTTGGGCAGAACTGTCCAACCAATAGATTATATTTTTAATATTCACTGCCCAATAGTAATACAATAAGTTAGGGGTGTCAGTCCCCTAGATTCTTTAGATTTACCCAAATGTTTTATTTGAGTTCTGTGTGATTTATAGTCCCATATGAAGTTTGTAATATAACCATATAACCATATAACCATATAACAATTACAGCACGGAAACAGGCCCTCTCGGGCCCTTCCAGTCCGTGCCGGCCATTTGTTTTTCCCTAGTCCCATCTACCTGCACTCAGACCATACCCCTCCATTCCCTTCACGTCCATATACCTATCCACTTTACTCTTAAATGTTAAAATCGATCCTGCCTCCACCACTTCTGCTGGAAGCTGATTCCACACAGCCACCACCCTCTGAGTAAAGAAGTTCCCCCTCATGTTACCCCCGAAACCTCTGTCCCTTAATTCTCATGTCATGCCCTCTTGTTTGAATCCTCCCTACCCTCAATGGGAAAAACGTATCCACGTCAACTCTGTCTATCCCTTTCATCATTTTAAAGACCTCAATCAAGTCCCCCCTTAACCTTCTGCGCTCCAAAGAATAAAGACCTAACTTGTTCAACCTTTCTCTGTAACATAGTTGCTGGAACCCTGGCAACATTCTAGTAAATCTCCTCTGTACTCTCTCTATTTTGTTGACATCCTTCCTATAACTAGGCGACCAAAATTGTACACCATACTCCAGAATTGGTCTTACCAATGCCTTGTACAATTTTAACATTACTTCCCTACTCCTATATTCAATGCTCTGATTTATAAAGGCCAGCACACCAAAGGCTTTCTTTACCACCCTATCTACATGCGATTCCACCTTCAGGGAACTATGCACAGTTATTCCTAGATCCCTCTGTTCCACAGCATTCCTCAATTCCCTACCATTTACCATGTACGTCCTATTTTGATTTGTCCTGCCAAGATGTAGCACTTCACACTTATCAGCATTAAACTCCATCTGCCATCTTTCAGCCCACTTTTCCAAATGGCCCAAATCTCTCTGTAGACTTTGAAAATCTACTTCATCATCCACAACACCACCTATCTTAGTATCATCTGCATACTTACTTATCCAATTTTCCACCCCATCATCCATATCATTGATGTACATGACAAACAACAGTGGACCCAACACAGATCCCTGAGGCACCCCACTGGTCACCGGCTTCCAACCTGACAAACAGCCATCCACCATTACTCTCTGACATCTCCCATTCAACCACTGTTGAATCCATCTTGCTACTCTCCGCCATTAACACCCAAAGATTGAACCTTCTTAACCAACCTTCCATGGGGAACCTTGTCAAAGGCCTTACTGAAATCCATATAGACAACATCCACTGCTTTAAACCCTCATCAATTTCCCTAGTTACCGCTTCAAAAAATTCAAGAAGGTTTGTCAAACATGACCTTCCAGGCACAAATCCATGTTGACTGTTCCTGATCAGACCCTGTTTATCCAGATGCTTATATATATTATCTCTAAGTATCATTTCCATTAATTTGCCCACCACTGACGTCAAACTAATAGGTCTATAATTGCTAGGTTTATTCTTTTAACCCTTTTTTTTTTTTTTTTTTTTTTTTTTTAAATATTTATTTATCATAGAAACAAAATAATAACCAGGTACATTATATTTCAATAGTGAAAATACTTAATATTAATAATTAATTCATACTAATAATATTATTTATACTATATTACTCTTAATTATAAATTTCAAAGTTGTATATTTTATATTACTAGAGATACATAATACTAATAATACATTTATAATATTAGCAATATACTCATTCTATTAATAATCTTCATTTTATCTCTAATTTTTTAGGTATAAGGCTAAATTTTATAATATTATTGATACAAAGAATTAGTAAAACTTACATAATTTCCGTTATATCTTTCTAATGTTAACGATAATTATATTATCGCTAATTTTGAATTTAAGATTATTATACCATTAAAAATACATGATTTTATATAATTAAAAATATAAAATACTAAAAATACTAATAATACTAATAATATTCTCATGAATCTAATAATATTTATATTCGTACTAATATTGAGAGATTAAGATAATGTGTTTCTATACTATTTTTTAATTTTTTATATAGATATAAGAAAATAGAAAAAATAAGAAAAAGAATAAAGAATAAGAAAGGTTTGATGGAGAATAAAATATTCGTCATTAATCCATCCTTATAGATATATTCGTGATTTATTATATGTATTTCTTCATCCATTCAAATATCCAGGCCTCAGTCAGGTCCTCGCGCCGAACCATTATGGACCCTGTAAATATTCAATATGTGAAGACCAAATCCGTCTGAAGAGATCTAACCTATCCATAAGGACAAGTCTCAATCTCTCCAAATGGAGTGTCTCCGACATTTCTGTATTCCACATTTTAATTGTAGGGAATGCAGGGCCTTTCCAAAATTTTAATATTAATTTTTTCCCAATTATTAAACCATAGTCAATGAAGGTTCTTTGATTCATTGTTATTAATTGGTCAGTTTCAAATATTCCAAGAATAATTAACTTTGGGTCAGGAGTTATATTTATATTAACAACGTTCGAAATTATTTTAAATATTTCCTTCCAGTATTCTACAATTTTTATACAGTTGGTGAATGAGTGCATCAAATTTGCTTCTAAAATTTGACATTTGTCACATAACGGAGATATCTTTGGGAAAATATTATGTAGTTTAGATTTAGAGTAATGTAATCTATGTAATATTTTAAACTGTATAAGGGAATGTTTAGCATTTAACGAACAATAATGTATATGTTGTAAACTTTTCATCCCATATTTCTGGTCTTATTATTTGGCCTAATTCCTTTTCCCAAGACTCTCTATATGTTTCTGTTGATGGAGTGTTATTTTCCAATAAAATATTATATATATGATATAATTTTTTCCGTATTTGGATGTTTTATTCAAGCATTCATCTAAAATTTCTATTTTTCTATTTCTAAATTCATATATATTTGCAGAGGCATAATTTCTAATTTGTAAATATCTGAAATATTCTTTATTATGTAGCCCATAAATTTGTTGCAACTCTTGAAATGAAAGAAAAGTGTTTTCCTTATAAAGATCACCCATCTTAGAAATTCCTTTATTTTTCCATTGTAAAAAAGCCTTATCCAAGATTGAGGGTTTAAACACAAAATTATTGACAATCTTAAGACTTAATGGTATAGATTTTAGTTTTAATGCTTTCTTTATTTGTTTCCATATGCGGATTCCATTTTCTATTATCGGATTTCCACTGTAAATTTTCTTAGCTTCTTTAGTATTAGCAAATATTATAGAGCTGATTTCAAATGGAGAGCAATCTTCTTTTTCCATATTTACCCAATTTGGTTTGTTGTCTATTTCTCCTAACCAAAAATTCATATTTTTAATATTAACTGCCCAGTAATAAAACATCAGATTTGGTAATGTTAATCCTCCATTTATTTTAGATTTACATAAATGTTTTTTATTTATTCTATGGGTCTTATAATCCCAAATAAAGTTAGTAATTAAAGTATCTAAAAAAAAACTTTTTGGAAGATATATCGGGATTAATTGAAATAAATATAATAATTTGTGGGAGAAAAATCATTTTTATTGCATTAATTTTCCCTATCATTGAGATAGGTAAGCTTTTCCAATATAAAATATTCTTATTTAATTTATTCAGTAATGGGGGGAAATTGGATTTAAATAGAGAATCAAATCTTTTTTGTAACAAAAATCCCAAGATGTTTAATATTTTCATTTGTTATCTTAAAAGGAAATTGTTGTAATATATGTAACTTATTCAGTGTTATTGGCATAAGTTCACTTTTATTCCAATTAATACTGTATCCTGAAAGTAATCCAAATTCCGTTATTAGTTTTTAACAAATTTCGGATACTTATTTCTGGTTGAGTGATATAGAGTAATACATCATCTGCATATAAGGAAATTTTATTCTTAGTATCTGTAGTGTCATATCCATATATTTCCGGGTGTAGTCTTACCCTCTGAGCAAGTGGTTCTATTGCTAATGCAAACAATAAAGGTGATAAAGGACAACCTTGCCTACAACCTCGTGATAAATTAAATTTAGTTGATAACATTCGATTTGTTGTTATTCTAGCTATTGGATTTGCATATAGTAATTTAATCCAGGTAATAAACTCCTCTCTCCAGTTTAAAAAGCTTTCCATCACCGAAAATAGATAAGGCCATTCCACTTGGTCAAAAGCTTTTTCTGCATCAAGCGAGATAACTACTAAATCTTTTTTATCACTTCTTTTCGAATATATAATATTAAACAATCGTCTTAGATTATATGAAGAATATCTTTTTGGTATAAATCCAGTTTGATCCGGGTGAATTAATTCATTAACAACTGAACTCAATCTTTTTGCTAATATTTGTTGTTAATATCTTTTGATCTGTATTTAATAGAGCTATTGCTCTATATGATCCTGGTTCGTCCAAATCTTTATTCATTTTAGGTATGAGTGTTATAGTAGATTCGTTCAATGTATCTGGAAGTTTCTGTTCTGTATATATCTGTTCATATAATGATTTCAGATATGGAACTATATAATCATGAAATATTTTATAAAATTCCGAACCTATACCATCAGGTCCCTGTGTTTTACCATTTTTTAATGATCTAATAGATTCTTCGATTTCATTTATTGAAATATCAGCATTTAATAATTTTCTATTTTGTAAATCCAATCCTTTCAAATTACATTTTTTTATAAATGCATCAATTTCTATTTTATTTACTGTTGCTTTAGCAGTGTATAAATTTTTATAGTATTGCATAAATCTTTTCATTAATATCTTTTAGGTTGTATTAATAAGTCACCGTTTTGCGATTTAATCCTATGTATAATTTTTTCCGCTTCAATTTTCCTTAATTGTCGAGCCAGCAGTTTTTTGGGGCTTATCCCCGAATTCAAACTGTAAATTGTTTAGTATATTGATAAAATTTTATCACTTGATCTGTATATATTTTATTTAATTTATATTTCAATGTAACAATTTTATTATGTAATATCGTAATTGGTTTATTGCATTCTGTATATCTAATTGTTTAATCTCCTTTTTCTAGATCTTGTTGTTCTTTCCGAATCTTTTTATTGTGAAATGCTTGTGAAGAAATCATTATTCCCCGAAGATATGCTTTAAAATGTTTCCCACAGTAAAGGACGGGATATCTCTGGTTGATGATTTATTTCAAAAAAGATTTTAATTTGAGTTATAATATATTCCTGAGTGGCTTTGTTTTTTAAAACTTGTGGGTTAAGTTTCCACTGTCCTAAATTTTCTATTTTGTCATTAATTTTAATTTTGAACGTTAATGGGGCATGATCTGAAATTATTATATTATCATATTTTAGCTTCATAAGTAAGTGAAATAAGTTTTGCATCCACCAAAAAATAATCTATTCTTGAGTAAGTTTTTATGCACTGGGGGAGTAGAAAGAATATTCTCGTCCTGTAGGGTTTTCTGTTCTCCAAACGTCTTTAATATTGGTCGTTTGCATGTATGCATTTAGCAAATCACTAGAGTGTGATTTGTTTTTTCTTTGTTTTGTAGATCTGTCTAAATAGGGATCTAGTGTACAGTTGAAATCTCCCACCAATTATCAAGTTATATTGTGTTAATTCCGGAATATTGTTGAATACTTTTTTAAAAAATAGTGGACTATCAAAATTTGGTCCATATATATTAACAAGAATCACTTTTTCTGTATTTAATTCTCCTATCACAATAATGTATCTACCATCTTTATCATCTATGGTTGATATATGTTTAAATAAAGTACCTTTACGAAATAATATTGCTACACCTCTTGATTTATGTGTAAAAGAAGAATGATATATATTTTATCTATCCATTTAGCTTTTAACCTGTTTTCCGCCTCTTTTTTTAGGTGGGTTTCTTGAATATAAATTACATCAGCTTTACTTGCCTTTAAATATGCCAATACTTTTCCTCTCTTTATCGGTTCATTAATACCTTTAACATTCCAACTGCAAAACGTTAATCCCTCATTCCCCGTATTTCTTTTTAAGTCTTGCATTTTAGATTTGTGGGGATCTACAATAGAGTCTAAGGATCAGCGCGAAAGACCCAACCTTACACCTGAACTTTGAATAGATGAATTTTAAATCTCTTTTTTGCCCCTCATGAATATATCTCCCTTGATACAATATATTACTCCAATCAAACCGAAGATTACAATAGATATAAAAGATAGATAAAGAATAGATAAAAGTATTGTGCGTAAAAGTAAAAAGAGCTACATCTAGAATAGATGTAGTTTGTGCCAGCCATATTAAGATGGCTATAAATCTAACGACTTCCGTCATCGATGTTATTAACTCGACCAGCTCCTGGAATTAGGGAATTATTATTCCTTAATAATATTTTAACGGGGGTATAATATATAAAAAAAACAATGGAACAACATGCGCAGTACGCCAATCCTCCGGCACTATTCCCGTTTTGAAATATTTGAAACATTTGAAATATTTCTGTCATAGCTCCTGCAATTTCTACACTAACTTCCCTCAATGTCCTAGGGAATATCCTGTCAGGACCTGGAGACTTATCCACTTTTATATTTTTCAAAAGTGTCAGTACTTCCTCCTCTTTGAATCTCATAGTTTCCATAGCTACTCTACTCTTTCCCCTTAACTCACCGAGTTCAATATCCTTCTCCTTGGTGAATACCGAAGAAAAGAAATTGTTCAATATCTCCCCCATCTCTTTTGGCTCTGCAGATAGCTGTCCATTCTGGTTCTCTAATGGTCCAATTTTATCCCTCGTTATCCTTTTGCTATTAATATAGCTGTAGAAACCCTTTGGGTTTACTTTCACCTTTCTTGCCAAAGCAACCTCATATCTTCTTTTAGCCTTCCTAATTTCTTTCTTAAGATTCTTTTTACATTCTTTATACTCCTCTAGCACCTCATTTACTCCATGCCTCCTATAATTATTGTAGATATCTCTCTTTTTTTCGAAACAAGTGTCCAATTTCCCTTGAAAACCATGGCTCTTTCCAATTTTTACTATTTCCTTTCAACCTAACAGGGACATAAAGATTCTGTACTCTTACAATTTCCCCTTTAAATGTCCTCCATTTCTCTTCTACATCCTTCCCATGAAACAAAGTGTCCCAATTCACTCCTTTAAAATCCTTACATTCCCTCAAAGTTTAGCCTTTCTCCAATCAAAAATCTCTACCCTAGGTCCAGTTCTGATTCTCTCCATAATTATATTGAAACTAATGGTATTGTGATCACTGGTCCCGAAGTGCTCACCAACGCATACCTCCGTCACCTGACCTGCCTCATTTCCTAACAGGAGGTCCAGCACTGCCCCTTCTCTGGTCGATACCTCTATTGTACTGCTGCAAAAAACTATCCTGCACACATTTTACAAACTCCAAACCATCCAGCCCATTTACAGAATGTGTTTCCCAGTCTATTTTTGGAAAATTGAAATCTCCCACAATCACTACCTTGTGCTTACTACTAATATCTGCTATCTCCTTACATATTTGCTCTTCCAATTCACGCTCCCCATTTGGCGGTCTATAATACACCCCTAAAAGTGTTGCTACAACACCGTTCCCACTTCTCAGTTCCACCCAAATAGCCTCTCTAGACGAGCCCTCTAATCTATCCTGCCAAAGCACTGCTGTAATATCTTCTCTGACAAGCAATGCAACACCTCCCCCTCAGGTCCCTCCAATTCTATCACACCTGAAGCAACGAAATCCTGGAATATTTAGTTTCCAATCACAGCCCTCCTGCAACCATGTTTCACTGATTGCCACAACATCATATTTCCAGGTGTCAATCCAGGCTCTAAGTTCGTCCACCTTACTTACAATGCTCCTAGCATTAAAATATACACATTTTAGAAACCCACCATCCCTTATTCTCGGTCTATTATCTTTTTCATCTTTCTCGCCTACATTTTGGATCCGAGTGCTTCCCTATATCAGAGTCTAATTTTTTTTTAAAGATTTTTGGTATGTATGTTGGTATTGATTGAAACAGGTACAGTATTTGTGGTAAGAAGATCATTTTTATAGCATGTATTCTGCCTACTAAGGACATCGGCAATGTTTTCCAGAATTTAATCAACCCATTTAATTTAGTTAATAAAGGCATATAGTTTCCATTGAGTAATGATTTATATTTCCTAGTAATTTGGATACCCAAATACTTGAATTTTTCTGTTGCAATTCTAAAAGGGAATTTCAACAGGTGTGTCGGCTCTTGAAGTTTTATCGTCATAATTTCGCTTTTGTTCCAGTTTATTCTATATCCTGAGAAAGTACGAAATTCCTCTATTCAATTTAGTATATTTGGTATGCTAATTTGTGAATTTGTAATATATAATAATATGTCATCTGCATATAATGAAATTTTATTATTTGAGTGTTTGGAATTATACCCATGAATATTCAGATGACTTCTTATACTTTCTGCTAAAGGCTCTATCACTAGTGCAAATAGCAGGGGCGATAATGCACACCCCTGTCTATTGCCCCTTGATAATTGGAATTTCAGGGATAATATATTATTAGTCAGTATTCTAGCCATCGGCTTATCGTATAATAATTTTACCCATAATATAAAATTATCTCCCATATTAAATGTTTGCAATACTTTGAATAAATATTGTTTAAACGACTTGATCAGAAGATTTTTCTGCATCCAATGAAATAATTGCTAAGTCTTCCTCTTCAGTTTTATGTGAGTACATTATATTAAACAGCTGTCTCAAATTGTTAAATGAGTATCTCTTGGGTATAAACCCCGTTTGGTCCGGGTTTATTAGTTTGCTAACATATTTACTCAATCTTCTCGCTAGGGTCTTTGCTAATATTTTTTAATCTGTATTTAGGAGTGCTATGGCTCTATATGAGCCTGGGTCTTCTAGATCTTTATCCTTTTTAGGTATACGTGTGCTAGTTGACTCGGTTAGTGTTTCTGGTAGTATATTTTCTTTAAAAGCATGTATATATAAATTTTGTAAGCGTGGAGAAATTATCTTGTAGAATATTTTATAGCATTCATTACTAAAGCCATCTGGTCCTGCCGTTTTAACATTCTTCAACAAATGTATTGTTTCTTCTATTTCCTGAAGTGTAATCTGAGCTCCTAATTCCTCTTGTTCCACCATATTGAGTTTTGGAAGATTACAATTGTCTAAGAAGTTTGTAATTTTAGTATTATTTGTAAGTTTTAGATGTATATAGATTTTGGTAAAATCGAGCAAATCTTTTATTAATGTCTTTAGGTAATGTTAGTAATTCACCTTTATCTGATTCAAATTTAGTGATTGTATTTTCTGTTTCCCGTTTTTTCAGTTCGCGTGCTAAGGGTTTATGTGGTTTGTCACCAAATACGAAATTTTCTTGTTTTGTAATTTGAAATAATCTTATTATTCTTGCCGATAAAATTGTATTTAATTTATATTTTAATATTGTTATCTTATTATGTTTATCTATGGTTGGTTCTTTGGCATTTTTTAAATCTAATTGTCTAATTTCTTGTTCTAACTGCAATTGTGCAGTGTTATTCTTTTTATTTTGGAAAGCTTGATATGAAATTATAGTTCCTCTAATAAATGCCTTAAAAGTTTCCCATAATAAGAGGGTGAAATATTTTGTGTATCATGTATCTCAAAGAAGAATATCATCTGCTCTTTTAAATATGTACAACCTTGTAAGTTGTTTAAGATTTGGGGGTTAAACCTCCAGAACGATTTTTTTTATCAGACATTCCTTCTAATTTTAAACAGAAAGTTAATGGGGAGTGATCAGAAATAATACTATTATGATATTTAGAGTTACATGTATATGGAATTAATTTCGTGTCAACTAAGAAATAATCAATACGTGAATATGTTTTATGTATCGTTGAATAAAATGAATATTCCCTACCTACTGGAGTCGCGATTCTCCATACATCTGTTATGTTTGTGTTTTTTATGTATGTATTTAGGAGTTCACTAGTTTTAGATTTTATGTTAATCCTTTTTTGTTTTGCTGATATATCCAGATATGGATCTAGAACAAAATTGAAATCTCTCCCTATTATCACATTTTGATAGTTAAATTCTGAAATTATATTCAGAATTTTACTAAAGAATTGGTGGTTATCAAAGTTGAGAGCATAAATATTTATCAAAGTAAGTGGAGTAGAGTGAATTTCTCCCATAACTATGAGGTACCTCCCCTCTTTATCTGCTATGATATTCTTTAATTTGATGGTATACCTTTACGAATAATAATAGCCATGCCTCTAGATTTAGAGGTAATTAAAGAGTAGCATGATCCAATTTGCCTTCAATCTTATCTGTGTTTGATGTTTCAGATGTGCTTCTTGCAAGAAAATTATGTCACTGTTGTGCTTTTAATTGGGCAAAGATATTACCCCTATTAATTGGTTTATTAGCACCCTTATATTCCAGCTGGTTGCACAGAACGTGTTTCCTCCAGTTTTCTTTTGTTTATTGTCTTGCATTGTAAATTATGTTTAATACCTTAAATTCATATGGTGCAACCAGGTACCTCAGAACTCTGGGTGATGGGTGGTCATCCCCAGCTGTTAAGTTTTGTTGGCATCTCCCCTTCAAAATAGACCTTAGAAAAGACCAGAAGGTGTAAAGTGGTGAAAAGATAATTAAAGAACAAAAAGTGATATTATAATATCTAAAAATAAGGATATTTTAACTTTTAAAAAACCACCAACAGGTGGTAGAAAAATTCTTGTTGACTTCCGTAGCTGTTGTTATACATTTCGCTCTGCCCCCTTGACCAATTATTATTAAAAGGAAGAGAGACCGATTCAAAATTAAAAACTATATATAAGATAAAACGCATTTCAAATCTAACTATTGGAATGTATCTTCAAAAAAAAACATTAAGTATATACTTAAATATAGCAGTAATTATGTTAGTTATATACCCATATCTGCCGATATGTCGAGAATTATTACATTTCACTCCCCAATTAAGTATCATTCTTTTGTATTAGACAGCAGCAGGTTCCAAGGGGTTAATCAGATTCAGACCCTTTGATAGCTCCCAAGTATCTGAATCTCCTCCTTTACGCACAATTTAAACTAGATCCACTATATCCATAAGATTTGTTTAGTATATTGTTAATACTCATTTATTCTTAGACTTAGCAAATAATTAACATCATGAGATAAAATAGTAAGATTAAACGAGAACTTACCAGTTCGAAGTTTGATCGTTATTTTACGAGGAGTTACGATGAGGGATTACGTGAAGAACCCGCCTCACGCTGGTAACGGCATACTTCAAAGCAGCGGCATGAAAAAACACAGAACACCAAAAGCCGGAGTAACATAGTAAGGCTCATAAAAAGACTTAGAACTACCATTTGATCATTTATTTTACGAGGGCGGGAGTGGAGGGCACGTAATCCCTCATCGTAACTCCTCGTAAAATAACGATCAAACTTCGAACTGGTAAGTTCTCGTTTAATCTTACTATTTTACTTCGGAGTCACGTGAGTGACTACGTGAAGATTTTAAAGCTTTCTGTGTTTTTTATGTCGTAGAATTAATCCGTACGACAGTCCGGCTAAGTAAACACATACATGAGAAACCAGACTAATGTTAGATCTTTTCACAATTAACTTTTTTAATGGTTTAAAGACCATATAATAACCCTCCTTATATCTGAGGGAAAATGATTACAAGTAATAAAAGATATTATTGACTACACAACTGATTATAGCAATTAATAGCAATTAATAGCAAACAAAGCAGGTGATTATAGTGCTCCCAACACCGCGTGTCCAAAGCTTGTCATAGTGTGAACAGGTTTATTGTAGAACTTTGAAAAAGTTTCTTCTTTACTCCACCCTGCGACTTTTAAAATATGCTCGAGAGGTACGTCCCGCCCCTTCGCCGCGGACGTAGCTGCCGCCCTGGTGGAGTGAGATTTGAACACATCAGTGTCTACTCCCGCTAAAACCAACACCTGTTTCAACCATTTTGAGATAGTTTGAACTGAAGCTTTTGTGTGTGGTTTTTTGTGCGTAAGCATTAACGTCTTTTCATTTCCTCGAAGAGTGTCCGTAACTTTAATATATTGGTTCAAATGTCTAACCACACACAAAGTAGGATCAATATGATAAGCTTGAAAGGTTACCTTTGTTCCAGATCTCCCTGGTCTGGTTGTTTGATCAGATCGTAAACATAGAACACAACATTATCTGTAGTCACATGCATACAGTCTAAACGCAACATTTGTAAAGTTTGCACTCTTTGAGCTGAGACCAGTGACATTAACATAATTAATTTCAATGTTAATCTTTCCAATGTCAACCCTTCAATTGGAGTCCATTGTCTAAGTAGAGTAAGTACAATGCTCACATCCCAAATCTCTGTGTATCTAGGTTTGGGTGGATTCATGTGAAAGATTCCTTTCATGAATCTAGATATTAATGGATGCGACCCAATTGATTTCTGATCAGTCATAAGTCCTAAATAGGACGACAAGGCACTGCGTGCAGTGTTAATGGCACTGTAACTTAAATGTTGCTCAAAGTGCAAATTGGCAAGGAATTCCAAAACATGTGCAATATTTACAGTATCATAAGAAATATTTGACTGTGTGCAAAATTCTTCCCATTTCTTAATATGTGTCATATATTGTTTTTGTGTGCTATCTCGCCATGATGCGACTATAACTTCCATAGTTTTGTCCGACAATCCCAGCTCCTGTAGTGGTCTGGTCAAAACCTGCAGATTAATAAATTCATATATGCATACAATGGGTAAACTTCATTAGTTACTGGATTAGTCAAGATATCACTACAGTTAGGAATCGACATATATGGTTCTTTAATCATATTCAGCATTACTGGGAACCAAGGTTGAGTTGGCCAATTTGGAACTACCAACAATCCAGAAGCAGAATCTTGTTCTATCTTCTTCAGGCATCTCTGAATCAAAGCAAATGGTGGAAAAGCATAAAAGAACATCTTTCCCCAGTGTAATGAAAAAGCATCTACTGCTACTGCATCTGGATCGTGTTCCCAAGACACATAATTAGGCAATTGATGATTAAGCCTAGATGCAAACAAATCAATTTCTGGCAACCCAAATCGGCTTACAATATTCTTAAATATTGCTGGCTTAAGCATCCATTCCGTATTATCTTTAAAAATCCTGGACCTTTCATCTGCTACCACATTGTCCTTACCTGGAATGTAGCTTGCTGAAATCCATATTTGGCGACCAATACACCATTGCCATATCTCATCGACCAGACAATCACATGATACTGACCTAACTCCCCCCCATGTGATTAATGTAAGCCACAGCCGTTTTATTGTCTAACTGTATTAACACATGTAGACCTTGTTTAGCACAACAATATGCTTTAAGCCCATAAAAAGCACCCAATAACTCCAAATAGTTAATTACCATAATCTTGAAGAAACACTTCTTCTTGAGCTTTCCATCTACCTCCACAACTGGAGAATGAATCTGTAGCCCCCCATCCGAGAGCACCAGCATCTGTTTGTAAAACCATTTCAGGCTGTTTAATCATGATATTCTTAGCAGCTTGTGGGACATTTTCAACCCACCATTGTAATTCCAACACGGCTTCTTTTGTTAATTGCATAGGCCTGTCAAAGTGACCTGCCTTCTCTTTAAGAGCCCTTATTTTGTCCCTTTGAAGATTTTGATAATGTAATGGACCAAATTCCACTGCCGGAAATGCTGCCACCAGTTTACCAATGGCTTTCGCCACTTCTCGGATGGAGGGATAAGGTTTGTGAATGAGGTAATTACAAGTTATCAAAATATCATTGGCCTTCTCTGTTGGCAAAGTAACTAACATAGTCACTGAGTTAATTACAAACCCCAAAAAGTTAATTGTTTGTGCTGGCTGCAGCTGGGACTTAATTGGATGAACAAAGCTTTAGTAACTGAAACTGAGTGCTCAGCTGACTCTTGACTATCATTAATGATCAGAATATCATCCAGATAAGCCATAACAATGTGTTTCTGTGCTCTTAATTGGGCTAAAACTGGTTTCAACCGTTTTGTAAAGAGTCTAGGAGCCGAACTCAATCCATTTGGTAAAGCTTTAAACTGCCATAATTGTCCCAGCCAATTAAATTTTAAGTACCTCCGGAAGAATTGATGAATTGCTACAGAATAATAGGCATCCTTCAAATCAATCTTAGCCATATAACACCCTGCTGAAATAAGATATTTTGCAGTACTGAATGTCTCCATCTTAAAATGTTTGTATTCTACAAAACTTATTTAGATCTGTAAGGTCCAGAATAATTCTGCAACCCCCATCTTTCTTATCTCTCTTCGTAATATATTAGAGACAAATTGATGCTTATGTTCATAAGTCTTTTCAATTACCCCTTTTCCGGATAATTTGTCAATTTCCACATTAATCTCCATTCTTTCCTCTGCAGAAAACACATAAGCATAAGCAGGTTTATTCTGTACAGGAGGATTAACCCCTTCTTTAAAAGTAATAATGGCTCCCGAAACTGCTTGTAATATATATCGATCAGAAGTAATATTAAGCCAGGCATTATAAAACTTTTGCAATCTCCCTCCAACTGGAGATTCATCCACAGTTTCTTTAAGGATAGAAGTCTTTAATACCTCTCCATATGAGCGTGGTGGTCTCCTTCTTCCCGAATACAGGGAAGCACTGGCCTGCACAGCACGATAGTATTTTCTTGACAAATTTCTGCCTCTATAACGAAAATCAAAACCCCTTCGGGTCGAAAAAAACCCTTCTTTGTCCAAAGACAAAAAGCTTAATATTGCTAAATATTTAGCTTCTTCATCCAACTCTTTCAGCTGTTTCGGCAGATTTTCTCCAAACAAATACCCAGGAGCTTGAACACCGCTTTCTTGACACAGGCTTGCAAACCTAGGGTGAAATATGGGCCGAATCGCCATTTTCCTCATACAATTAATTTCATAGAACGAATTACACAATAAGCCCAAAGTATCTTTTTGAATCTTTTCCATTTCCAGATTCTCCATTTGCCTCCCATAGGCCGTAATGGCAGCAGAAATTAATTTGAGCATCTTTTGAAACTTCACTTCTTGGGCTCTCATACTTGGAGTCATAGACGCCCATATCATCGGATTCACCTTAGGCACTTCCAATGAGGCACAATTTCCTGGTGCTTTATATAATTCTGATGTTTCATTCATCACAGAATTGTGAAGTTGGTGAGATACCATATAATTTATGTTGGCAGCTAGGTTTTCTTCCATAGCCTCACCACTTCCTTCAGGTATAGCAAAATCTTGTGCTATCCCAGGCACATTAGGCCTTTTCTTTTTACTTTGTGGCGTGCTTTCAAAAGCCATATCATCACCAGCAGGGTCTGCCTTCTGCAGCCCTAAATCAATTGGGATATCACCCCATGAGACTTCTTCCGGCCCAAATCCTGGGTCCGGAGTATCATATTCCCAACTTGGCCCACAGCCATATTCATCATATTCAAACCCCTCAGGGATTTTTTGTGATTCATCTGGGTACTTTGACCCTTGTCTCATAATAGTTTGGAGAACTTTCTCCATATGCTCCATTTTTTGCCACATAGTTTTATTGTCTGGAGCTCTTTCAGTATCAGAATCATCAGAAACCATGGGCCTCACAGCTTTCTTTTTGCATTTTTTAGGAGCATTTTCCTCCGTGGTTATTATTTCTGGAGAATCTGGAAATTCACTATCGGGTAAATCGGCGGCCAACGGTATCGGGAACCGGGTCCGCACTAACTTCGCGTCCCGTATTTTTACTTTCACCCCGGGAAGATCTTTTTACCCGCGAAAACTTCTTTCCCGATTTCTCCATTTTTCTTTAATAATCGGTGCTCAATCAGCACGTTTACGTGGCTCTAAATTTTACTTTTGGTTTCGTTTGCTGGAGCCACCCAGCGTAACCTAAAAAACGCCCCGATGTAACTTCACTTACCTGTGGGCCGTTCCGACCGCTGCGAGGAGCTGCTCCCTTACTGCAGCTCCTCCTTCCGCCTTCACGTGACTCCGAAGTAAAATCGATCATTATTGTGCTGTGCTTTAATATTACACAATAGTGGGCTATTGTTATTGAATTAATTATATTAGTTATATATTTTATATTAGTATATAATTGTATGTTTCTCAAGTCATTACATTTCGGTGTACAAGTCCATTAATATTATTTTTCCCTATTCCCAAATTCCGTTTTTTTCCCCAAAACGCTTTTTCTTGTTTTCCAAGTCCTTTGTGGAGAGTGAAACATAAAGTTCGACCTTGAGTGAACATTCCAAAGATAAGGTGTCTCAACAGCACCTCATGAAGAAATCCGCCATCTTAACCAGAGCAGTCTTTTTTATATATATAAAAAAAGTCCTTTCTTCGCCACTTCTCCTCTGTATTGTTGTGGGAGACTGACTCCTGATAATCAGTCGGCCTCCTTTGGGATACTTTGTGCATATTGTTACGACTCCCGAATGCAGGTACTTCAAAGCCGCATAACATAGTCAAAAAACCAGACTCAAGTTCAAGAAAATAGTATTTTATTTTGTTAAAACCCAAACCTGATCCAAACAACCAGACAAGGTCAAGAATACACTAATAAACAAAGATAACAGTGCTCCAGCCAGCCTCGCAATGGGCCGTCGAACTAGAGTCTCTAACCTGCCTAAATGGAAATAACCCTGAAACAAAATACACGAAAACCCTCAGGTCAGCCCTTATTTGTCCCAATTCAATATTAATTAACAAATGTAGATAATAATACACAAAGTTCTATGCCATGTGGCCAGGCCTCCTGCAGTTCAAACCAGCAACCTGCTCATGAGCCGGGGTCGATGACGAGAGAGAGAATTCTGGGAGATTCTGGTATATAAGCTTCCGACGAGTCACCGTCACCTGACGCAGCTTGGCCAATCGGGTACAGGAGTCCTTAACCCCTTGATTCCTGACTCCCAGCCACGGGGCCTGCACTCAGGAGAGAAACAAAAGAGTTAAGTACATAGCATTCACCAGAGGGGGAGGAAGTACCTAACACCCCCACCCAAAGATACTGAATAAGCTTCGGAAGAAACTATTCAGTGACAAAGGAACTTGCCAAAACCCTTTTAGCAAGTCCAACTTAGACACAAAAATGAACTTCCCACATGATCCACACAATCCTCCATCCGTGGAAGAGGATAGCAATCCGGCTTAGTTACACCATTCACCCTCCGAAAGTCCATGCAAAACCTGTCGTACCCATTAGCCTTCGTAGCCAGCAGACACGGAGAACTCCATGGACTACAACTAGGTTCAGCAATTGCATGCTGCAGCATAGGCGTCTGAGAAGGCACATCCGAGAACAGTGACCCATTTGACCCCACCAAAGCAAGCAGATCAACCCGCTGACTTTCAGACAAATGAGACAACTGCAAGGGAAGCGACTTCAAATCTTCAAAGTTGCACAGCTTTCCCTGCGTCACTGCCACAGACATTCGTGCTTCACACACATCACCACCCGTGTCAGGGGGCAGCACCACCACAGCCAAAACCGGCTTAGACAAAACCGAAGGACACAGCTCCTCCCCATCAACCTGTACCTGCTCCTGCTCATGGTACTGCTTCAGCACGTCGACATGACAGAGCTGAGTCTTACGCCTCCGATCAGGGGTACCAATAACGTAATCCCTTGCACCAACCTTATGAACTACCTGACAGGGACCACTATACCGAGCCTGCAGACTGGAACCAGGAATAGGCAACAACACCAGGACTTTGTCACCTGGAGAAATATTCATACTAGAAGCCTTCCCATCGAACCAGCCCCCCATCCTAAACTGAGCAGAGGCAAGATTACCCATTGCCAGTTCGCATGCCCTCCGCAGTCTAGACCAAAAAGTACAGACGTGGTCTAAAATACTATGTTTCGAATTCTCCTGCAACCATTTCTCCTTCAGGACCCTCAACGGACCACGAACAGCATGCGCGAACACCAGGTCAGCAGGACTGAACCCCAAAGAC
This sequence comes from Okamejei kenojei, assembly GCA_035221665.1. NCBI lineage: Eukaryota > Metazoa > Chordata > Chondrichthyes > Rajiformes > Rajidae > Okamejei > Okamejei kenojei. The sequence goes on along the minus strand of CM069140.1, from coordinate 2,086,041 downwards.
TCCTGCAAGACCTCACGCACCGCAAACATAACGAGATGAACCTCTCATCCCAGTCCTTTTCAAACTCCAGGCAGTAAGTCCTCAACATGGATTTCAAAGTCTGGTGAAACCGCTCGAGAGCTCCCTGGCTCTCTGGATGGTATGCACTGGAGTAACAATGCTCAATATCCAACAACTTCATTACCTGACCAAAAACCTTTGAATTGAAGTTGGAACCTTGGTCGCTCTGCACAATCCTGGGCAAACCAAACAAAAAAAACTTAGTGAGAGACTTCACAATGGCAGGGGCAGTAATGTTACGCAAAGGGACCACCTCCGGAAGTGGGGTAGACGCACACATAATTGTCAATAAAAACTTGTTGCCCACCCACGTCCAAGGTAGAGGACCCACACAATCAACTAGAATCCATTCAAACGGCTCCCCGACCACAGGGATTGGATATAAAGGCGCAGGAACAATCGATTGGTTCGGCTTTCCTGCCACTTGGCAAATGTGACAACACCTGCAGTGCTGCTTTACGTTCTTTTTCAACCCTGGCCAAAATAAATTCCGTAAGATACGGTCATACGTCTTATTGACCCCAAATGTCCCACCAGAGATCCATCATGAGCCAAACAGAGTATCTCGTCCCTATACCGACGAGGTATGGCAATCTGATCAACCACGCTCCAATCATCCTGCCCTGACATATCCAAGGGAGACCACTTTCGCATCAGCAAGCCATTCCTCAGAAAATACCCCTTTGCTGTGGAATCCATATCCCCCTCAGGTACCGCACAGTCAAACAGATCCGATAAACCTGGATCACTCTTTTGCTCCTCAACCAGCCAGTCACGTGACAGCGACACCGGCACATTTTCAGACAAGACCCCATCTTGAGATGTAGAAACACCCTCCACAACACAGGATCCATCATCCTTATCACCAAAAATGCTCTCACTCAGGTCCACTACATCGTCAAACTTTGCCTGGCTCTTAGCCATAGCCCTTGTGACAGCACAAGCTGTGAAGACCGTCGGATGCTGCATAGCCAATATATCAGGACTCTGCACCATCGGAACAGCCATCACCTCAGGAGTAAAAATTCTTCCTCCTGCCAAGTCATTCCTCAAAATCACAGAAACTCCCTCAACGGGAAAAACATGGCCGTAACCCATCAATTACCTGGCCTGAAACCAACTCGGACTCAAGACTCACGGTATGCAAAGGCACTACCATGTCCTCCAACCCGAATCCTACCACAGGGACACTGGACCCAACCGATGACTCCCCAGAAAACGGCAGTACACTATCAAATATAAAGGACTGAGTAGCACCAGTATCACGCAAGCTGGATATTGGAACTCTATGACCCCCATTCTCTAGAGAAACAAAACCTTTCGTGATGAACGCAGAATAATTCCTACACTCATCAGACACAGGCATCCCAGGAACCACAGTTGCTCTTTGTGTACCTACAAAAGCCACAGGCTTTGCATTTTTCCTTTGCAGGACGGGACACGACTTTAAGATGTGCCCGCTCCCTTTACAATAGTAGCACACAGGCCCTTCCTTAGTCCTGAAATCTCCATCAACCTTATCAGCTCGGACCTCCCCCTGTATTAATGAGCTGACGCTTGCAGGCACAGAAACAGCTTTGGCACTGCCACCGGTGACACCACCACGATTAAACGGCCATGCACCAAAACTATAGGATCGCCCAGCAAACTCAGTTTTATGAGTCTATACATACTCATTGCTAACACCCGCGGCCTTAGACACCTCCCGTTCCCTAGAAGAAACTCGGGAAGCATTCAATTCCATCTCCTGCAGCTCAAGGCATTTCATTTCAAGCTCTGATTGGAGCATGAGCTCTTTCTCTTTTAAGGCCCCTCTCCTCCTTTTTCCTTTCAAGCTCTAACTCAAGCTAACTCTTTTTTTCAAGATTTAGCGGGAGCAGAGCTCGATTGCTGCGCCTTTGTTAGTTCATGGCGCCGCCGGAAGGTTCCGTTGCCTTTTGCATGCTGAATTTTCGAGGCTTTTCACGTGCTGAATTTTCGTTGCTATTCACGTGTTGAATTTTCATCGCTATTCATGTGCTGAAATGTTGTCGCTTTTCGCGTGCTCAAAATTTCTTCACTTTTTGCGTCATGAAATTTCACCGCTTAATGCGTCTGATTTTTCGTCGCTTTTTGTGTCCTGAATTTATGTCGCTTTTGGCGTTTGAATTTTCATCACCTTTCATGTCCAGAATTTTATCATCACTTTTAGTGTGCTGAATTTTCGTCGCTTTTCGCGTGCAGAATTTTCATTGATTTTCGCGTCCTGAAGGTTCGTTGCTTTACGTGTGATTAATTTTCAAACACTTTTGCATGTTGAATTTTTTATGCTTTATGTGTGCAGAAATTTCATTGCTTTTCGGGTCCTGAAATTTTAATGCTTTATGCGTCCGGAATTTTCGTCGCTTTTCGCATCCTGAAAGCTCATCGCTTTTTGTATGCTGAATTTTCATCGCTTTTCACATGCTGAATTTTCGTTGCTTTTCGTGTGCTTAAATTTAGTCACTTTTCGTGTGCTGAAACTTGTTTTTCGCGTCCTGAAATTTCGTCACATTATACTTCCTGAAATTTCACTTTATGCTTGCTGAATTTTCGTTACTTTTCGTGTCCTGAAAGTTTGGTGCTTTTCGCGTGATGAATTTTCTTCACTTTTCACGTGCTTAATTTTATCGCTTTTCGTGTGCTGCAATTTTCGTCGATTTTCATGTCCTGAAATTATAGCATTTTATAAGTCCTGTCACTTTTCGCATCCTGAATTTACGTCGCTTTTGCCGTTTTGAATTTTTGTCGCCTTTTGCATCCTGAATTTTTGTCACTCTGCATGTAATGAATTTTTGGTGTTTTTCACGTCCTGGTGTTTCGTCGCTTTTTGTTTGCTGAATTTTCGTCACTTTCCATGTCGTGAATTTTCGTTGCATTTTTTTCTGAATTTTTGTTGTTTTTCGTTGTCCAGCATTTTTGTCGCAATGCACGTACTGAATTTATGTCGCTTTTGGTGTTTTGAATATTTGTTGTCTTTTGCATTCTGAATTTTCATTGCTTTACCCATCATGAAATGTTGTCGCTTTTCGCGGCTTGAATTTTCGTTGAATTTTTGTGCCCTGAATTTTTGTCACTTTTAGCGTCCTGAATTTTCATCACTTTTCACGTCCTGACGGATCGTCACTTTTCGATCCTGAAATTTCGTCACTTTATGCGTCCTGAAATTTTGTCGCTTTTCTGGTACTGAATTTACATCGCTTTTGTCGTTTTGAATTTCCATCGCTTTTCACGTGCTGAATTTTCGTTGCTTTTCGCGTCGTGAATGTTCGATGCTTTTCACGTGATTATTTTTTTTTGCTTTTTACGTGCTTCATTTCTGTCGCTTTTCGTGTGCTGAAATGTCATCGCTTTTCTTGTCCTGAAATTTCGTCTCTTTTCGCCTGCTGAATTTTCGTTCCTTTTCGTGTGCTGAACTTTGTCATTTTTCGCATGCTGAATTTTCTTTGCTTTTCGTGGGCTGAAATGTTGTCACTTTTCACATCCTGAAATTTTGGCGCTTTATGCATCCTGAAATTTTGTCGCTTTTTGCATCCTGAATTTACGTCGCTTTTGGCGTTTAGAATTTTTGTCGCCTTTCGCGTCCTGAATTTTTGTCACTTTTCATGTGCTGAATTTTCGTTGCTTTTTGCGCCCTGATTTTGAATATTCGTCGCCTTTTGCATTCTGAATTTTCATCACTTTTCGTGTGCTGAATTTTCGTTGCTTTTTGCGCCCTGATTTTGAATATTCGTCGCCTTTTGCATTCTGAATTTTCGTCACTTTTCGTGTGCTGAATTTTAGTCGCTTTCCGCATGCTGAAATTTTGGTGTTTTTCGTGTGCTGAAATTTTGTTGCTTTTCGCGTCCTGAAATGTCGTCACTTTATGCGTCCTAAAATTTCGTCACTTTTTGCATTCTGAATTTTCATCGCTTTTTGTGTGCTGAATTTTCATCGCTTTTTGTGTGCTGAATTTTCATCGCTTTTCGCTTCCTGAAGGTATGTCCCTTTTCACATGCTGAATTTCGTCGCTTTTCACGTGCTGAATTTTCGTCGCTTTTCACACGCTGAATGTTCGTCGCTTATCATGTGCTGAATGTTGTCACTTTTTGTGTGCTCAAATTTCCTCACTTTTTGCGTCATTAAATTTTCTCGCTTTATGAGTCCTGAAATTCTGTCACTTTTTGCATCCTGAATTTATGTCGCTTTTGCCATTTTGAATTTTCATCCCTTTTCACGTCCTGAATTATCATCACTTTTCGTGTGCTGAATGTGCGTTGGCTTTTATTTATTTTAATTTTTTTTAAATTTAGAAGCAAGTTCATCAGGGTCTGATCAGGAACAGTCAACATGGCAGGGTCTGATCAGGAACAGTCAACATGGATTTGTGCCTGGAAGGTCATGTTTGACAAACCTTCTTGAATTTTTTGAAGCGGTAACTAGGGAAATTGATGAGGGTAAAGCAGTGGATGTTGTCTATATGGATTTCAGTAAGGCCTTTGACAAGGTTCCCCATGGAAGGTTGGTTAAGAAGGTTCAATCTTTGGGTGTTAATGGCAGAGTAGCAAGATGGATTCAACAGTGGCTGAATGGGAGATGTCAGAGAGTAATGGTGGATGGCTGTTTGTCAGGTTGGAAGCCGGTGACCAGTGGGGTGCCTCAGGGATCTGTGTTGGGTCCACTGTTGTTTGTCATGTACATCAATGATCTGGATGATGGGGTGGACAATTGGATAAGTAAGTATGCAGATAATACTAAGATAGGTGGTGTTGTGGATAATGAAGTAGATTTTCAAAGTCTACAGAGAGATTTGGGCCATTTGGAAAAGTGGGCTGAAAGATGGCAGATGGAGTTTAATGCTGATAAGTGTGAAGTGCTACATCTTGGCAGGACAAATCAAAATAGGTAAATGGTAGGGAATTGAGGAATGCTGTGGAACAGAGGGATCTAGGAATAACTGTGGATAGTTCCCTGAAGGTGGAATCGCATGTAGATAGGGTGGTAAAGAAAGCCTTTGGTGTGCTGGCCTTTATAAATCAGAGCATTGAATATAGGAGTAGGGAAGTAATGTTAAAATTGTACAAGGCATTGGTAAGACCAATTCTGGAGTATGGTGTACAATTTTGGTCGCCTAGTTATAGGAAGGATGTCAACAAAATAGAGAGAGTACAGAGGAGATTTACTAGAATGTTGCCAGGGTTCCAGCAACTACGTTACAGAGAAAGGTTTGAACAAGTTAGGTCTTTATTCTTTGGAGCGCAGAAGGTTAAGGGGGGACTTGATTGAGGTCTTTAAAATGATGAAAGGGATAGACAGAGTTGACGTGGATACGTTTTTCCCATTGAGGGTAGGGAAGTTTCAAACAAGAGGGCATGACATGAGAATTAATGGGACAGAGGTTTTGGGGTAACGTGAGGGGGAACTTCTTTACTCAGAGGGTGGTGGCTGTGTGGAATCAGCTTCCAGCAGAAGTGGTGGAGGCAGGATCGATTTTAACATTTAAGAGTAAAGTGGATAGGTATATGGACGTGAAGGGATGGAGGGGTATGGTCTGAGTGCAGGTAGATGGGACTAGGGGAAAACAAATGGTCGGCACGGACTGGAAGGGCCGAGAGGGCCTGTTTTCGTGCTGTAATTGTTATATAGTTATATGGTTATAATAAGAGCATTTCATGTATATCAGTCATATATTGTTAATATTATCAATTATTTAATGACTGTGCTTCTATATATTTTTTTAATAGATATAAAATAATAAAAAAAAGAGAGAGAAAAAGCATGATGAAGAAGAATAGAATAATTTACTAATAATACAACATTGGAGATAGGTTCGAAAATTATTAAGTATAACTTTTCATCTAATCCTGAGTTCGGGCTTCAGTCAGTTTTCCGTGCCGTACCATTCTGCCCATTCAAATAGTCAATAATTGGAGACCATATTCTGACATATACCAAACATTGAGACAGTGTTTTCCAATATTGAATATTCTTATGCAATTTATTCAGTAAAGGAGGAAAGTTTAATTTAAATAAAGAAGTATATGTCTTAGTTACATAAATTCCTAGATATTTAAATTTTTCATTAACCATTTTAAAGGGGGATTGTTGTAATATATGTAGATTGATTTCTATTATTGGCAAGATTTCACTTTTATTCCAATTAATTCTGTATCCCGAGAACAAACCCAATTGAGTTATTAAATTTAATAGGTTTGGAATACTAATTTCAGGTTTTGTAATGTAGATTAATACATCGTCTGCATATAAAGATATTTTATTCTCAGTGTCTTTAGTATTATACCCGTTGTATTTTCATCGCAGAGTACCACAGGAGCCGTTGGAAGAGAAGGAGGGGGAGGAGCGACACCCGACCGGTAAGGTTTAAAATCAAGCATGGGGCTTGTTTTTCTCAGAGGCCCACAGGAGCCGTTGGAAGAGAAGAAGGGGGAGGAGCGACACCCGACCGGTAAGCTTTAAAATCAAGTGTGGGCTTGCCTAAATCCATAACGTTCCATTTGGAGAAGTGTTTTTTTTGAGGAAGCCCTCAAAAAAATTGATTGGTGGGAAGTGGACTAAGGTAAGCAGCTGATTGGCAGTCAGATTCCAGCAGTTTGTTTGTGTACTTTGTATTGTGTAGATATTGTATCCTGTGTAAGGGGGGAGTATGAAGGCCAGGGCAGTGTACTGTTGTGGATGTCACATGAGGGAGGTCAGGGAATCTGATAGCCTCCAGACGTCCACATCTGTGCCAGATGCATTGAGATGGGGCTCCTAAAGGACTGTGTTAGGAACCTGGAGCAGCAGCTTGATGATCTCCGTCTGGTCAGGGAGAGTGAGGAGGGTCATAGAGAGGAGCTACAGGGAGGTAGTCACTCCCACACCACAGGAGGCAGACAAGTGGGTCACGGTTAGGAAGGGCAAGGGGCAGAGGCAAGGGGCTAGAGAGTACCCCTGTGACTGTACACCTGGAAAATAGGTACTTGGGTTTGAGTACGATTGGAGGGGACAGCCTAACTGGGGGCAGCAACAGTGGCCAGGTCTCCGGCACAGAGACCGGCCCTGATGCTCAGAAAGGTAGCAAAAAGAGGGAGGGCAATTGTAATAAAGGACTCTATAGTTAGTGGTCAGATGGGCGATTCTGTGGACGCAGTCGGGAGACTCGGATGGTAGTTTGCCTCCCTGGCGCCATGGGTCTCGGATGTGTCGGAACATGTCCAAAAGATTCTGAAAAGGGAGAGGAGCCTGATGTTGTGGTACACATAGGTCCCAATGACATAGGCAGAAAAAGAGACGAGGGTCCTGAAGGGAGAATTTAGGGAGTTGGGGGGAAAGTTAAGGAGAAGGACCAAAAGGGTAACGATTTCAGGATTACTGCCTGTACCACGTGACAGTGAGAGTAGGAATGGAATGAGGTGGAGGATAAATGCGTAGCTGAGGGACTGCTGCATTGGGCAGGGATTCAAGTTTCTTGATCACTGGGACTCTTTTGGGAAGGCATGATCTGTACAAAAAGGACGGGTTGCACTTGAACCAAAGGGGCACCAATATCCTGGCAGGGAGATTTGCAAAGGCTACTGGGAGACTTTAAACTAGAAAGGCTTGGGGAGGGACTCGGGTAGAGGGGGTAGGGGACAGGTGTGGGACAAAGGCAGAGAAGGGAAGCACTCGGACCCAAAATGTAGGCGAGAAAGAGGAAAAACATAAGATTGTGGGAGATTTCAATTTTCCAAAAATAGACTGGGAAACACATTCTGTAAATGGGCTGGATGGTTTGGAGTTTGTAAAATGTGTGCAGGATAGTTTTTTGCAGCAGTACATAGAGGTACATAGCAGTACATCGACCAGAGAAGGGGCAGTGCTGGACCACCTGTTAGGAAATTAGGTAGGTCAGGTGACAGAGGTATGCGTTGGTGAGCACTTCGGGACCAGTGATCACAATACCATTAGTTTCAATATAATTATGGAGAGTCAGAACTGGACCTAGGGTGGAGATTTTTGATTGGAGAAAGGCTAACTTTGAGGGAATGTGTAAGGATTTAAAAGGAGTGAATTGGGACACTTTGTTTTATGGGAAGGATGTAGAAGAGAAATGGAGGACATTTAAAAGGGGAAATTGTAAGAGTAAAAGAATCTTTATGTCTTGTTAGGTTGAAAGGAAATAGTAAAAAATTGGAAAGAGCCATGGTTTTCAAGGGAAATTGGACACTTGTTTCGAAAAAGAGAGATATCTACACTAATTATGGAGGCAGGAGTAAATGAGGTGCTAGAGGAGTATATAGAATGTAAAAAGAATCTTAAGAAGAAATTAGGGAAGGCTAAAAGAAGATATGAGGTTGCTTTGGCAAGAAAGGTGAAAGTAAATCCAAAGGGTTTCTACAGCTATATTAATAGCAAAAGGATAACGAGGGATAAATTTGGACCATTGAGGGAAGTTAGTGTAGAAATAGCAGGAGCCATGACAGAAATATTTCAAATGTCATTAGAAACGGGAATAGTGCCGGAGGAATTGGCGTACTGCGCATGTTGTTCCATTGTTTAAAAAGGGTTCAAAGAATAAACCTAGCAATTTTACTTCGGAGTCACGTGAGTGACTACGTGAAGAACCCGCCTCACGCTGGTAACGGCATGACGTCAACGCTGACGGCGGAAGGAGGAGCTGCAGTAAGGAGCAGCTCCTCGCAGCGGTCGGAACGGCCCCGCAGGTAAGTACAGCAAAGTTGGGAAGTCTTAGCGGACGCTGGGTAGGTCAGCAGTAATAGTTTATGTAAAATTAAGTCAGAGTCAAAATTAGTGCTGGATAGCACAGATTATGAAGTAAAAGAAAAAATTCGCGGGTAAAATGCTTCCTGGGGTGAAAAATAAATATACGGGAAAGCTAGTGCGGAGCCGGTTTCCGATACCGGTGGCCGCAGACATAACCCGTTAGCGAATTAGTTTCCAAAAATGATTACCACGGAGAGAAAATGCTCCGAAAATGGAAAAAAAAAAAAAAAAAAAAAACATCTGAGAGGCCCGTGGTTTTGATGACTCTGATATTGAAAGCCCTCCCAGATAATTAAACTATGTGGAACTGATTATGGAGCATTTTATGGAGAAAGTTCTCCAAATAATTATGAGACTAGGGTCACAGTGCCCAGATGAATCCCAAAAAAGCCCCTGAGGGGTTTAATTATTCTGAATATGGCTGTGGGGCCTAATTGGGTGTTGGAACTCCGGACCCAGGATTTGGGCCGGAAGAAGTCTCATGGGATGAAATCCCAATTGATTTTAGGGCTGCAGAAGGCAGACCTGTTTGATGGTGATTTGCATTTGAAAGCACACCACAAAATAAAAATAAAATAAAAATAAAAAGAAAAAGAAAAAAAAAAAAAAAAAGAGGCCAAAGGTGCCTGGGATAGCAAAAGAATTAGCTATATATGAAGGAAGTGGTGAGGGGCTATGGAAGAAAACCTAGCTGCCAACATTCTATATGGTATCTCACCAACTTCATGATTCTGTGATGATTGAAATATTAAAATTGCACAGCACAGGAAATTGGTGCACTCATGGGAGTGCTACGGTTTATCCGTTAATATGGGCAATCCAATGACCCCAAAATATGAGAGCGTCCTCAAGTAGTGAGGTTTAAAAATCCTCACAAATTATTCTGCAGCTATTATGGCTTTTGGGGAGATGAAAAAAAAAAAAAAAGACGCTATTGTGCAATTCTTTCTATGAAATTTTGTATGAGGTAAATGGCTATTTGGCCCATTTTTCACCCAAGGTTGCATACCTTGTGTCGAGCAAGTGGTGTTTAAGCTCTGTTGTCTGTTTGGAGTAATCTGCCTAAATTATTGAAATTGGATGAAAAGCTAAATATTTTAGCTGCATGAAACCTTTGTCTTTGGACAAAAGTATTTTCGCCCAGAAGGGGATTTGATTTTGGAAATAGAGGCAGAAATATGTCAAGGAAGTCTTATTGTACTGCACAGCCAAATACTTACCCGAATTGGGGGGGAAAAGGAGACCACCATGCTCATATGGAGAGGAATTAAAGACTTGTTCTATGCTTAAAGAAACTGCGGTTTCATCTCCAGTTAGAAGGAGATTACAAAAAAGTTTATAAAGACTGGCTTACTATTTTTTGATCGGTATATATTACAAGCAGTTTTCATTAACCACTATTACTTTTAAAGAAGGGGTTAATCCTCTGTACAGAATAAACCTGCTTATGTTTTCGTGTTCTGCAATTGTTAAAAAGCAGAGATTAATGTCCAAATTGCCTAATTATCTGGAAAAGGGTTAATGGATAAACTTATGAACACGAGCATCAATTGTTTTAATATTTTTAGAAGGAATAAAGAAAAGATGGCGGTTGCAGAAGTATTCTGGGACCTTACAGATCTAAATAAGTTTGTAGAATACAAAAACATTTTTAAAATGGAGACATTGAATACTGCAAAATATTTAATTCAAAGGTTGTTTTGGCTAAGATTGATGAAAAGACGCCTATTATTCTGTTACCTATGCATCAGTTTTCGGTGGTTACTTAAAATTTAATTGGTTGGGAGAATTATGGCAGTTAGCTTTGCAAATGGACTGAGTTCAGCTATTAGACTCTTTACGAAACCTGTTGAAAACAGTTTAGCCCAAATTTAAGAGCACAAATGCACTTATTATGGCTTTATCTCAATGACATCTGATCATTAGTGATTATCAAGAGTCAGCTGAGAACTCAGTTTCAGTTACTAAAGCTTTGTGGTAAGCTAGGGTCTTGATTCATCCAATTAAGTCCCAGCTGCAGCAGCAGCACAAACAATTAACTTTTGGGGTTTGTAATTAAACTCAGTGGACTATGTTAATATCTTTACCAACAGATAAAGTCGATGATATTTTGGTAACTTTGTAATTATCTCATTCAAACCTTATCCTTCCATCCGAGAAATAGCGAAAACCATTGGTAAAACTGGTAGCAGCATTTCCTGCAGCAGAATTTTGGTCCATTACATTATCAACATCTTCGAAGGGACAAGATACGAGCTCTCAAAGAGAAGGCAGGCCACTTGACAGGCCTATGTAATTAACAAAAGAAGCTGTGTTGGAATTACAATGGTGGGTTAAAAAATGTACCCACAGCTGCTAATAAATAAATCATGATTAAACAGCCTGAAATGGTTTTACAAACAGATGCTAGTGCTCTCGGATGGGGGGCAACAGATTCATCCTCCAATTGTGGAGGTAGATGAAAAAGCTCAAGAAGAAGCGTTTCTTCAAGCTGATGGTATTAACTATTTGGATTTATTGGGTGCTTTCATGGACTAAAAACATATTGTTGTGCTAGACAAGGTGTACATGTGTGTTAATACAGTTAGACAATAATACGGCTGTTGCATTATTTTTATCACATGGGGGGAGTTAGATCAGTATCATGTGATTGTCTGGTCAATAAATATGGTAATGGTGTATTGATGCCAAATATGGATTTCAGCAAGCTACATTCCAGGTAAAGACAATGTGGAGGCAGATAAAAGATCAAGGATATTTAAAAGATTATACGGAATGGATGCTTAAGCCAGCAATATTTAAAAATATTATACACAATTTGGGTTACCAGAAATTGACTTGTATGCATCAAGGCTTATCATCAATTACCTAAATATGTGTCTTGGGAACACGATCCAGATGCAGTAGCAGTAGATGCTGTTTCGTTAAACTGGGGGAAATATGTTCTTTTATGCTTTTCCACCATTTGCTTTGATTCAGAGATGTCTGAAGAAGATAGAACAAGATTCTGCCTCTGGATTGTTGGTAGTTCCAAGTTGGCCACTCAACCTTGGTTCCCAGTAATGCTGAATATGATTAATGAGCCAATATATGTCGATTCCTACGGTAGTGATATTTGATTCGTCCAGTAACAAAGAAATTAATCCATTATATGCATATATGAAATTTATTAATCTACAGGTTTTGACCAGACCAACTGCAGGAGCTGGGATTATTGGACAAACGATGGAAATTATAGTCGCATCATGGCGAGATAGCACACTAAAACAATATATGACACATATTAAGTAATGGGGGAAGAATTTTGCACACAGTCAAATATTTCTTATGATATTGTGAATATTGCAAATGTTTTGGAATTCCTTGCCAAATTTGCATTTTGAGCAACATTTAAGTTACAGTGCCATTAACAACTGCACGCAGTGTCTTGTCATCCTATTTAGGACTTATGACTGAGCAGAAAATCAATTGGGTCACATCCATTAATATCTAGATTCATGAAAGGAATCTTTAACATTAATCCACCAAACCAAGATACACAGAGATTTGGGATGAGAGCATTGTTACTTACTCTACTTAGACAATGGACTCCAATTGAAGGATTGACATTGGAAAGATTAACATTGAAATTTAATGATGTTAATGTCACTGGTCCTCCACTCAAAGAGTGCAAACTTTACAAATGTTGCGTTAGGACTGTATGCATGTGACTACAGATAATATTGTGTTCTATGTTTACGAGCTGATCAAACAAAGCAGACCAGGGAGTTCTGGAGCAAAGGTAACCTTCAAGCTTATCATATTGATCCTACTTTGTGTGTGGTTAGAACATTGAACCAATATATTAAAGTTACTGAGACTCTTCGAGGAAATGAAAAAAACGTTTTTAATGGTTAACGCACAAAAAACCACGCACAAGAGCTTCAGTTTAAACTATCTCAAAGTGGTTGAAACAGGTGTTGCTTTTAGCGGGTGTGGACACTGATGTGTTCAAAATCTCACTCCACCAGGGCGGCAGCTACGTCCGCGGCGAAGCAGGGCGGGACGTACCTCTCGAGCATATTTTAAAAATCGCAGGGTGAGAAATAAGAAACTTTTTCAAAGTTCTACAATAAAACACCTGTTCACACTATGACAAGCTTTGGACGGCTCGCGCACGCGCTTGGTGTGTTGGGATCACTATAATCACCTGCTTTGTTTCCTATTAATTGCTATAATCACGTTATGTAGTCACTTATATCTTTTATCATTTGTAATCTTTCCCTCAGATATAGGAGGGTTATTATATGGTCGTTAACCATTAAAAAAAGTTAATTGTGAAAAGAACTAACATTAGTCTGGTTTCTCATGTATGTGTTTACTTAGCCGGACTGTCGTAGGATAATAATTCTAACGACATAAAAAAACAGAAAGCTTTAAAATCTTCACGTAGTCACTCACGTGACTCCGAAGTAAAATAGTAAGATTAAAAAACGAGAACTTACCAGTTCGAAGTTTGATCGTTATTTTACGAGGAGTTACGATGAGGGATTACGTGCCCTCCACTCCCGCCCTCGTAAAATAAATGATCAAATGGTAGTTCTAAGTCTTTTTATGAGCCTTACTATGTTACTCTGGCTTTTGGTGTTCTGTGTTTTTCATGCCGCTGCTTTGAAGTATGCCGTTACCAGCGTTGAGGCGGGTTCTTCACGTAATCCTCATCGTAACTCCTCGTAAAATAACGATCAAACTTCGAAACTGGTAAGTTCTCGTTTAATCTTACTATTATAGACACTGTTAGTTTGACGTCACGGTAGTGGTGGGGCAAATTCATGGAAAGGTTACTTAGAGTACATCAATGATCTGGATGTTAAAGAATGGAACTGCAGATTCTGGAGAATCGTGGGTTACACAAAAGGCTAGAGAAAACTCAGCGGGTGCAGCAGCATCTTAAGGAGCGAAGGAGATAGGCGACGTTTCGGGTTGAGACCTTCTTCAGATGGTTAGGGATCAGGGAAACGAGAGATATAAGACGGTGATGTGGAGAGATATGCAAAAAAGTATCGATGATAAAGGGAACAAGCCATTGTAAGCTGTCTGTGGTGTGAAAACGAGAAGCTAGTGCAACTAATGTGGGGGAGGGAGATAGAGATAGAGGAAATGCCAGGGCCGAGGGCTGAGGGGAGAGGTGGGAAGGGGAGGAGACAGCAAGGGTGAACAGAATTGAGAAAATTCAATGTCAAGCCCAGGGGATGCAGACTCCCCCAAGCGGAATATGAGGTGCTGTTCCTCAACCTGCAGTGTTGCTCACTCTGGCCGTGGAGGAAGCCATAGGACTGAGAGGTCGGATATGGAATGGGAGGGGGAGTTGAAGTGCTGAGCCACCGGGAGGTCGGGTTGGTTATTGCGGACCATGCGGATGTGTTCGGCGAAACGATCGCCAAGCCTCCGCTTGGTCTCACGATATAGACCTTCTATATCGGTGCATAGGAAGAGGATTTCTTGGAATGTATGCAGGATAGTTTTCTAAACCAACATGTAGAGGAACCAACGAAAGAGCAGGCTATTCTAGACTGGGTACTGAGTAATGAGGAAGGGTTAGTTAGCAGTCTTGTTGTGTGTGGCCCCTTGGGCAAGATTGACCATAATATGGTTGAGTTCTTTATTAGGATGGAGAGTGACATTGGTAATTCAAGAAATAAGGGTCCTGAACTTAAAGAAAGGTAACTTTGAGGCTATGAGACATGAATTCGCCACGATAGACTTACAAGTGATTCTTAAGGGTTCACAGTGGATCTGCAATGGAAGGCATTTAAAGACTGCATGAATGAACTACAACAATTATTCATCCCAGTTTGGCCAAAGAATAATCAGGAAGTAGTGCATCCGTGGATAACAAGGGAAATCAGGGATACTATCAAAACTAAAAATGAGCATACAAAATTAGCCAGGAAAAAGCAGCCTACCAGAGGACTGGGAGAAATTCAGAGTCCAGCAGAGGAGGACAAAGTGCTTAATTAGGAAAGGGAAAATAAATTATGAAAGAAGACTGGCAGGGAACATAAAAACAGATTGCAAAAGTATTTATAGATATGTGAAGAAAAAAAGGTGAGTTAAAACAAACATAGGTCTTTTGCAGTTAGAAACTGGTGAATTGATCATGGGGAACAAGGACATGGCAGACCAATTGTATAACTAATTTGGTTCTGTCTTCACTAAGGAAGACATAAATTATCTGCTGGAAATAGCAGGGGACCGGGGGTAAAATGAGATGGAGGAACTGAGTGAAATCCAGGTTAGCCGGGAAGTGGTGTTAGGTAAATTGAATGGATTAAAGGCCGATAAATCCCCAGGGCCAGATAGGCTGCATCCCAGAGTACATAAGGAAGTAGCCCCAGAAATAGTGGATGCATTAGTGATAATTTTTCAAAACTCTTTAGATTCTGGAGAAGTTCCTGAGCATTGGAGGGTAACTAATGTAATGCAGATTTTTAAAAAGGGAGGGAGAGAGAAAACAGGGAATTACAGACCAGTTAGTCTAACATCGGTAGTGGGGAAAATGCTAGAGTCAGTTATTAAGATGGGATAGCAGCACATTTGGAAAGTGGTGAAATCATTGGAGAAAGTCAGCATGGATTTATGAAAGGTAAATCATGTCTGATAAATCTTATTGAATTTTTCGAGGATGTAAATAGCTGAGTGGATAAGGGAGAACCTGTGGATGTGTTATATCTGGACTGTCAGAAGGCTTTTACAAGGTCCCCACATAAGAGATTAGCATACAAACTTAAAGCACACGGTATTGGGGGTTCAGTTTGATGTTAGATATAGAACTGGCTGGCAGACAGGAAGCAAAGAGTAGGAGTGTAAACGCGTCATTTTCATAATGGCAGGCAGTGACTAGTGGGGTTACTGCAAGGCTCAATGCTGGGACCCCAGTATTTACAATATATATTAATGATCTGGATGAGAGAATTGAATGCAACATCTCCAAGTTTGCGGATGACACGAAGCTAGGGGGGCAGTGTTAGCTGTGAGGAGGATGCTAGGATGGCTGCAAGGTGATGCCCAGAAGGTGACTTGGATAGGTTGGGTGAGTGGGCAAATTGCATGGCAGATGCAGTATAATGTGGACAAATGTGAGGTTGTCCACTTTGGCGGCAAAACAGGAGGGTAGAATATTATCTGAATGGTGGCCGATTAGGAAAGGGGAGAAGAACCACCGAGGGACCTGGGTGTCATGGTATGCCAGTCATTGAAAGTAGGCATGCAGGTGCAGCAGGCTGTGAAGAAAGCAAATGGTACGTTGGCATTCATAGCAAAAAGGATTTGACTACAAGAGCAGGAGAGGTTTACTGCAGTTGTACAGGGTCTTGGGTGAGGCCACACACCTGGAGGATTGCATACAGTTTTGGTCTCCTAATCTGAGGAAAGACATTCTTTTCCATAGAGGGAGTACAGAGAAGGTTCAATAGACTGATTCCTGGATGATGGGAGGACTTCCATATGAAGAAAGACTGGATGATAGACTTGGCTTGTACTCGCTTGAATTTAGGAGATTGAGGGGGGGGGATCTTATTAGAGACTTACAAATTCTTAAGGGGTTGGACAGGCTAGATGCAAGAAGATTGTTCCGATGCTGTGGAACTCCAGAACAAGGTGTCCACAGTTTTAAGGATAAGGGGATAGGAAGTCTTTTAGGACAAGATGAGGATATAATTTTTTTTACACAGAGTGGTGAGTCTGTGGAGAGAGCTCTCTGCCACAGAAGGTAGTTGAGGCCAGTTCATTGGCTATATTTAAGAGATAGATTTAGCCTTTGTGGCTAAAAGGATCTGGGGGTAGGGAGAGAAGGCAGTATACAGGATACTGAGTTGGATGAATTCAGCCATGATCATATTGAATGGCGGGTGCAGGCTCGAAGGGCCAAATGGCCTACTCCTGCATCTATTTTCTTATGAGTCTATAATTTTGTGAATTGTTTTTTCCCCGTCAGCTTTCGAAGTTGGAATAACTAATAGTTTTTGTGGTTTGTTCATCGAATTCAAAACTGTAATTGTTTGGTATGCTGATAATGTTTTATAACTTGGTCTGAGTATATTTTATTTCATTTATATTTCAATTTTGTTGTTTATCATAGTTGCACAGCCGCATTTTTTATGTCTAATTGCCTTATTTCCCTTTCCCAATATCTGTTGCTTAATCCGCGTTATCGTTATTATGAATATGCTTGGGATGAGATCAAAGCTCCTCGAGCAAATGCTTTAAATTTGTTTCCCAGAGAAGGGGAGGGCAGACGTTCCAGAATAGATTCATTGGTCTCAAAAAACGTATTAATCTGTTTAGTAAGATATTCCTGACATACTTTTTATTTAAAATTTGTGGATTGAGTCCATTGTGTCTGTTCTTGGTCCTTCCATTTAGTTTATCATAAATGTTAAGGGTAGCATGGTCCAAGATTATGATATTTCGAGTTGTAGGTAAATGGTATGAGCTTGGAGTCTACTAAAAAAATAGTATATTCTTGAATAGGTTTTATGTACCGATTGAGTAAAAAATTGTATTATCGTCAGGTTGGGTTTTCAATTATCCAGATGTCCTTAATATTAATAGTATCAATGTATGCATTTAGAAATTCACTTGACTGAGATTTTACTTTTCATTGTCTTGAATGATCTGTTGAAATAGGGGTCTTGTATACAATTTAAGTCTCCTCCATTATATTAGATTGTGTTGTGTAAGTTCCGGGAAATTATATTGAATATTTTCTTGAAAAACAAGGGACTAACAAAATTTGGCCCATAAGCATTGAGAAGAATCACTTTTTTTTGCATCTAGACTTTGCTTATTAAATACAATAATCTACCATCAATGTCTGTTATAGTGTATGTTTAAAAGGTATCTCATTTAATATTGCAAGTCCTTTCGTTTTATGTGAAATGAGGAATGATACATTCAATTAGCATTCCATTTTGCTTTCAATCTACGCTGTGCTTCCTTTTTCAGGTGAGTTTCCTTGAAGGAATATATATCTGTTTTAAGTGATTATCAATATGTGCTTAATACTTTACCTCTCTTGATTGGTTCATTTAATTCCCTTAAACATTCCATCTACAAAATGTGATTCCTTCACCCCCAATCTCCATATTCACATCTTGCATCTTTGTAACTAGTGCAGTTAGTGATAGCCACATAATGTTGTTGCTTTTCACGTCCTGAAATGTCATCACTTTATGCGCCTCCTAGAAAATGTCAATCACCTTTTGCTTTCTGAAATTTACATATAAGCTTTTGTGTGCTAGTATTTTTATCGCTTTTCGCTTCCTGAAGGTTTGTCGCTATTCACTGCTGAATTTTCGTCGCTTTTCACGTGCTGAATTTTCGTCGCTTTTCACTTGCTGAATGTTCGTCGTTATTCACGTGCTGAATGTTGTCACTTCTCGTGTGCTCAAATTTTGTCGCTTTATGCGTCCTGAAAATTCTGTCGCATTTTTCATGTGAATTTATGTGCTTTGGCGTTTTGAATTTTTCATCCCCTGTTGTACATCTGAATATCATCACTTTTTCATGTGCTGAATGTTTGTTGCCATTTGTATGCAGAAATTTTCATTGCTTTTGTGTCCTGAGAAGTTCGGTGTTTCGTTTTGTTGCCACGCCATTAATTTGCTGTTCCCTTTTTGCATTCTGAATTTTCATCGGTTTTAGTGTGCGCTGAAATTGAATTACTTTTGCGTTCCTGAAATTTGTCACATTTATGCGTCCTGAATTTTGTCACTTTTCCATGCTGAATTTTTGTCTCTTTTTGCGTGGTGAATTTTCTTGCTTTTTCAGTGTCCGGAAAGTGAATCGCATTTTGCATGTGAAATTTCTCGGCCTTTCAAACGTGACTTTCGTCACTTTCACGTTTTGAAATGTCGTTCACTTTATGCATCATTAAATTGTGTCACTTTCAGCATCTGGAATTTACGTCGCTTGACGTTTGAATTTTTCATCGCCGTTCACGTTGAATTTTCATCGCTTTTCGTGTCCTGAATTTTTGTCTCCTCCCTTTTATTATGTGCTTTTTGAGTGCTGATTTTCGCACGCTTTTCGCGTGCTCATTAATCATTCCTTTATGTGCTGAACCTTTGTGACTTTTTGCGCGCTGAATTTTCGGTGTTTCCAGGTTCTGAAATGTGGGCTGTCGCGATTTTTCGTGCGATGTCCTACAAAATTCGGTCTTATGTGTCCTGGATATTTTGTTGCTTTTCGCATCCTGATTTGCGTTGTCTTGTGGTGGTGTCGCTGAATGTTTCGCATCCTGACATTTTGCATTCTGAAGATCTGTTGCTTTTCATGTGCTGAAATTTAGGACAATTTTTGCATCCAGAGAAAGTTTTCGTCACTTGATGTGGTCCTGTAATGTTGTCGCCGTTCTGGTCTCAGAATTTACATCGCTTTGGCGTTTAGAATTTTCGGCGACCTTTCGCATCCTGAATTATCTCTCTTTTAGATGTGCTGAATATTCGTTGCTTTACGCGTGCAGAATTACGATGTTTATTCGCATTCTGAACGTTTGGTTGGCAATTAGCATGAAGAATTTACGTCGTTTTCATATGTGCTTAATTTCTTTTTTTTAATATATATGTTTATTCGAGGTAAGAAATTAAATTGGCAAAAACATATTATGTTAGAAATATTTGTGTACATTCAGTCATACATTATTGAATATTATAATTGAATCATTCTGCCTCTAATAGTTTTTTTTAATAGATCAAGAGTAATAAAAAAAAGATAAGTTGAAGGTAGAGATGAGAAAAAAGGGAAGAGAGGAAAAAAAATCAAAAAGAAATCATAAGGCAAGGAGTGTAATTCTACAATTTATACATTCATTGGAACTACGATCAAGGACTTAGTTAAACATCCCATCTGATCCTTAGTCCAAGTTTCGTTAGGTTTCCCTTGCCGAACCAATCTACCTTTAAAGTAATCGATGAAAGAAGGCTTATTCCAACAAAGAGTTCTTGTTTGTCCATTAGGGCAAATCTGATTCTTTCCCGGTGTAGGGTCTCTGACATTTTCATAATCCACATTTAATTGTGGGGGGTTAATAGGGCGCTTGTCCAAAATTTTAATATTAATTGTCTTCCTGATTATTATACCTGTAATCTAGGAAATTTATTTGGCTTGTGTAAGTGTTTTAACTTTGTTCTGATATTCTAAGTATTATTAAGTTTTTGAGTCCAGATCCACAGATAAAATAGTAATTAAATAACTTCAGAAGTTATTCTAAAAATCTCAATCCACAAATTTGAAATTTTTATACAATTTGCCTAGGAGCATGGTGTTAAATTAGCCCCTAGATGCTGACCATTTATTGCAGATATGAGAGACATGATGGAAAGATTCTATTCAGTTTAACTTTTTGCGTAATGTAATCTATGTAATGGACTTTAGACATGCTTAATTTCTGTTGCTTTTTTGTGTGTTGATAATGTCGTTGCTTTTTCATGTCCAAAATGTTGTACCCACTTTTTCGCGTGCTGAATATTCGTTTTCCTTTTCATGTTCTGAACTTTAGTCACTATCACGCACTGAAATTTCGTCGCTTTTCATGTGCAGAAATTTTGGTCGCTTTTTCACATCCTCAAAATTTCGGCGCTGTTTATGCACCCTGAATTTTGTCGCTTTTCCAGCGCAATCCTGATTTGAACGTCAGCCTTTGGTGTTTTAAGATTTTGTCGCATTTTGTGTCCTGAATTTTTGATCATGTTCCTGATGTTATTGTTTGCTTTTTGCATGCTGAAATTTCGTCACTTGTTCATGTCGTGAATTTTATTTCATCGTGTTTTTTGCATTCTGAATATTCGTGCGCTTTCCGTGGCCAGAATTTTCGTCGAGTTTTCACGTCCTGAAGTTACGTCATTTTGGTGTTGTTAATTTTGTCGCATTTGCATCCTAGAATATTCATTGCTTTCACATCCTGAAATTTCGTTGCTTTTTCACAACCTGAAATTTGCGTCACTTTAATCATCCAAATTTCGCATCCTGAAATGACGTCGCTTTTGGTGATTTAATTTTTCATCGCCTTTCGTGTCCTGAATTTTTGTCACTTTTCTGTGATGAATTTTAATTGCCTTTTCGTGAGCTGAAATGTTTGATCGTTTTTCCATCACTGAAATTTTGCTGTTTTTTCTCGTCCTGAACATTCCGTCACTTATGTTCCTAAAATGCTATCACTTTTCGCATCCTGAATTACATAGGTTTTTTGTGTGCGAATTTTCGTATCTTTTCACGTCCTGAACGGTTGGGTACTTTTCGCATAGATGAATTTTCGGTCGCTTTTTACGTGCTTAATTTTCCTGTCGCTTTCGTGTGCTTAAATTTCGTCACTTTTCACGTGCTGAATTTTCATTCTTTTCTTATCTGAAATTTTGTCCGCTTTTTCACGTCATTGAAAAATATTGCGCTTTTCTGTGTCCTGAAATGTTGTCATTTTTCACATCCACAATTTACGTCGCTTGTGGCTTTTGAATTTTTGATGCCTAATATTGTCCTTGATTTTCGTCATTCAACATCCTGAAATATCATTGATTCTTCGGCGACCATGAAATTTGTTGCATTTGCGTCCTAATCTTTGCCTCTTTTTCGCGTCCTGAATCTTTATCACTTTTCAGTCCAGAAGGTTCATGTTTTCAATGTGCTGAAATTTGTTGCTTTTTCACATCCTGAATTTGCATCACCTTGGACGGTTTGAATTTTTCATCGTTTTTTGTCGTCCTGAATTTTCCATCACTTTTTCGTGTGCTGAATTTTCACCGTTTTTCGCCAGCTAATTTTTGGTCGCTTTTTCATGTCCTAATTTTGTCGCTTTTTGCATCCTGAAATTTTCAATCCCGTATTCCGTGTCCTGAATTTCATCGCAATTCACATCCTGAATTTTTATCGTCGCTTTTTTGCGCACGTGAATTAAGTCCGCCTTTTCACAGTTGAAGTTTTCGTCGCATTCGTGTCTAAATTTTGCAATTATTATGTGCATTTTGAGTGCTGATTTTCGTCACTTTTTCGCATGCTGAATTTCGTTCCCTTGTCATCGTGCTGAACTTGTCAATTTGTGCGCGCAGAATTTTCATCACTTTCATGTTCTGCATTTTGTGTCCTCAAATTTTGGTCACGTATGCATCCTGAAAATTTTGTCGCATGTTGCTCCTGAATGAAGTTGCTTTTGCCCTCCTGAATTTTCGTGTCATTTTCGCATCCTGAATTTCCGCATCCTAAGGATCGTCGCTTTTCGTGTGCTGAAATTTTGTCGCTTTTCGCATCCTGAAATTTCGTCACTTTATGCATCCTGAAATTTTGTCGCCCTCCTGGTCCTGAATTTACATCGCTTTTGTGTTTTAATTTTCAATGCGCCAATCGCGTCATGAATGTCATCTCTTTTAGTGTGCTGAATTTTCGTCGTTTTTCGCGTTCTGAAAGTTTGGTGCTTTTTGCATGATGAATTTTCATCGCTTTTCATGTGCTTAATTTCTGTTGCTTTTCCTGTGCTGAAATGTCATTGCTTTTTCAAGTCCAGAAATTTTGTCAGTTTTTTTTTTTTTTTTTATTTTTTTTGTTTTTTTTGTTGGTGTGGTGTGTTTTTTTATTTTTTTTTTTGGTTTTCTTTTTCACGTGCTGAATATTTGTTTCTTTTGATATGCTGAACTTGCATCGCATTTTGTCACATTTTGTGCCATGAATTTTCATCCCTTTTCGCATCCTGAATTTTCATCATTTTTCGTGACCTGAAGGTTCGTTGTTTTTTGTGTGCTGAAATTTTGTCGCTATTCGTGTCCTGAATTTACGTCACCTTTGGCGTTTTGAATTTTCATCGTCTTTTGCGTCCTGAATTTTCATCACTTTTCGTGTGCTGAATTTTCGTCGCTTATCGCCAGCTGAATTTTTGTTGCTTTTCGTGTCCTGAAATTTTCTCCGCGGTTTTCATCGAAGTTTCGTCGCTATTTCATGTCCAGAATTTGTCGCAATTCAGGTCCTGAATTTTGTCGCTTTTGCGCACTGAATTTACGTCGCTTTTCACAATTGAATTTTCGTCACTTTTCGTGTCTTAAATTTTTGTCAATTTTTATGTGCTTTTTGAGTGCTGAATTTCGTCTGCTTTTCCGCATGCCGAATATTTTGTTCCTTTTCAGGTGCTGAACCTATTGTCACTTTTTGCACACTGAATTTTCATCGCTTTTCATGTTCTGACATTTTGCATCCTCAAATTTTGGCACTTTATGCGTCCTGAAATTTGTCGCATTTTCGCATCCTGAATTACGATGTCTTTTGGCCTCTCTGAATTTTTCACGTCACGTTTTCCGTGTCCTGAATTTCGCATCCTGATTAATGGTCGCTTTTCATGTGCTGAATTTTGTTGCCTTTTGCATCCTGAAATTTCGTCAACTTTATTGCGTATCGTGAAATTTTGTCGCCGTTCCTGTCCTGATTTTACATCGCTTTTGGCGTTTTGAATTTTCGTCGCCATTCGCGTCCTGAATGATCCATTCGTTTTTAATGTGCTGAATTTTTCGGGTTCGTTTTTCGCGTGCAGAATTTTTCGTCGTTTTTTCGCGTTCTCCAAAGTTGGTGCTTTTTGCCTGGTGAATTTTCGGTCGCTTTTCAATTTGCTTAATTTCTGTCGCTTTTAGTGTGATGAATTTTATCGCTTGTCGCATGCAGATAATTTTGTTGCTTTTTCCGCATCCTGAATTATAATAATTGGTCATCGGCTTTATGCTTCTGAATTTCATCGTTTTCGCTTCTGAAAGCTTGTGCTTTTCGTGTGATGAATTTCCGTCGCTTTTTTCACATGCATGCCACCAAGCTTTCAGAATGCGAAAAACGAACGAAATCCAGAAGCATAAAGCGATGACAATTATTATAATTCAGGATGCGAATGTTCTAAGCTTTTCGCATGCTGAATATTCGTTCTTTCATGTGCTGAACTTAGAGCACTATCGCGCGCTGAATTTGTCGCTTTTCATGTGTTTGAAATGTTTGTCGCTTTTCGCAACCTCAAATTTCAGCGCTTTTTGCATCCTGATTTGATGTCGCCTTTGTTGGTTTTTAATTTTTGTTGCCTGTTTGCGACCTGAATTTTTGATCACGTCCTGGGATGTTTCGTTGCTTGTGGTGTGCTGAAGTTTTGTCAACTTTTCATGTTGTGAATTTTTCGTCGTGTTTTGCATTTTTTTTTCCTGAAAATTTTCCTCGCTTTTCATGTCCAGAATTTTTCCGTCTCTTTTCATGTCCCAGAATTTTCGTCACAATTCCACTCCTTGAATTTACGTCGCCTTTGGTGTTTTTAATGTTTGTCGCTCTTTGCATCCTTGAATTTTCGTCCACTTTCACATCCTGAAATTTTGCTGCTTTTCCGCGACACTGAATTTCGGTCACTTTATCGATCCTAAATGTTCTCGTCCTGAAGGATCCATCGCTTTTGGTGTTTTAAAATTTTTGTCGCCTTTCATTTTCGGATTTTCGTCACTTTTCTTGTTCTGAATTTGAATCGCTTTTCGTGAGCTGAAATTTTTGATGTTTTTCGTGAGCTGAAATTTCATTCTTTTTTGCAATCCTGAAATTTTTGTGTCACTTTATGTTCACTAAAATGCCATCACTTTTCGCATCCTGAATATACATAGGTTTTTTGTGTCCTGAATTTTTTGTAGTTTTCGTGTCCTGAAGGTTGGGTGCTTTTCGCTTGATGAATTTTTCATCGCTTTTTGCGTGCTTAATTTTTGTCGCTTTCATTTGCTGAAATGTTGTCGCTTTTCTTGTCCTGAATTTCGTCACCTTTCTCATGCTGAATTTTTGTGTTGCTTTTCGTCCGCTGAAATGTTGTCATTTATTCTCATCCTGAATTTACGTCGCTTTTGCATTTTGAATTTTTGATGCCTATATCGTCCTGGATTTTCGTGTCATTCACATCCTGAAATTTCATTGATTTTCATGACTGAAATTTTGTTGCCATTTTGCGTCCGTTTTTTGCCCTTTATCGCGTCCTGGAATTTTTTAATCACTTTACGTGTCCCTGAAGGTTCTTTGTTTTTCATTGTGCTGAAATTTTGTCGCTTTTTCATGTGCTTTTGGTGTCCGCGTCCTGTGATTTACTTCACCTTTGGCCATTTTGAATTAGCATCACCTTTTGCGTCCTGAATTTTCATCACTTTTCGTGTGCTGAAATTTCGTCGCTTTTCGCCAGCTGAATTTTTGTCGCTTTTCGTGTCCTGAATTTTGGTTCGCGTTTTGCATTCTGAATTTTCCTCACTTTTCGTGTCCAGATTTTTCGTCGCAATTCACGTCCTGAATTTTCGTCGCTTTTAACGCACTGAATTTAACATCGATTTTCACGTTTGAATTTTCGTTCGCTTTTTCGTGTCCTAAATTTTTGTCAATTTTTATGTACTTTTTGAGTGCTGACTTTTGTATGCCGAATCATTAGTTCCTTTTCCATTTGCTGAACCTTTGTCACTTTATGCGCGCACTGAATTTCCGTCGTTTTCATGTTCTGACATTTTGGCATCCTCTAATTTCGTCCGCTATATGCTTCCTGAAATTTTGTCGCTTTTTCGCATCCTGAATTGACGTTGCTTTTTGGCCTCCCTGAATTTTCACGTCACTTGTCGCGTCGCTGAATTTCGCATCCTGATATCGCCTCTTTTCGTGTGCTGAAATTTCGTCGCTTTTTGCATCCTGAAATTTCGTACCTTCCTCGTCCTGTATTTACATCACTTTTGGCGTTTTAGAAGTTTTCGTCACCATTCTGTCGTACTGAATGATCATCTCTTTTAGTGTGCTGAATTTTTGATGTTGTTTTCGCTTTATGAAGGTTCTGAAAGTTTGGTGCTTTTTGCCTGATGAATTTTCATCGCTTTTCATGTGTTTATTTTCCTGTACACTTTTCATTGCTGAAATGTAATTGCTTTTTCATGTCCAAAAATGTTGTCGCTTTTCACACGTTGAATATTCGTTCCTTTTCATATGCTGAACTTTCATCGCATTTTGTCGCATTTTGTGCCCTGAATTTTCGTCCCTTTTCGCATCCTGAATTTTCATCACTTTTCGTGTCCTGAAGGTTCGTCGTTTTTCATGTGCTGAAATTATGTCGCTTTTCGTGTGCTGAAATTTCGTCGCTCTTCGCATACTGAAATTTCGTCACTTTATGCGTCCTGAAATTTCGTCGCCTTTTGCATCCTGAATTATCATGGAATCATAGAATCATAGAAAATAGGTGCAGGAATAGGCCATTCGGCCCTTCGAGCCTGCACCGCCATTCAATATGATCATGGCTGATCATCCAACTCAGTATCCCGTACCTGCCTTCTCTCCATACCCCCTGATCCCTTTAGCCACAAGGGCCACATCTAACTCCCTCTTAAATATAGCCAATGAACTGGCCTCAACTACCTTCTGTGGCAGAGAATTCCACAGACTCACCACTCTCTGTGTGAAAAAAATCTTCTAACTCGGTCCTAAAAGACTTCCCCCTTATCCTTAAACTGTGACCCCTTGTTCTGGAGTTCCCCAACATCGGGAACAATCTTCCCACATCTAGCCTGTCCATCCCCTTAGTATTTTGTATGTTTGTCTCTATAAGATTCCCCCCTCAATTTCCTAAATTCCAGCGAGTACAAGCTAATCTCTTATGTGGGACCTTGTCGAAAGCCTTCTGAAAGTCTAGATATAACACATCCACAGGTTCTCCCTTATCCACTCTACCAGTTACATCCTCAAAAAATTCCATAATATTGGTCAGACATGATTTACCTTTCGTAAATCCATGCTGACTTTGTCCAATGATTTCACCGCTTTCCATATATGCTGCTATCCCATCTTTAATAACTGACTCTAGCATTTTCCCCACTACCGATGTTAGACTAACTGGTCTGTAATTCCCCGTGTTCTCTCTCCCTCCCTTTTTAAAAAGTAGGGTTACATTAGCTACCCTCCAATCCTCAGGAAGTACTCCAGAATCAGAGTTTTGAAAAATTATCACTAATGCATCCACTATTTCTGGGGCTACTTCCTTAAGTACTCTGGGATGCAGCCTATCTGGCCCTGGGGATTTATCGGCCTTTAATCCATTCAATTTACCTAACACCACTTCCCAGCTAACCTGGATTTCACTCAGTTCCTCCATCTCATTTGACCCCCGGTCCCCTGCTATTTGCGGCAGATTATTTATGTCTTCCTTTGTGAAGACAGAACCAAATTAGTTATTCAATTGGTCTGCCATGTCCTTGTTCCCCATGATCAATTCACCAAGTTTCTGACTGCAAGGAACCTACATTTGTTTTAACTAAACTGTTTCTCTTCACAATCTATAAAAAACTTTGCAGTCCGTTTTTATGTTCCGTGCCAGTTTTCTTTCATAATCTATTTTCCCTTTCCTAATTAAGCACTTTGTCCTCCTCTGCTGGACTCTGAATTTCTCCGTCCTCTGGTAGGCTGCTTTTTATAGCTAATTTGTATGCTTTATCTTTAGTTTTGATACTATCCCTGATTTCCCTTGTTATCCACGGATGCACTATCTTCCCTGATTTATTCTTTTGCCAAACTGGGAGGAACAATTGCTGTAGTTCCTCCATGCAGTCTTTAAATGCCTTCCGTTGCATATCCACCGTCAACCCTTTAAGAATCACTTGCCAGTCTATCTTGGCCAATTCACGTCTCATACCTCCAAAGTTACCTTTCTGTAAGTTCTGAACCCTTGTTTCTGAATTAACAATATCACACTCCAAAGATCCTAATGAAGAACTCAAACCATATTATGGGTCACTCTTGCCCAAGGGGCCCACACACAACAAGACGGTTAACTAACCCCCCTTCCTCATTACTCAGTTACCCAGTCTATAGAATAGCCTGCTATCTGTAGGTTCCTCCACATGTTGGTTTAGAAAACTATCCCAGCATACATTCCAAGAAATCCTCTTCCTCAGCACCCCTGCCAGTTTGATTCACCCAATCTATATGTACATTGAAGTCACCCATTATAACTGTTTTACCTCTGTTGCACGCTTTTCTAATTTCATGTTTGATGCCATCCCCAACTCCACTACTACTTTAGGTGCCTGTACAAAACACCCACTAGTGTTTTCTGCCCCTTAGTTTTTCGCAGCTCTACCCATATCGATTCCACATCCTCCAAGCTAATGTCCTTCCTTTCTATTTCATTAATCTCCTATTTCATTAAATGTAGGTCCTTGCAGTCAGAAAATGGTGAATTGATCATGGGGAATAAGGACATGGCAAACCAATTGAATAACTAATTTGGTTCTGTCTTCACACACAAAGGAAGACATAATCTCCTCTCCAACCAGCAATGCTACCCCACCTCTTTTTTCTTTCTGTCTATCCCTCCTGAATATTGAATATCCCTGGATGTTCAGCTCCCAGCCCTGGCCACCCTGGAGCCATGTCTCCGTGATCCCAACTATATCATATTCATTAATAACTATCTGCACATTCAACTCATCCACCTTATTACGAATGCTCCTTGCACTGAGAAACAAAGCCTTCAGGCTTGTTTTTACAACAGAACCCTTATACAATGTTGTTGAAAAGTGGCCCGTTATGATTTTTGCCCTGGATTTTTCTGCTTGCCACTTTTACTTTTCACCTTGCTACCTATTGCTTCTACCCTCATTTTACATCCCTCTGTCTCTCTGCTCTTGCTCCCATCCCCCTGCCACATTAGTTTAAATCCTCCCTGACAGCACTAGCAAACACTCCCCCAAGGACATTGGTTCCCTTCAAGCCCAGGTGCAGACCGTCCTGTTTGTACTGGTCCCACCTCCCCTAGAACTGGTTCCAATGCACGACAAATTTGAATCCCTCCCCTTGCACCATTTTTCAAGCCACGTATTCATCTGCAATATCCTCCCATTTCTACTCTGACTAGCACGTGGTACTGGTAGGAGTCCAGAGATTATTATCTTTGAGGTCCTACTTTTAAGTTTATCTCCTAGCTCCCTAAATTCGCCTTGTAGGATTTCATCCCGTATTTTACCTATATCGTTGGTGCCAATGTGCACCACGACAGCGGGCTGTTCACCCTCCCCCTCCAGAATGTTCGGCAGCCATTCAGTGACATCCCTGACCCTTGCACCAGGGAGGCAACATACCATCCTGGAGTCTCATTTGC
This sequence comes from Okamejei kenojei, assembly GCA_035221665.1. Lineage (NCBI taxonomy): Eukaryota > Metazoa > Chordata > Chondrichthyes > Rajiformes > Rajidae > Okamejei > Okamejei kenojei. The sequence goes on along the minus strand of CM069140.1, from coordinate 2,057,081 downwards.
GGCTGCAGAAATGCCTATCTATTCCCCTTACTATTGAAAATTTATAATCCCTATTACAATAGTCCTTCCATCTCTTCTTTCTCCCCTCCTGTGCCGCAAAGCACCAATGGTGCTATCAACTTGGCTACCCGCTGCCTTCCCCTGATGAGCCATCTCCCCCAACATGTATCAAAATGGTATATCTGTTTAGGAGGGAGACGACCGCAAGGGACTCCTGCACACCTGCCTACTGCTATGCTGGCTAATGGCCATCCGTTCCTTTCTGGCCGCTTAACATGCGTTTGTGTGACCAACTCACTGTACGTGCTATTCACGAATGTCTCAGCTTCGTGGCATGCTCCAGTATGAATCCAACCGCAGCTCCAATCGTTCAATGTTGGTCTGCCAGGAGCTGCAGCTGGACACACTTCTGCATACGTAGTCACCAGGGACACCGACATTATCCCTGATCTCCACATGTTGCAGATGAGCAAAACCATGGGGCCGATCTCAAATGACATGGCTTGCCCCCAAATTAAATCAACTCACTCACACTATAAAAATCTTAATCCATTAATCTTAACCTTTACTAAAAAGCACTGAACCCTTTAGCTCACTGAACCCATTAGCTCACTGAACCCTTAGCTCACTGAACCCCTTTAGCTTGAACCCTCTTTACGAAACCTTTGCTCACTGAACCCTTTTAGCTCACTTTACCTTTAGCTCACTTTACCTTTAACTCACTTTACCTTTAACTCACTTTACCTTTAATGCAAACCAGGGATTGCACCCAATCAGCTGTTTCCACCAATCAGCTGCTTCCACCAAAACACTTGTGTGGAACGTTACAGGTTTGGGTACTCCTCCTCTTGCTCCAACGTCTCCTGAGCCTCTCTAAAAACAAAGCTCCGCGCTCCATTTTTAAGCTCACCGCCCGGAGACTCCTCCTCTTGCTCCAACATCTCCTGGGCCTCTGTAAAAACAAAGCCCCACGCTCGATTTTTAAACTCACTGCACGGAGACTCCTCCTCTTGTTCCAACGTCTCATGGGCCTCTGTCTCGTTTAGTGTGCTGAATTTTCGTCGCTTGTCCCGTGCAGAATTTTTGTTGCTTTTCGCGTCCTGAAGGTTAGTTGCTTTTCACGCGATGAATTGTCATCGCTTTATGCTTCCTGAAATTTCATCGTTTTTCGCATTCTGAAATTTGGTGCTTTTCGCGTGATGAATTTCCGTCGCTTTTCACGTGCTTAATTTCTGTCGCTTTTTGTGTATTGAAATGTCTTTGCTTTTCATATCCAGAAGTGTTGTAGCTTTTCGCATGCTGAATATTTGTTCCTTTTCATGTGCTGAACTTTAGTCACTTATCGTGCGCTGAATTTTCGTCGCTTTTCATGTGCTGAAATGTTGTCGATTTCCAGGTCCTCAAATTTTCGGCGCTTTATGCACCCTGAAATCTTCTTGCTTTTCGCATCATGAATTGACGTCGCCTTTGGCGTTTTTAATTTTTTTCGCCTTTCGCGTCCTGAATTTTTGATCATGTCCAGATGTTTCGTCGCTTTTTGCCTGCTGAATTTTCGTCACTTGTCATGTCGTGAATATTCGTCGTGCTTGGCATTCTGAATTTTCATCGCTGTTCATGTCCAGAATTTTCGTCGCAATTCACATCCTGAATTTACGTCGCTTTTGGTGTTTTAAATTTTCGTCCCCTTTCTTTTCCTGAATTTTCATCATTTTTCTTTGTGCTGAATTTTATCGCTTTTCGTGAGCTGAAAATTTGATGTTTCTCATGCGCTGCAATTCGTTGCTTTTTGCGTACTGAAGGGTGGGTGCTTTTTCGCTGATGAATTTTCGTTGCTTTTTACGTGTTGATAAAATTCTGTCGCTTATCGTTTTGTTAGGTGTGCTGAAATGTTGTCGCTTTTCGTGACCTGAAAATCCCCCCTTTGTCACTTTTTTTGTGCTGAAATTTAGTTGCTTTTCTTATGCTGAAATTTTGTCGCTTTTCGTGACCTGAAATTTCGTCACTTTTCGCGTGCTGAAATTTAGTTGCTTTTTGTATGCTGAAATTTTGTCGCTTTATGTGTCCTGAAATTTTGTCATTTTTCTCATTCTGAATTTACATCGCTTTTGGCATTTTTAATTTTTGTTGCCTATATCGTCCTGGATTTCATTGATTTTCGTGACCTGAAATTTTGTCGCATTTTGCGTCCTGAATTTTCGTCCCTTTTCACATCCTGAATTTTCATCACTTTTCGTGTCCTGAATATTCATCACTTTTCCTGTCCTGAAGTTTTGTCGCAGATGGAAATTTTTCACGTGTGCTGAAATTTCATCACTTTATGCATCCTGAAATTTTGTCTCCTTTCTGGTCCTGAATTTATATCGCTTTAGCAGTTTTGAATTTTCGTCGCCTTTCGTGTCTTGAATTATCATCTCTTTTAGTGCGCTGAATTTTCGTCGCTTGTCGTGTGCAGAATTTTAGTTGCTTTTCGCGTCTTGAAATTTCGTCGCTTTTCGCATGATGAATTTCTGTCACTTTTCGTGTGCTGAAATGTTGTCGCTTTTTGTGTCCTGAAATTTCATTGCATTTCACATGCTGAATATTCATTGCTTTTTGAATTGTGAAATTTTGGTGCTTTATGCGTCGTGAAATGTTGTCATGTTTCGCATCCTGAATTTACGTGGCTTTTGGCATTTTCACTTTTTGTCACCTGGATAGTCATCACTTTACACATCCTGAAGGTTCGTCGCTTTTCGTGTGCTGAAATTTAGTCACTTTTTCTGTGCTGAAATTTAGTTGCTTTTCGTGTGCTGAAATTTAGCGCTTTTTCGCATCTGAAATTTTGTCACTTTATGCGTCGTGAAATTTTGTCGCTTTTCGGGTTCTGAATTTACGTCGCCTTTGGCGTATTTAATTTTCGTCGACTTTCGCGTTCTGAATTTTTGTCACTTTTCGTGTGCTGAATTTTAGTCACTTTTTGCACGCTGAAATTTAGTTGTATTTCGTGTGCTGAAATTTTGTTGCTTTTCGCGTCCTGTAATGTCGTCACTTTATGCATGCTAAAATTTTGTTACTTTTTGCATTCTGAATTTACATCGCTTTTTGTGTGCTGAATTTTCGTCACTTTTCATGTGCTAACTTTTCATCGCTTTTCACATGCTGAATGTTCATCGCTTATGTGCTGAAAGTTGTCGCTTCTCGTGTGCTCAAATTTTCTTGCTTTTTGCGGCATGAAATTTCATTACTCTATGCTTCCTAAAATATAGTCGTTATGCATCATGAAAGTTTGGTGCTTTTTGCGTGATGAATTTTCGTCGCTTTTCAAGTGCTTAAATTCTGTCGCTTTTCATGTGCTGAAATTTAGTTGCTTTTCATGTGCTGAAATTTCGTCACTTTTCGCATCCTGAAATTTCGTCACTTTATGCGTCGTGAAATTTTGTTGCTTTTTGGGTTCTGAATTTACGTCGCCTTTGGCGTTTTTAATTTTCATCGACTTTCGCGTTCTGAAATTTTGTCACTTTTCGTGTGCTGAATTTTAGTCACTTTTTGCATGCTGAAATTTAGTTGTATTTCGTGTGCTGAAATTTTGTTGCTTTTCGCGTCCTGTAATGTCGTCACTTTATGTGTGCTAAAATGTTGTTACTTTTTGCATTCTGAATTTACATCGCTTTTTGTGTGCTGAATTTTCATCGCTTTTCACGTGCTGAATTTTCATCGCTTTTTACGTGCTGACTTTTCATCACTTTTCACATGCTGAATGTTCATCGCTTATCATGTGCTGAAAGTTGTCGCTTCTCGTGTGCTCAAATTTCCTTGCTTTTTGCGTCATGAAATTTCATCACTCTATGCTTCCTAAAATATAGTCGTTATGCATCATGAAAGTTTGGTGCTTTTTGCGTGATGAATTTTCGGCGCTTTTCAAGTGCTTAAATTCTGTCGCTTTTCATGTGCTGAAATGTCGTTGCTTTTCATGTCCAGAAATTTTGTCACTTTTCGTGTGCTGAATATTTGTTCCTTTTCATGTGCTGAACTTTAGTTACTTTTGGCGTGCTGAATTTTCGTCACTTTTGATGTGCTGAAATGTTGTCGCTTTGCGCCTTCTGAAATTTCGGCGCTTTATGCGTCCTGAAATTGTTTCACTTTTCACATTCTGAATTGACGTCGCTTTTGCCGTTTTTGATTTTTGTCGCCTTTTGCAGCCTGAATTTTTGTCACTTTTCACGTCCTGATGTTTCGTTGCTTTTTGCGTGCTGAATTTTCATCACTTTTCATGTGGTGATTTTTTGTCGTGTTTTGCATTCTGAATTTTTCGTTGCTTTTCATGTCCAGAATATTCATCGCAATTCGCGCCCTGAATTTACATCGCTTTTGGTGTTTTTTATTTTTGTCACCTTTTGCATCCTGAAATTTCGTTGCTTTTCGCGACCTGAATTTTTGTGTCACATTATTGTCCTGAATTTCGCATCCTGAAGGATCATCGCTTTTGGCGTTTTTTAATTTTCGTCGCCTCTCGCGTCCTGAATTTTTCGTCACTTTTCTTGTGCTGAATATTTTAATCGCGCATTTCGTGAGCTGAATTTTGATGGTTTTCGTGCACTGAAATTTCGCTGCTTTTCGCGTCCTGAAATTCCGTCACTTTATGCATCCTAAAATTTCATCACTTTTCACATCCTGAATCACATAGGTTTTTGTGTGCTGTATTTTCGTAGCTTTTCGTGTCCTGAAGGTTGGGTGCTTTTCGCCGGATGAATTTTCATCGCTTTTCACGTGCTTAATTTCTGTCGCTTTTCGTTTGCTGAAATGTTGTCACTTTTTGTTTCCTGAAATTTCGTCACTCTTCACATGCTGAAATGTTGTTGCTTTTCGTATGCTGAAATTTTGTCGCTTTTCCCGTCACGAAATGTTGACGCTTTATGCGTCCTGAAATGTTGTCATTTTTCGCATCCTGTATTTATGTCGCTTTTGACGTTTTGAATTTTTGTTGCATATATCGTCCTGAATTTTCATCCCTTTTCACATCCTGAAATTTTGTCATTTTATGCATCATAAAATTTGGGACGTTAAATGTGACAAAAAATTCAGATTTGAAATGCAACGAAAATTCAGGACGCGAAATGGGATGAAAATTCAGGACGCAGTAAGGGGCCAAAATTCAAGACGTGGAAAGGTCCGAAATGTCAGGATGTTGCAAAATGGGACGAAAATTCAGGACATTTGGGGGAAAAAGCGACCAAAAATTCAGCACATGAAAAAGCGACAAAAATTCAGTGCGCGAAAAGTGACGTAAATTGAGGATGCGAAAAGCAAAGCAATTAAGGACACAAAAAGCGACAGCATTTCAAGATACAAAGAAAGCGACAAAAGTTCAGTACGCGAAAAGCAACAGAAATTCAGCGCACGAAAAGCGATAAACCATCAGGACGCAAAAAACATTAAAATATACAGCACGAGAAAAGCAAATGAAAATTCAGTACACAAAAAGTGACGAAAATTCCAGGAGACGAAAAGATGATGACAATTCAGCACGCGAAAAAAAGCAATGAAAATTCAGCACACGAAAAAGCAATGAAAATTCGGCACTCGAAAAGCAACGAAAATTCAGCACGCAAAAAGTGATGAACCATCAGGACACAAAAAAAATGATTACAAAAAAATACAGCATGAGAAAAGCGATGAAAATTTAGTACACAAAGTTAAGAAAATTCAGGACATGAAAGGTGATAAATTCAGCACGAGAAAAGCAACGAAAATTCAGCAGGCAAAAAGCGATTAAAATTCAGCATGCGGAAAGCGATGAAAATTCCGCACGCTAAAAGCGACGAACATTCAGCACATAAAGTGACAAAAATTCAGGACATGAAAAGAGACAAAAATTCAAAATGCAAAAAGCAACGTAAATTCAGGACGTGAAATGGGATGACAATTCAGGACGCAGAAAGGGACCAAAATTCAGGATGTGGAAACGTATGAAAAATAAGGATGCAAATAGGCCCGAAAATTTAGGACGGGAAAAGGGATTACAATTTTGGATGCAAAATGTGACAAAAATTCAGGACATGAAAAGTGACGAAAATTCAGGGTGCGAAAAAAAAACAACGTAAATTGTGGACGCGAAAAAGGGAACGCAATTCAGGACATGAAAATCGACACATTTTCAGGGCACAAAAAGTGACGAAAATTCAGAACATGAAATACGATGAACCATCAGGACACAAAAAGCAATCAAAATACAGCACGAGAAAAGTTATGAAAATTCAGGACATGAAATGCCACAAAAATTCAGGACACGAAACGGGATGAAAATTCAGGACGCATAAAGGGACCGAAATTCATGACATGGAAAGGTATGAAAAATCAGGATGCAAAAAGGTACGAAAATCCAGGAAGGAAAAGGGATGAACATTTTAGAAGCGAAAAGGGAGGAAAATTCAGGACGGGACAAGGACGAAAATTTAGGAGAAAAGCAACAAAAATTCAGTATGCGAAAAGCAACCAAAATTCAGCACTCAAAAAGCGATGAAAATTCAGCACGCGAAAAGCGATGAAATTTCAGCACTCAAAAAGTGATGAAAACGTTCGATTCTTTTTGCACCAAGGGAAGTACAAAAAAAAAATGTATGGTGACAACCCTATAATTCATAGCAATAGACAAATAGTTAAGACCCTACATACGGATAATTTGTCACTTGTTTGCCAATTATGAATAATCCTTTGTTTAAGCCCTCTGTATTGGACAAGGGGTTTAAACAATGGAATGATTTAGGAATTAAAAGGATAAAACACCTTTACAAGGAAGGAAATTTTCTTTCATTTCAAGAGTTACAGAATATCTATGGATTGCAGTCAAATAACATATTTAGGTACTTACAAATTAGAAATTATATTGTCAAATACGCAAGACTATGAAAATAGAAAACCAGGATTATTGGATGAATTGTTTAATAAACACCCAAAATACAGAAAAATTAATAGCGTATATATATAATACTATTTTGGATAAGGAAATCCCAACTTCAGAAATATATCGACAAACATGGGAAAATGAAATGAGTTTATCTATAACGAAGGAAACTTGGGAAGAAAGCCTACAATGTATACATCGTTGCTCATTAAATGCTAGACATATATTGATACAATTTAAGGTATTACACAGATTACATTATTCAAAAACGAAATTAAATAGATTTCTCTATTTGTGATAAATGTCAGAACTTGGAAGCTAATTTAACGCATAGTTTTGTAACATGTATAAAACTTAATTATTATTGGACAGAAATCTTTAGAGTTATCTCTGAAGTTCTTAAAATTAAACTAGACCCAGATCCAAAATTAATAATATTAGGAGTTCCGGATTCAAATCTAATATTAACAGTAAACCAAATAAATTTTCTTGGATTACTGTTTGATAATAGGGAAAAAATTAATATTGAAATTTTGGAAGGGAACATTATCCCCCACAATTAAAATGTGGACAGTGGAAATGTTGGAGACGTTGCATTTGGAAATAATCAGATTTGTCCTAATGGACAAATACAAACTCTTTGAACAGATATGGTCTCCATATACAAAATATTTGAAGGGGTAGCTGTTCTTGGCATCACTACTCAATGGGTACCCGGCAGGATTAGATGAAAATAACTCTCTGTTTTTCTTTGTTGAATATTTTTATTATAGAAACAAAATAATAACAAAGTACATTATTTTTCAATGATGAAAATACATGATATTAATGATATATTCGTACTGTTAATAATATTTGTATTATCAATTGATTATAAATTTTAAGACTATATATTTTATATAATTGAAAAATACTTGTTGCTAGTAATACATTCATAATATTAGTGATATATTCAATACTGTTGATAATATTTGTATTGTCATTGATTTTGAAATGTAAGACCATATTTTATATAATTGAAACATAATACTAGTAACACCTTCATGATATGCATCATATTTTCATACTGTTAATAATATATGTATTATCATTGATTTTAAAATTTAAAAAATTATATATTTTATATAATTGAAAATACATGATACTAATAATACTTTCATGATATTAGTAGTATTTATATTCGTATTGATATTAAAAAAATTTAAGATTATGTGTTTCTATACATTTTTCTAATTTTTTATAAAAGTAAGAAAAAAATAGAGAAAAAGAGTGTGAAAAAGTTTGATGGAGAATGGAGTATTAATCATTAATCCATCCTTGGAGATATATTCATGATTTTATTATAGATATTTCTTATCCATTCAAATATTCAGGTCTCAGTCAAGCCCTCGTGCCGAACCATTATGACCCTGTAAATATTTAATATATGGAGACCAAATCTTTCTGAAGAGATCTAACCTGTCCATTAGGACAAGCCTCAATCTCTCCAGATGAAGTGTCTCCGACATTTCTGTGTTCCACATTTTGATTGTTGGGGATGTAGGGCCTTTCCAAAATTTTAGTATTAATTTTTTCCCAATTATTAAACCATAGCCGATAAAAATTCTTTGGTTCATTGTTATTAGTTGGTCTGTTTCTAGTATTCCAAGTATTATTAACTTTGGATCAGGAGTCAAAGTTATATTGACAACATTCGATATTATCTTAAATATTTCATTCCAGTATTTTGCAATTTTTATACAGTTAGTGAATGAAGTGATACATTTGCTTCTGAGTTTTGACATTTATCACATATAGGGGATACTTTTGGAAAAATGTTATGTAATTTAGATTTGGAATAATGTAATCTATGTAGTATTTTAAACTGTACAAGGGAATGTTTAGCATTTAACGAGCAATGATGTATATGATGTAAACTTTCATCCCATATTTCTGGCCTTATAATTTGGCCTAATTCATTTTCCCAAGACTGTCTATATATTTCTGTTGATGGAACATCACTTTCCAATAGAATATTATATATATATATATATGATATCATTTTTTCTGTATTTGGATGTTTATTCAAGCATTCATCTAAAATTTCTGTCTTTCTATTTCTAAGTTTTTGTGTATTTTGCAGAAACATAATTTCTGATTTGTAAATGCACATCTAAAAATATTCTTTATTGTGTGTCCTTAAGTTTGTTGTAACTCTTGAAAAATGAAAGGAAAGAGTTTTCCTTATAAAGATCACCCATCTTAGTAATTCCTTTATTTTTCCATTGTAAAAGAGCCTTATCCATCATTGAAGGTTTGAATGTAAACATTATTGGCGATGGTAAGACATAATGGTATAGATTTTTGTTTTAATGTTTTCTTTATTTGTTTCCAGATTTCTATTATTGGATTTTCACTATAAATTTTCTTAGCTAAGTTAGTGTTAGCAAATATTATAGAGCTAATTTCAAATGGAGAACAATCTTCTTTTTCCATATTTAACCAATTTGGTTTATTATCTATTTCTTCTAGCCAAAAATTCATATTTTTAATATTGACTGCCCAGTAATAAAACATAAAATTTGGTAGTGCTAATCCTCCATTTATTTTGGGTTTTACATAAGTGTTTTTTATTTATTCTATGGCTCTTATAATCCCAGATAAAGTTAGTAATTAGAGAATCTACTTTTTTGAAAAAAAATTTAGGGAGATATATCGGAATTAATTGAAATAGATATAGTAATTGTGGGAGAAAGATCATTTTTATTGCATTAATTTTACCTAACATTGAAATAGGTAAGCTTTTCCAGTATAAAATATTCTTATTTAATTTATTCACTAATGGGGGGAAGTTAAATTTAAATAAAGAGTCGAATCTTTTTGTAACGAAAATCCCAAGATATTTAATATTTTTGTTTGTTATCTTAAAAGGGAATTGTTGTAATGTATGTAAGTTATTCACCGTTATTGGCATGAGTTCACTTTTATTCCAATTAATACTGTATCCTGAGAAAGATTCCGAATTCCGTTATTAGTTTTAACAAATTTCGGATACTTGTTTCTGGTTCAGTGATATAAAGTAATACATCATCCGCATATATGGAGATTTTATTTTTAGTGTCTCTAGTATCATATCCATGTATTTCTGGATGTAATCTCACCCTCTGGGCGAGAGGTTCTATGCGAGTGCAAACATGATAAAGGTGAATAAAGGGCATTCGTTGTTATTTAGCCGATTTGTATATCAATTTAATCAAGTAGTAAACAACCTCGGATAAACTGAATGACTACTAAGTCTTTTTTAGTTGAATATATAATATTGAATAAACCGTCTTAGATTGTATGAGGAATATCTTTTTGGTATAAATCCTGTTTGATCGGGATGGATTAATTCATTGACAACTGAACTTAGCCTTTGTGCTAGTATTTTTGTTAATATCTTTTGATCAGTATTTAATAGAGCTATTGCTCTAAATGAGCCTGGTTCATCAAGTCTTTAATTTATTTTAGGTATAAGTGTTATAATAGATTCATTCAACGTTTCTGGTAATTTCTGCTGTGTGTATATCTGTTCATATAATGATTTCAAACGTGGAACCACATGATCATGAAATATTTTATAAAATTCCGAACCTATACCATCTGGTCCCGGTGTTTTACCATTTTTTAATGATCTAATAGATTCTTGGATTTCTTTTGTTGAGATATCAGCATTTAGTAATTCTCTATTTTGTAAATCCAATCCTTTCAGGTTACTTTTTTTTTTTAATGCTTCTATTTCTGTTTTATTTGCTGTTGTTTTAGCAGTGTATAAGTTTTTATAATATTGCATAAGTCTTTCATTAATATCTTTGGGTTGTATTAACAATTCGCCATTATGTGATTTAATCCTATGGATAATTTTTTCAGCTTCCATTTTCCTTAATTGTCGAGCCAATAATTTTTGGGGTTTATCTCCAAATTCGAACTGTAATTGTTTGGTATGTTGATAAAGCTTTACAACTTGATCTGTATATATATATTTTATTTAATTTATATTTCATGTGCTGCAATTTTATTGTGTAATATTATATCTGGTTTTGTTGCATTCTGTATATCTAATTGTTTAATCTCCCTTTCAAATCTTGTTGTTCCTTCCGAATCTTTTTATTATGGAATGCTTGTGAGGAGATCATGATTCCCGGAGATATGCTTTGAATGTTTCCCATAATAAGGAGCAAGATATTTCTGGTTGATCATTTGTTTAAAAAAAAAATCTTAATTTGAGTTGTGATATATTCCTGAGTAGTTTTATTTTTTTTTAAAATTTGTGGGGTTAAATTTCCACTGTCCTGATTTTTCTGTTTTACCCATTTATTTTAATCTTAAATGTTAATGGCGCATGGTCTGAAATTATAATATTATGATATTTGGATTCATAAGTAAGTGAAATAAGTTTTGCGTCCATCAAAAAATAATCTGTTCTTGAATAGGTTTTATGTACTGGCGAGTAAAAAGAGTATTCTCGTCCAGTAGGGTTTTCTGTTCTCCAAACATCTTTAAATGTTAGTCGTTTGCATATATGCGTTTAATAAGTCACTGGAGTGTGATTTAGTTTTTCTTTGCTTTGTAGATCTATCTAAGTAGGGGTCTAGTGTGCAATTAAAATCTCCTCCAATTATTAAATTATATTGTGTTAATTCCGGAATACTGTTAAGTACTTTCTTAAAAAACAATGGGCTATCAAAATTTGGTCCATATATATTAACAAAAATCATTTTTTCTGTGTTTAATTCTCCTATCACAATAATGTATCTGCCATCTTTATCAGTTATAGTTGATGTATGCTTAAATAAAAGTACCTTTACGAAATAATATTGCTACGCCTCTTGATTTATGCGTGAAAGAAGAGTGATACATTTTATCTATCCATTTAGCTTTCAACCTAATATTCGGCATCTTTTTTTAAGTGAGTTCATTGAATTATAAATTACGTCAGCTTTAGTTGCCTTTAAATATGCCAATACTTTTCCTCTCTTTATCGGTTCATTAATACCTTTAACATTCCAACTACAAAACGTAGTTCCTCATTCCCCGTATTTCCTTTTTAAGTCTTGCATTTTATGTTTTGGAAGTCTACAATAGAGTCTAAGGATCAGCCCGACAGACCCAACCTTACACCCGAACATCGAATAGATGAATTTTAAATCTCGTTTATGTCCCTCACGAATATATCTCCATTGGTCCAATGTGTAACTCCATTCAAACTGAAAAAACACAATAGATTGTATAATAAGAAAAGTAAAGTATAGATTAAGAGGGTTAGTGGGTGTGCTTAAGATAGAAAAAACTACATCTAGAGTAGTTGCAGTTAGTGCTAGCCATACTAGCATGGCTACCCATCTACCGACTTCCGTCGTTGATGTTATTAACTTGACCAGCTCCTAGGTTTAAGGAATTATTATTCCATAATAATATTTTACCGGGGGTATAACATTAAGGGGGAAAAAAAAAAAAAAAAAAGAAAAGAAAAGGAAAAAAGGAAAAAAGAAAAAAGGTAGGATTCATGAAAAAAAAAAAAAAGGGGGAAAACAGAAAAAAAAGGAGACATTTATCAAATTCTACTGATTAAAGATTATAAAAAATGTCTATATCTAAAATTAATTTAAAATCTAAGTAATGTTAAACATGAAAAATGAAAAAACTATATAAGAAAAAAAAAGGATAAAAAAATCCCGTTAAAACAAAAAGAAAAACTAAAATTCAAGGTAAAAAATTGCTGTTGTAAGGAAAGATCTCCAAATGAGATCCATCGCTATATTTTAACTCTATTCATTAAATAAACATTAGTTGTTAATTATTAGTAGTAGTGATTAGTAGTAGTGAGTGAACAATCTTAATTGGTAAAAATGATACTATAATAATACCGCGTTGTGATTTTAATATTTTTTGTTATTTATTTATATTAGTTACGTTGATTAGGACTAATTATTAATATCCAGATAACGCTTTCCGATCCAGTTTTTTCTCTCGATTTCATTCGACATTGTCCATTCCGTCCAGTCCAACGTTATCTTGTAAGATCTTGCAGGATGTTGAGAATCCGTGTAAAATCTCTAAAAGTAGTGAGAGTCAGTATATTCACTTGTAGATAGATTTTTCAGGTCTTGAACTGCCCGGGCGAATTCCAGTGCTGCTGTTGGGGTGGTAAAGAAATGTTCCGCGTCGTTAAAAGTAACTCTTAAAGTAGCTGGGTAATTCAAACCATATCTCAGGTTTTCCACATCCCTCATGAGACTTTTTAGCTTCATTAAATGCTTTCCGTTTCCTGGCAACCTCTGGTGGATAATCTCGGGTAGATACTGATCTTTTTTCCTTCAAATATCAGGTTTCTGTTTCTCGAAGCTTTTTCGCATAATCTCATCCAGGGACAAAGTCATATTGTAGCTTTATAATCATTTGTCTTGGAGGTGCGTTTGGTCTGGTCTGACATCTGCTGACTCTATAAGCACGGGCTAATAAAGGCGTTTCTTCCAGAGATAGAACACGTTGCAGTAAGTTTGCAGTAAATTCTCGAGGATCTTCATTTTTTCTCTTGTCCTTCAGGGAATCCCTGCAAATTCTCAGATTTTGTCTTCTCTGGCGTCCTTTCTAGCTCAGTACATTTCTCTGTTATTTTAGTCAGCAAGTTCGTTAGACGTTCATTTTCTGTAAGCAACTTTGCTGTAGTCAAAAGCACTTGTAGCAGCTACTTCTTCAAGGTTCTTTATATACCAGCCGTCTGTTGTTCCAATACTTCCTCCATAGGATTCATCCTATTTGAAAGTCTTTTTTAACCTTTTCAAGTTTTTTTTGTCCATCTCCTTTGTCATTTCATTGATCATTTCTGTGAATTCATTTCTGCAAATCTTCCGATAATTTCTTGATCTTGTTATTAATATTTAAATTTTGTTTCCTGTTGGAATTCTTGTTTCAATTGATTATTCATCTGGTTTCATCTGGCTTGTTCATCTGGCTGTTCATCTGGTTTATTTCTTCCCTTAAACCAGCAATCTGTTGAGAAATAAAAGTTTTCAATTCCTCACCTTACGTTTTTTTCCCTGTTCTTTTGGATACATCTTCCTGGGAGGAGGGTCCTACTCGAGTCCGAGGCTTCAGTTTGGCCTTCTGGCTTGTCTCTGCCGGGTGGATCGAGTTTTCCCCTTTTTCGGTAGGGCTCCGTGTTGTTGACATAATTAGTCGCGTGCCTGATGACGTCACTCAACAACACTCGGTGCAGAATCGGCAGGCAGCAGGCAGCAGGTAGGTCCCTTAATCCCCCGTTTTTCCCGTTTTTTTCATGGAGCTGGCTGGCGTTATCCTCTAGCCCTCCATAGTGCCACCGGAAAGTCTCTGTTTTTCTTTTTGATTTGTATACATGTCTCCATTGATATTGCTATTTGAAATTGTGTATTATTCACTATTAAGATGTATACTATAATCTCTCTTTTTTTATATAATACTTTATTTTAATTAAAAAACAAATAACAAGAATATAATACAATATATATATATATTTTTTCTCCTCTCTTTTTCTCTTTCTCTTTCTTTATAAATCAAAAATTATTATTTAATCACCATTCTTATTGATTAAAATCTATTCTTTTCTTTTTCTTCTTTCAAAAAAGAAATCGAAGTTTATAAGAAACTATTCGTAACATTTGTATACCTATTGAAATAAGTTGGTTGCGTATTTGAAAAGTTGTTATAACGTTGTTATGATGGATTCCTTTAATAAAAAATATTATTACAAAAAGTGACGAAAATTCAGCATGCGAAAAGCAATGAACCATCAGGACGCAAAAAGCGAGATAAAAAATTCAGCACGCGAAAAAGCGTTGAAAATTCAGCACACGAAAAGCGATGAAAATTCAGCACTCAAAAAGCAACGGAAATTCAGCACGCGATCAGCGATGAACCATCAGGATGCAAAAAGTGATTTAAAAAAATACAGCATGAGAAAAGCGATGAAAATTCAGTGCACAAAAACATTACGAAAATTCAGGACAAGAAAGGTGATGAAAATTCTACAGGCAAAAAGCGATCAAAATTCAGCACTAGCAAAGCGACGGAAATTCATCATGCAGAAAGCAACGAAGATTCAGCAGGCAAAAAAGCGATGAAAATCAGCATGCGAAAAAGCGATGAAAATTCCGCATGCTATAAGCGATGAACATTCAGCACATAAAAAGTGACAAAAAATTCAGGACACGAAAAGCGACGAAAAATTCAGCACTCAAAAAGAAACGGAAATTCAGCACACGATAAGCGATGAACCATCAGGATGCAAAAAGCGATAAAAAATATAGCACGAGAAAAGCGATGAAAATTCAGGACATAAAAAATTATGAATATTCAGGACAAGAAAGGTGATTAAAAATTCAGCACGCAAGAAAGCATGATGACAATTCAGCATGCTAAAAGTGATGAAAATTCAGCACTAGAAAAGCGACGAAAATTCAGCATGCAAAAAGCAATGAAATTCAGCAGGAAACAAAGCAAATGAAAATTCAGCATGCGAAAAAAAAGAGAAAAAAGCGATTTTGAAAATGCAGCATGTGAAAAGCAAAAACGAACATTCAGCATACAAAAAGTGACAAAAATTCAGGATACACTAAGCGACGAAAATTCAGGAAGTTAAATGCAACAAAAATGAAGGAGGTGAAATTCGACGGAAATTCATAAAAAATATAGCACGAGAAAAGCGATGAAAATTCAGGACATAAAAAATTATGAATAATCAGGACAAGAAAGGTGATTAAAATTCAGCACACAAAAAGCGATGACAATTCAGCATGCTAAAAGTGATGAAAATTCAGCACTAGAAAAGCGACGAAAATTCAGCATGCAAAAAGCAATGAAAATTCAGGACATAAAACGACGAAGCGACGAAAATGAGGATGTGAAATGTGATAAAAATTCAGGACGCTAAAAGCAACGAAAATTCAGGACATAAAACGCGACGAAAATTTAGGACGCGTAAAGCAACTAAAATTCTGCACGGGAAAAGAGCCGAACTTTTAGGACGCGAAAAGCAACGAAAATTCAGCACGAGGAAAGCAAATGAAAATTCAGCACGAAATGACGAAAATTCAGCATGCGAAAGGGGATGAATATTCAAAACGGGAAATTGATGTAAATTCAGGACATGAAATGTGGTGAACCATCAGGAAACAAAATGCAATAAAAAATACAGCAGGAGAAAAGTGATGAAAAATTCAGTACACAAAAAAGTGACGAAAAATTCAGGACATGAAAGGTGATGAAAATTCAGGATGTGAAATGCGACACAAATTCCGGACTCGAAAAAGATGAAAATTCAGGACGCAGAAAGGGACCGAAATTCATGATACGTTAAGGTACGAAAAATCAGGATGCAAAAAAAGTATGAAAAATTTAGGAAGGAAATGGGATAAAAATTTTGGATTGTGAAAAGGGAGGAAAAATTCACGATTGGACAAAGGACGAAAATTCAGGATGGGTCAAAGGACGAAAATCTAGGAGAAAAGCGACAAAAAATTCAGTATGCAAAAACAACCAAAATTCAGCACGCAAAAAGCGATGAAAATTCAACACATGAAAAAGTCGTAAAAATTCAGCACTCAAAAAGTGACGAATTCCAGCACTCAAAAATGTGACGAAAATTCAGCACGCGAAAGGCAATGAAACCATTCAGGACGCAAAAAGCAAATAAAAAAATACAGCACGAGGAAAAGCGATGAAAATTCAGTAAACAAAAAGTGACGAAAATTCAGGACATGAAATGTGATGAAAATTCAGCACGCGAAAAGCATTGAAAATTCAGCACATGAAAAGCGATGACAATTCAGCACTCAAAAAGCAATGGAAATTCAGCACGCGATAAGCGATGAACCATCAGGATGCAAAAAGCGATAAAAAATACAGCATGAGAAAAGCGATGAAAATTCAGTACACAAAACGTTACGAAAATTCAGGACAAGAAAGGTGATGACAATTCAGCACGCAAAAAGCAATGAAAATTCAGGATGGTGAATGCGACAAAAATTCAGGACGTGAAATGCGGCAAAAATTCAGTACGCAAAAGGGGATGAAAATTCTCAACGCGGAAAGGGACCAAAATTCAGGACGTGGAAATGTATGAAAAATAAGGATACAAATAGGTACAAAAATTTAGGATGGGAAAAGGGATTACAATTTTGGACCCGAAATGTGACAAAAAATTCAGGGCATGAAAAAGCAACGATAATTCTGGGCACGTAAAATCAACGTAAATTGAGGACACAAAAAGTGACGCAATTCAGGACAAGAAAAAGCAACAAAAATTCAGCACGCGAAATGTGACGAAAATTCAGGACATGAAAAGTGATGAACCATCAGGACACAAAAAAGAAATCAAAATACAGCACGAGAAAAACTGATGTTGAAAATTCAATGCACGAAAATTGACGAAAATTCAAGACGACAAATGTAACGTAAATTCAGGATGCAAAAAAGGGATGAAATTTTCAGGACGCATAAAGTGATGAAAATTCAGCATGCGAAAAAGCGACAAAAATTCAGCACGCAAAAATCGATGAAAATTCGGTATGCAAAACATGATGAAAATTCCACAGGCGTAATGCATTCAGACGATAAGACATTCAAAAAGCACATTCAAAAAAAAACCAACGTAAATTCAGGACGCAAAAAGCGAAGAAAATTCAGGACATTACATGCGACAAAAAGTCAGGACGTGAAATGCGACAAAAAGTCAGGACGCAAAATGGGATCAAAATTTTGGATGTGAAAAGGGACGAAAATTCAGGACGGGGAAAAGGACAAACAATTCAAGACAGATAAAAAAACGAAAATTCAGGACAGAAAAAAAGACGAAAAATTCAGGAGGAAAAAAGCGACAACAATTCAGTACACGAAAAGCAACAAAAATTCAGCACGCGAAAAGTGACGAAATCTAGAGGGGTTGCAATTTTATTCCATAAAGGTATACCTTTCAAACATATATCAACTATAGAAGATATTGATGGTAGATATATCGTAGTAGTAGGCGAATTATACTCAAAAAAAAGTGACTCTCCTTAATGTATATGGACCAAAATTTGACAGCCCATTGTTTTTCAAGAGAATACTTAATACTATTCCGGAATGCAAGCAAACTAATTTAATAATTTGGTGGAGACTTATATTGTACACTAGACTCATATTTAGACAGATCATCAACTCAATGAAAATCAAAATCTCTGTTAAGTGATTTTTTTAAACTCATATATAAACAAACACCAATACTAAGGATGTCTGGAGAATCGAAAAATCCATCCGGACAAGAATATTCATTTTACTCACCTGTGCATAAAAAACATATTGAAGGATAGATATTTCTTAGTAGATTCTAAACTAATTCCATTTACTTAGAAGTCACAATATCATAACATTATAATTTTGGATCATGCTCCATTAAACATTGATGATGAAAACTAAATGGAATGGACAAGAAACAGACACAATGGAGACTTAATCCTCAAATCTTAAATGAACAGGTGTGCTGTGAATATCTTGTAAAACAGATTAATATGTTTTTAGAGGTCAATGACCAGGCTGAAACTTCTGCTTCCCTTCTCTGGGAAACATTTTAAAGCATTTATACGAGGGGCATTAATCTCCCCAGTTATTAAAGAGATATAGAGCTAAACAAAACATTTATACATTGGGCACACTTGACCAAGATAATAAAAATCAACACACTCATTTTGTAATGATAAACCACAAAACTATTAGATGCCAGCTTCGTAAATTGGACGGGGAGAAAAAAAACGATTCATAAGATTAGATCAGATATGGGTGAATACCAAAGATATTTGGATTTTCACAATACTATCCTCAAAATCTTTATTCAACTAAAGTGAATAGAACCATCAACAGGAATGGAAGCATTTTTACAGATAGTAACCTTAAAGGTTTAGATTTGCAAGACAAGAATTATTACGAAAATAACGACAAATATCGAAGAGTCAATTGATCTTTAAAATGGAAAGGCCGCAGGCCCTGATGGCTAAGCTCCGAATTTTATTAAAACAATTCTGATCTGATTCAACGCTTACAAAACAGCACGTTTATACTCAACAAACCAGAAACTTTAATTGAATCTACTACTTATACCCTGTAAGGATCTGGAAGACATATATAGCTCTATTAAATACTGATCAAAAATATTAACTAAAATCCTATCTTATAGATTGAGCTTAGTGATTAACAAATTAATACACCCTGACCAAACTGGTTTTATCCCAAAACGTCACTCATTTTACAATCTGAGACGATTATTTAACATTATATACTCAAATAGAATTGCTAATGCAGATCTAGCAATTATTTTGCTAGATGCTGAAAAAAGCCTTTGAGCAAGTAGATGGTCATATTTATTTTCGGTGATGGAAATTTTTCAACTGGGAGAGAAGTATTGAACATGGGTTAAAACTTTTATAGTTTAACCCAACAGCTAGCAAATACTAACAAACCAAATGTTATCAAACTAAATTTAATCTTTCTAGAGGTTTGTAGACAAGGAAGCTCATTTAACAGACTCCAAGCTTGTTAAGATGGCGCCTGTCCGGCGACCTCTTGCGGAGCACCAAGACAGAAAAGAATTACCTACAACTTCTATCAACTCACCTGCATCAGGGAAACGGCAGTAATCGGTGCCGTTTTCAGACAGGCTGCTTGGGCAGCTGAAAGCACTGAAAATTTTGCGATCTCCCGCTGTTGCAGGGAGCCGGGAATTAAAACTTTCCCACGTCGGCTGTTAAAACTCCCGAACCGATTCGACTGAGGATCCCAGGTATACGGCACCTGGAAACCCTGGGATGACCTCCAGAGCCTGAACGGGCCTGAATATCCCAGAAAAAATGAAAGCTGGAGCTGCTGATTTGAGGGAAACCCCCATTCGTTACGGAGCTGGAGCTGCAGCTGCCAACTTTAATGGAGCTGGAGCTACCGTCTGGTGAAGGAATTCCCGATCCAGCGCTGGTCCGCAGACAAAACAGCAGGTACAGTAACCTACACAGTACCTGGAAACAAATGGGAAGCCTCCCATTGTGTCCGGAAACGTGGCCGGGGGGCAGGGACTTCAGGTCAGACTGAAGCGCAGGGGACTTTGGGCCCCTTCTCCCTACTATCCTATTGGCCAATGTACAGTCCCTTGAAAATAAAGTGGAGGACTTAAGGGCAAGACTGCTTTATCAAAGGGAGCTGAGGGAATGCTGTGTGTTTCTGTTTCACAGAGACATGGCTCACCCCAGCTCCCAGACTCAGCGGTCCAAGCCTGAAGGATTCTCCATCCACCGCATGGACGATTACAACTGGCATCGGGGGAAAGGGAGAGGAGGGGATGTCTGCCTCACGGTCAACTCTGTGTGGTGCTCAGACGTGGCAGTCCTGTCCAACTCCTGTTCTCCACATCTCGAACATCTGGTGGTGAAGTGCCGTCCCTTCTACCATCCGAGGAAATTCACCTCCATCATCCTGAACCGCAGGTCTACATCCCACCCCAGGCAGACATCTGTCTGGCACTGGAGGAGCTGCACACCGTGGTCAACAAAACACCAGACGACCTTACCCCGAGGCTTTTACCACCATTGCTGGGGACTTCAATAAGGCAAACCTCAAGAAATCACTCCCTAAACTTCCAGCAAACACGTCTCCTGCTGCAACCAGAGGACCTTAAACATCCCTCGACCACTGCTACACACCACCATCAAGAATGCTTACCTGCTCTATTCCTCGCCCTCACTTTGGTAAAATCCGACACACTGCGGTGCTGCTTCTTCCTGCCACTACTGGCAGCAATTAAAGAGCGCCACCCCCCAGAGTGAGGACAGTACAGAGCTGGTCGGGTGGTGGGGGGGGGGGGGGCAGAGGAACAACTACAGGACTGTTTGGAGTCTGTAGACTGGGCAATGTTCAAGGATTCGGCAACGGACTTGAATGAATATGCCACAGTCGTTACAGAAATGTGTGGAGGACTGTTCATTAAGAAATGTGTGGAGGACTGCATCCCTACAAAAACCTTCCGAGTGTTTCCCAATCAGAAACCTTGGATGAACTCTGAGATCTGCACTCTTCTGAAGACCAGACACCGGGCATTCATGTCTGATGATACAATGGTCTACACAAAGTCCAGATACGACCTTGGTAAGGCCATCAAAACGGCCAAAAGGGAGTTCTGCTCCAAACTGGAGGATGAGACAGATGTTCGGCAGCTGTGGCAGGGACTGAATGCAATCACCTCCTACAAGGCGAAACCAAGAGGCAGCTCGGTTGTCGGCGATACATCGCTCCCTGATGAGCTCAATGCATTTTACGCACGCTTTGAAAGGGAGAACACCGATGTGCCTTCCCGAGCCCCCATTCGCTGTGATGGTATTTCAGTCTCAGTCACAGAGGCCGACGTCAGGAAATCCTTCAGAGGGGTGAACCCTCAAAAAGCATCTGGACCTGATGGCATACCTGGTCGTGTTTTAAAAACCTGTGCGGACCAACTGGCTGGAGTTTTTACGGACATTTGCAACCTGTCACTTCTGAGGTCTGAGGTTCCCACCTGCCTCAAAAGGCCATCAATAATACTGGTGCCCATGAAGAGCAAGGTGACGTGCCTCAATGACTATCGACCTGTGGCACTAACGCCTGTGGTGATGAAATGCTTCGAGAGGTTGATCATGGCGCAAATCAACTCCTACCTTGACAAAAACCTGGACCCACTGCAGTTCGCTTACCGCCACAACAGATCAATGGTGGACGCGATCTCGCTGGCCCTCCACTCCGCTCTGGACCACTTGGACAACAAAAACTCATATGTCAGGCTGTTATTCATTGATTACAGCTCGGCATTTAACACAATCATCCCCTCCAAGCTGGTTACCAAACTCGCAGAACTGGGTCTCTGCGCATCCCTCTGCAATTGGATCCTCGACTTCCTCATTCACAGACCACAGACTGTTCGTATTGGTGGAAATGTGTCAGATTCGATGACAATCAGCACGGGAGCACCTCAAGGCTGCGTGCTCAGCCCCTTGCTGTACTCACTCTATACTCATGACTGCGTAGCCGGTCGCAGTGCGAACTCCATCATCAAGTTCGCTGACGACACCACTGTAGTGGGACGTATCACTGATGGGGATGAGTCAGAGTACAGAAGAGAGATTGAGCGACTGTCCATATGCTGCCAGCACAATAATCTGGCCCTCAACACCAGCAAAACCAAGGAACTGATTGTGGACTTTGGAAGTAGTAGGATGGGGACCCACAGTCCTGTTTATATCAACGGGTCGATGGTTGAAAGGGTCAAGAGCTTCAAATTCATGGCATGCACATCTGTGAAGATCTTTCCCTGGTCCGAGAACACAGATGCAATTATTAAGAAAGCTCATCAGCGCCTCTACTTCCTAAGAAGATTACGGAGAGTCGGTCTGTCAAGGAGAACTCTCTCTAACTTCCACAGGTGCACAGTAGAGAGCTTGCTGACTGGTGCATCGTGCTTGGTTCAGCAACTTGAGTGCCCTGGAGAGGAAAAGACTACAAAAAGTAGTAAAACACTGCCCAGTCCATCATTGGCTCTGACCTTCCTTCCATCGAGGGGATCTACCACAGCCGTTGCCTCAAAAAAGGCTGGCAGCATCATCAAGGACCTACACCACCCTGGCCAACACTCAACTCCCTGCTACCTTCGGTAGAAGGTACAGAGCCTGAGAACTGCAACAACCCGGTTCAGGAATAGCTACTTCCCACCGCCATCAGGCTATTAAACCTGGCTCGGACAAAACTCTGAACATTAATACCCCTCCATCTGTTATTTGCACTTTATTAATTTATTAATTAATGTGTGTATTTAAGTATATAACTGTAGTCAATGCCTACTATGTTCTGTTGTGCTATGCAAAGAAAAAAATGCATTGTCCTGTCAGGGACACATGACAATAAACTCTTTTGACTCTTTTGACTTTGACTTTGACTATCTCCATTATTATTCGCTTTAGCAATTGAACCACTCACAGAAAATGTCAGATCTAATCCAGAAATAGATGGGTATAAAACTAAAGATACAATGAATACAATCTCTCTATATGCAGATTCATATATATTATTAATATATTAATATTAATATATATTACAAAGCCAGAAATTAGTATTCCAAATTTATTAAATCTAATAACTCAATTTGGTCAGATTTCAGGATATGGAATAATTGGAATAAAAGCGAAATCATGCCAATAACGGAACACAATTTACACATACTACAACAATAACATAAGAATATTCAATATTGGAAAATGCTTCCTATTTCAATGTTCGGTAGAATTAATGCTATAAAAATGATCTTTTTGCCGCAATTATTGTACTTATTTCAGTCAATCCCGACAGATATTCCAAAATATATATTTTTTAAAAAGTAGACTCTACTGTTACAAGTTTCATCTGGGAATATAAGAATCATAGAATAAATAAAAAACATTTATGTAAATCAAAGATTAATGGAGGATTAGCTCTATCAAATATTCTGTTTTATTTTTGGGCTGTCCATATTGAAAACATTATTTTTTGGCTGGAAGAAATGGATCAACAACCAGACTGGTTAAGGATGGAAAAGGAGGACTGTTTACGTTTTGAAATCGGTTCGATTATATTTGCACCGAAAAAATTGCACAAATAAACCTATAGGGAAAACCCAATAATACACAGTGGTACACGAATCTGGAAACAATTAAAAAAGGCTTTAAAATTGGATAATATACCACTCCCTATTGTAAACAATCACTTACTCAAACCTTCCATGCTGGATAAAAGTTTTACACAGTGGAAAAACTACGGAATCAAAAAGATGGAACACCTTTATAAGAAAGGCACTTTTCTTTTATTTCAGGAATTACAACAGATTTATGGCTTACACTCAAATATTTTTTTTCGATATCTACAACTCAGAGATTATGTCAAATCAAACACACAAGGTTATAGGAATAAGGAGCCAGAAATCTTTGATGAATGTTTGAATAAGCATCCTAATACAATTTGAAGTATTACATAGATTACATTACTCAAAAGTTAAACTGAATAGAATCTTTCCACATGTCTCTTCTATCTGCGATAAATGTCAGCATCTAGAGGCTAATTTAACACATACTTTTGCAAATTGTATAAAAATTAAACATTTCTGGATCGAGATTTTTAGAATAACTTCTGAGGTTATTAATACTAAATTGGATCCGGACCCAAAACTAATAATACTTGGAATATCAGAACAAAGTTTAACACTTACAACAAGTCGAAGAAATTTCCTAGATTACAGTATAATAATTGGGAAAAATAATATTAAAATTTTTGGAAAGGCCCTATATCCCCCACAATTAAAATGTGGATTACAGAAATGTCGAGACCCCTACACCTGGAAAGAATCAGATTTGCCCTAATGGACAAACAAGAAGTTTTCATTAGAATATGGGCTTCTTTCATTGATTACTTAAAAGGGTAGATCGGTTCGGCAGGAAACCTTAACGGAAACTTGGACTCAGGATCAGATGAAAAGTTATATTCTATTTTCCTTGATCTTAACTCCAATGGTAAATTATTCCATTCTTTATGATTTTTTTAAAATTTTTATTTTATTTTTTTCTCTGTCTCTCTTTCTTCCTATAAAAAAAATTATTAAAAACAAAATGATTCAATCGATAATATTAATAATGTATGACTGAAGTACACGAAATATTGCTATCATAATATGTGTTTGCCAAATTACTACTTACCTCTAATAAAAACATATATTAAAAAAAAAGAAAAGAAAGGAAAAAAAAGAAAAGCGACAAAACTTCAGAACGCGAAAAGCGATGGAAATTCAGCATAAAAAGCGATGAAAATTCAGCACATGGAAAGTGACGAAAACTCAGGACATGAAGGCGATGAAATTTTGCAGATTCAGAACACGTAAACGACGAAAATGCAAAATGTGAAAAGCGACAAAAATTCCAGATGCAAAAAGCATCAAAAATTCAGGATGTGGAATGCGACGAAAATTCAGGATGCAAAACGGGATGAAAATTCAGGACGCGGACAGGGACCAAAATTCAGGATGCGGAAAGGTACGAAAAACCAGGATGCAAATAGGTACAAAAATTCAACACACGAAAACGGACGAAAATTCAGCACATGGAAAGTGACGAAAACTCAGGACATGAAAGGCGATGAAATTTCGAAACGCCAAAAGCAATGTAAATTCAGGATGCGAAAATAAAATGACATTTCAGGACACCTAAAGCAATGACATTTCAGGATGTGTAAAGCGATGACATTTCAGGACATCTAAAGCGACAAAATTTCAGGACATGAAAAGCAACAAAATTTCAGCTCACGAAAAGTGCCGAAAATTCAGCACACGAAAGGCGACGAAAATTCAGCATGTGAATAGTGACGAAACTTGAGGCACGAAAAGCAGTGAAAATTCTAAAAGCGAAATGCGGCATAAATTCAGGATGCAAAAAGCGATGAAAATTCAGGATGTGAAATGCGACAAATATTTAAGACGCAAAAAGCGATGAAAATTCTGCACTGGAAGAGGGCTGAAGTTTCAGGACGTGAAAAGCAACGAAAATTCAGCACGAGAAAAGCAACGAAAATTCAGTACATGAAAATGATGAAAATTCGGGACGCGATAGGCGATGAACATTCAAAACAGGAAAAGCGACGTAAATTCAGGATGTGAAAAGTGACAAAGCCTCAGTACGCATAAAGTGCCGAAATTTCAGCACACGAAAAGATACGAAAATTAAAAATGTGAAAAGCGACGTAAATTTCGGATGCAAAAATTGATGAAAATTCAGGACGTGAAAAGCGATGAAAATTCAGCATATTAAAAGCGCTGAAAATTCAGCACTCGGAAAGCAACGAAAATTCAGCACACGAAAAGCGATGAACCATCAGGATGCAAAAAGTGATTAAAAAATACAGCACGAGAGACTTCCGGTGGCGCTATGGAGTGAGTGGAACTCGCGCCATTCAGCTCCGCTAAAAATTGTATTAAAAACGGGGGTAAAAGGGGTTAACTAAGGCTACTCACCAGAGGAAAACGGGTGTGAACGGCTCCAGTAGTGTTAAAAAGGTGCGTGACATCATCAGGCGCGCGACTTCATCAAGAAAATGTTGATGCATCGCTCCCCCCCTCAAGTGAAAAAAGCCTGTGAAAAAGGAAGTAGGCCTCACTGGAGCCGGGGGCTCGAGTTTGAGTGCCTCCCAGGAAGATATTTTAAAGATGGATGACCTGAAAAAAATTATTATGGATGAGCTAAAAAAAATGCTTTAGGATATGAAAAAAGAATATAAAGAGGAAATAAAGATTTTAAGAAATTATATTTTGGTGTATCATGAAAATTTGAAAGAAGAGTTCAAAAAAGAAGTTATAACTACTGTAAAGACTATGATGGACGAATGGAAAGATAAAGCGGGTACTGATTTGCAACAACAGTTGGATGACGTAAACCGTAAAACTGGTGAGATGGAGTTATTGCTGGATACAAAGTTAGAACCTATTAAAACCTCACTTAACCAACAAAATGACATAATAAAAGAATTGACTGAATCAGCCGAGAAGAGTCTTACCGAGAACAAGCGTTTATCAGAATTATTACACAAAATGACTGAGAAATGCATTGACTTGGAGGGACGTCAAAGGCGTCAGAACTTGCGTATTGTTGGAATGAGTGAAGGCCGAGAGGGAGATCAAGACCCTCGAAAATTTGCTGCAAAACTCCTAAAAGATATTCTGAAATTGACCAAGAACCTCTGCTGGGCCAAGCACACAGGGCATTGAGACGTACCCCTAGGAGGGATGCTCCCCCAAGACAGATGATTGTGAAGGTGGCTTACGATTATGTTTTTGAAGATATGATGAAGATAATAATACGTAAGAAAAATCTCAAATATGAGGGAGACAACATCAGTATCTTCAGAGATTACCCTGCGGAAGTGGCCAAGAGAAGATCTTTACTTACAGAAACAAGGGTATCCTGAGGAACATAAAGAAGCTGAGATATGGCCTGAATGTACCCATTAATGTAACATTAAGAGTAACTTATGATAACAAGGAGCTCCACTTCACCAAACATACAGAAGCTCTTGAATTTGCACAAAACATTCAGAAGAAACTGGAAGAGGAAGAAAGTAGGAAGTAAGAGGGAAGTAGATGATGATGAAACGATACTGAATATTTATTGATCACTTACCTGATGATACTACCCATCAAAAGAAAAGGAAGAAGATTCACACTGAAGCAGGGACCCACAGGGAAGGAGGAGGAACAATGGACATGGACTTTATCTTGGGGTTAAGGAAGTAGATTAACTTATTAAAAAATATAGTTTTGTATTACCTAACCCTTAGAAATGTACGTTAGCTCTCCTAATATAGTGCTATGACACTAACTATATTTGATATTAGTAGTATTATTAACTAATTATTAAGTATATAAATGTAATACCCCACCCCGACATATATATAGCAATTAAGGCAAAAACAGAGCTGGAATTATTAACATCTTTTTTTTTTTTCACAAAAGTCCGTAGATTAATAGCCACACTTGTGTGGCTCACACTAATACTAACTACACTAATTATAGTTGTAGTCACCTTTTTTTCCCCTTTCCCTTTACTAACACCACTTTACTCACATTTTTTATTATTACTTTTATATTATGTATTTTATTTCATGTAATATATTATATGGATTTAAGTATGATTGTTATTATATAGTTAGTTCAAAGAGACGTGTGTATAAGACAATGATACATAAATTAAATTTCATCGATCTGATGTTTGGGTATAGGATTGGGTTAGATGAGCTGAGGCATCTACTCCATTATAAACATGTTAATAATAACATGTATGACATAGATACTAGGATTGGGGGCGATGGAATCACTTCTGTAGTTAAAATGTTAAGGGAATTAACAAACCAATTAATAGAGGTAAGGTTTTAGCTCAATTAAATAGATTGAAATCTGATATTATTTTCTCCAAGAGACACACCTTAAAAAAAGACGCGCAGTATAGATTAACAGCAAAATGGATTTCCAAAGTATATCACTCTTACATTTACACATAAGTCTAGAGGGGCAGCAATAATTATTCGTAAAAGGTATACCTTTTAAACAAAGCTCAATAATAGAAGATATTGAGGGGATAGATATATAATAATTACAGGTGAATTACATTCTAAAAAAGTAATCCTTATGAATATATATTATGGTTTCATTTTGATAACCCATTATTCTTCAAGAAAATATTTAACAATATCCCTATACCACTCAACATAATCTAATAATTGGAGATGATTTAATTGTACCTTAGATAATTATTTAATAGATCATCAATGAAAGGGAAAACCTTTCTAAGTCAAGAACACTTATAAATAGTAAGATTAAACAAGAAATTACCAGTTCAAGTTTGATCGTTATTTTATGAGGAGTTACGATGAGGGATTACGTGAAGAACCCCCGCCTCACGCTGGCAAACGCATACTTCAAAGCAGCGGCATGAAAACACAGAACACCAAAAGCCGGAGTAACATAGTAAGGCTCACAAAAAGACTTAGAACTACCATTTGATCATTTATTTTATGAGGTGGGAGCGGAGGGCACGTAATCCCTCATCGTAACTCCTCATAAAATAAACGATCAAACTTCGAACTGGTAAGTTCTTGTTTTAATCTTACTATTTACTTCGGAGTCACGTGAGTGACTACGTGAAGATTTAAAGCTTTCTGTGTTTTTTATGTCGTAGAATCAATCCGTGGAGAGGACGACAGTCCGGGCTAAGTAAACCCATACATGAGAAACGCGAAACTACAATGTTAGATCATTATCACAATTAACTTTTTAATGGTTTAAAGACCATATAATAACCCGTCCTTATATCTGAGGGAAATGATTACAAGCGATAAAAGAATAGAAGTGACTACACCATTGATTATAGCAATTAATAGAAACAAAGCAGGTGATTATAGTGCTCCCAACACCGCGTGTCCAAAGCTTGCATAGTGTGAACAGGTTTATTGTAGAACTTTGAAAAAGTTTCTTATGTTTACTCCTAGGGGCGCGGTGCCTTGCGACTTTTAAAATTGAGCTCGAGAGGTACGTCCCGCTCTGTGGTCTTGGTGGTGGGGGGACCCTCGCCGCTGACGTAGCTGCCCGCCGCCCTGTGGAGTGAGATTTGAACACATCAGTTGTCTACCTACTCCCGCTAAAACCAACACCTGTTTCAAACCATTTTTTTGAGATAGTTTTGAACAGAAGCTTTTGTGTGTGGTTTTTTTTGTGCGTAACCATTAACGCTATTTTTTTTCATTTCCCCGAAGGTGTCAGTAACTTTAATATTATTCGTTCAAAATGTTTAAAACCACACACAAAGTAGGATCAATATGATAAGCTTGAAAGGTTACCTTTGTTCCAGATCTCCCTGGTCCTGCTTTGTTTGAATCAACTCGTAAACATAGAACACAACATTTATCTGTAGTCACATGCATACATCTAAACGCAACATTTGTAAAGTTTGCACTCTTTGAGCGAGACCAGTGACATTAAACATGACTAATTTCAATGTCAATCTTTCCAATGTCAACCCTTCAATTGCAGTCCCATTGTCTAAGTAGCGTAAGTACACAATGCTCACATCCCAAATCTCTGTGTATCTTGGTTTGGGTGGATTAATATTAAAGATTCCTTTCACATGAATCTAGATAGTAATGGATGCGACCCAATTGATCTCTGATCAGTCATAAGTCCTAAATAGGACGACAAGGCAACTGCGTGCAGTGTTAATGGCACTGTAACTTAAATGTTGCTCAAAATGCAAATTGCAAGGAAGTTTTCCAAAACATTTGCAATATTTACAGTATCATAAGAAATATTTGACTGTGTGCAAAAGTCTTTTTCCCCATTTCTTAATATGTGTCATATATTGCTTTTGTGTGCTAATGCGCCATGATGCAACCATAACTTCCATAGCTTTTGTCCGACAATCCCAGCTCCTGTAGTGGTCTGGGTCAAACCTGCAGATTAATAAATTCATATATGCATACAATGGGTAAATTTCTTAGTTACCCGGATTAGTCAAGATATCACTACAGTTAGGAATCGAACATATATGGTTCTTTAATCATATTCAGCATTACTGGGAACCAAGGTTGAGTTGGCCAGTTTGGAAACTAACCAACAATCCAGAAGCAGAATCTTGTTCTATCTTCTTCAGGCATCTCTGAATCAAAGCAAATGGTGGAAAAGCAAAAAGAACATCTTTCCCCAGTGTAAACGAAAAAGCATCTACTGCTAATTACTGCATCTGGATCGTGTTCCCAAGACACATAAGTAGCAATTGATGATTAAGTCCTAATGCAAACAAATCTATTTCTGGCAAACCCAAATTGGTTTACAAAATTCTTAAATATTGCTGGCTTAAGCATCCATTTTCCGTATTATCTTTAAAAATCCTGGACCTTTCATCTGCTACCCACATTGTCCTTACCCGGAATGTAGCTTGCTGAAATCCATATTTGGCGACCAATACACCATTGCCATATCTCATTGACCAGACAATCACATGAATACTGAATCTAACTCCCCCCATGTGATTAAAATGTATGCAACAGCCGTTTTATTGTCTAACTGATTAACACATGTAGACCTTGTTTAGAACAACAATATGCTTTTAATCCATAAAAAAGCACCCAATAACTCCAAATAGTTAATACATAAACTTGAAGAAACCTTCTTCTTGAGCTTTCCATCTACCTCCACAACTGGAGGACGAATCTGTAGCCCCCCATCCGAGAGCACTAGCATCCCCCGTTTGATAAAACCATTTCAGGTTGTTTTTAATCATGATATTCTTAGCAGCTTGTGGGACATTTTCAACCCACCATTGTAATTCCAACACGGCTTATTTTGTTAATTGCATAGGCCTGTCAAAGTAGACCCTGGGGGACCTGCCCTTCTCTTTAAAGAGCCCTTATTTTTTCCCTTTGAAGATTTTTGATAATGTAATGGACCAAATTCCACTGCCGGAAATGCTGCTACCAGTTTCCCAAGGTGGTTTTCGCCACTTCCTCGGATGGAGGGATAAGGTTTGTGAATGAGTAATTACAAGTCATCAATATGTCATTGGCCTTCTCTGTTTGGCAAAGTAACTAACATAGTCACTGAGTTAATTACAAACCCCAACAAGTTAATTGTTTGTGCTGGCTTGCAGCTGGGACTTAATTGGATGAATCAAAAACCCTAGCTTTTTCAAACAAAGCTTTAGTAACTGAAACTGAGTGCTCAGCTGACTCTTGAGTATCATTAATGATCAGAAATATCATCCAGATAAGCCATAACAAGTGTTTTCTGTCTCTTAATTGGGCTAAAACGCTGGTTTCAACCGTTTTGTAAAGAGTCTAGAGAGCCGAACTCAATCCATTTGGTAAAGCTTTAAACTGCCATAATTGTCCCAGCCAATTAAATTTTAAATACCTCCTGAAGAATTGATGAATTGCTACAGAATAATAGGCATCCTTCAAATCAATCTTAGCCATATAAACACCCTGCTGGGATAAGATATTTTGCAGTACTGAATGTCTCCATCTTAAAATGTTTGTATTCTACAAACTTATTTAGATCTGTAAGGTCCAGAATAATTCTGCAACCACCATCTTTTTATCTCTTCGAAATACATATTAGAGACAAATTGATGCTTATGTTCATAAGTCTTTTCAATCACGCCTTTTTCCAGATAATTTGTCAATTTCCACATTAATCTCCATTCTTTCCTCAGCAGAAAACACATAAGTCATAAGCAGGTCTATTCTGTACAGAGGATTAACCCCTTCTTTAAAAATAATAATGGCTCCCGAAACTGCTTGTAATACATAAAAAAAACCGATCAGAAGTAATGTTAAACCAGGCATTTTATAAAATTTTTTGCAATCTCCCTCCAACTGGAGTAGTCATCCACAGTTTCTTTAAGGATATAAGTCTTTAATACCTCTCTGTATGAGCGTGGTGGTCTCCTTCTTCCCGAATACAGGGAAGCACTCGCCTGCACAGCACAGAATAGTATTTTCGTGACAAACTTCTGCTTCTATGACGGAAATCGAACCCCTTCGGGTCGAAAAAACCCTTCTTTGTCTCCAAAGAACAAAAGGTTTAAAACATTGCTAAAATATTTACTTCTTCATCCAACTCTTTCAGCTGTTTCGGCAGATTTTTCTCCAAACAAATACCCATGAGCTTGAACTCCACTTTCTTGTTCTTGACACAGGGCTTGTCAAATCTAGGGTGAAATATGGGCCGAATCCGCCATTTTCCTCATACAATTAATTTCATAAATGAATTACACCAATAAGCCCAAAGTATCCTTTTGAATCTTTCCATTTCCAGATTCTCCATTTCCCTGCCATAGGCCGTAATGGCACAGAAATTAATTATGAGCACCTTTTGAAACTTCACTTCTTGGGTTCTCATACTTGGAGTCATAGACGTCCATATCATCGATTCCTCACCGTAGGCACTTCCAATGAGGCACAATTTCTTGGAGCTTTATATAATTCTGATGTTTCATTCATCACAGAATTGTGAAGTTGGTGAGATACCATAATAATTTATGTTTGCAGCTAGGATTTCTTCCATAGCCTCACCACTTCCTTCAGGTAAAGCAAAATCTTGTGCTATCCCAGGCACATCAGGCCTTTTCTTTTACATTTGTGGTGTGACTTTCAAAAGCCATATAGCCACCAGCAGGGTCTGCCCTACCTACACTGCAGCCCTAAATCAATTGGGATATCATCCATGAGACTTCCTTCCAGCCCAAATCCTGGGTCCGGAGTATCATATTCCCAACTTGGCCCACAGCCATCTATTCATCATATTCAAACCCCTCAGGGATTTTTTTGGGATTCATCTGGGTACTGTGACCCTTGACCTCATCATTGTTTGGAGAACTTTCCCCATATGCTCCATTTTTAGCCACATAGTTTTTATTGTCTAGGAGGTCTTTCAGTATCAGAGTCCTCACAGAAACCACGGGCCTCTTTTTTGGCATTTTTTAGGAACATTTTCCTCCGTGGTATATTTCTGGAGAATCTGGAAACTCACTATCGGTAAATCGGCGCCAACGGTATCGGAACCGGGTCCGCACTAACTTCGCGTCCCGTAATTTTTACTTTTCACCCCCGGGAAGATCTTTTACCCGCGAAAACTTCTTTTTCCCCGATTTTCTCCATTTTTCTTTAATAATCAGTGCTCAATCAGCACGTTTTAACGTGGCTCTAAATTTTAACTTTTTGGTTCGTTTGCTTGGAGCCACCCACGTAAACCTAAAAAACGCCCGGTCTAACTGCACTTTACCTGCGGGCCGTTCCGACCGCTGCCGAGGACTGCTCCTTACTGCAGCTCCTCCTTCCAGCCGTCAGCGTTGACGTCATGCCGATTCCCGTCTGCCCATCCTGCGAGAGGCGGGTTCTTCACGTAGTCACTCACGTGGACTCCGAAGTAAAATTATTTTATTAACCACAGCAAATGTTATGGATATCTGGAGAACAGATAACCCATCTGGTCGAGAAGGTATATTCATTTTTCCTCTGTATTTGGAACCTAGTCAAGGATAGACTTTTTTTTTTATAGATTCAAAACTAATCCCATTTACGTATGAACTCAAAATATCATAATATTATTATCACGATCATGCACCATTAACATTTCAGATAAAATTTAAAGACAAAACTATTAAAACCTCTAACTGGAGTACTCAAACCCCCCAATTTAAAATAAAAAAAGATAAGGCTTGTTATGAGTACTTGATAAAAACAGATTAAATTATTTTTTGAAACTAATGACAAACCTGGAATTTCACCATAACTCTCATTGGGAGGATACAATTTACAAAGCATTTATGCGTGGTGGCGATAATATCACAAACACGCATACTTTAAAATAAGGGAAAATCGAAAAGACTCAACAAAAGTTGGGAAAAATGAAATAAAACAATTAGAAAATTGAAAATGCAATATCCCCTTCAAAGGGGCTAAGTAAATAAAAATTTCCCATCAATTAAAATATAAGCTAAAAAAAATATATTCAAATCTAAATTTAATAAACTTTTCACAACAGACAAAACATGTACATTTTTAAATTAGGGGAATAATCCACAAAAAATTACAGGCAATGCCAGCTTAAAAATAGATAGGGAGAAAATGTACATAAAATTAGATCTGAACAAGGAAAAAAAATGACTTTTTCCAAAAGAATCAAAGCACATTTTTTACAATATTATCAAAATATTTACTCATCTATCTAAACTAGCATGAAACCAGATGGAATGGAAACATTCCTACAAGAATGGTCATATTAATAGATTGGATCAGGAAGGTAGAGACTTGTTAAATTCTGGAAAATCATTAAAATAACGGAAAAGCCGCTGGCACTGATGCTTAGTGTTTGAAATTTTATAAGAAGTTTTATGATCTGATCTCTCCATGTTTCCATATATATATAAATTATGCTTTGGACAAGAAAGTTTACAAGAAACATAAAATGAAGCTACCATTACACTTATCCCTAAAGCTGATAATATTTGGAAGACACTAGTCATCAGAGCAATAGCTCTTTTAAAACACTGATCAAAAACATACTAACTAAAATTTTATCTGGAGGCTAAGTTAGTGCTTAATAACAATACATCTTGACCAAACCGGTTTCATCTCAAAACGCTCCTCAACTTATAATCTGAGACATCTATTCAATATCATATACCTCAAAAAGAGGAATGATATTGAACTACTGTGCATATCCTTATATGCAGAAAAACCATTTTGACCAGGTCGATTGGCCAATTATTTAAAATAATTGCAGAAATTTCACTGGGGGATAGATTTTTCCAAATGGGTAAAAAATTCATATACTCGAATCCACTGCAAGAATATAACACATATCAAATGTTAATTCACAAAATTTAAACTCTTTAGGGTGTAGACAAGGATGCCCTTTATCACCATTACTATTTGCTCTGGTATAGAACCATGTAGCCCGAAAAGATTAGATCAGAACCAGAAATATAATGGATATAAAACGAAAACTACACAAATAAAAATTTCTCTATTTACGCAGATGACATCTTAATTTATATCACATAACTGGAGATAAGTATTCCTAATCTGCTTAATGTTTATTACAAAGTTTGGCACATTTTCGGGTATAGAATTAACTGTAATAAAAGTGAAATTATACCAATAAATGGAATAAATAACATAACAAGAACAATTCCCCAATTAAAATAGTCAAGACAAATTTAAATATCTAGGAAATAATGTAATTAAAATCTATAACTCTATTTAAATATAATTACCCAC
This sequence comes from Okamejei kenojei, assembly GCA_035221665.1. Classification (NCBI taxonomy): domain Eukaryota; kingdom Metazoa; phylum Chordata; class Chondrichthyes; order Rajiformes; family Rajidae; genus Okamejei; species Okamejei kenojei. The sequence continues at coordinate 2,021,815 of CM069140.1, read as the reverse complement.
AATTGTTAAATCTTAAACTAAAAAAAAAAAAAATTAAATTTGAGAAAAACACTACCTATTTCAATGAATCCAGTAGAATAAATGCTATACAAATGTTTTTTTTGCACAATTGTTATATATATTCAAGCCAACCCTTATATCTGCATAAAATGTTTTTAAAAAAAAAATTAGATACTTTGGTTAATAGAATTATTTTGGACTATACGAATCATCGAATAGAGTACAAAACAATCTATGTAAATCAAAAATAAATGGTGGACAGCACTACCAAAATGCTTATATTATTTCTTTTTCTGGGCAGTTCAGATAAAAACTAAGAAATATTAGTTGAGCCAAGCTGGGATAGATAGAAAAGGGAAGATCTGTTTTGCCTTTTGATGTAGGTATCAATTCTTTTTGCACCAAAAAGTACAAAAAAAAAAACGTAAGTGATAACCCTATAATTCATAGCAATAGAAGAATTTGGAAACAAATAGTTAAGACCCTACACATGGTATAATTTGGTCACTTTGTTTGCCCAATTATGAATAATCCTTTGTTTAAGCCCCTGTATTGACAAGGTGTTTAGACACTGGAATGATTTAGGAATTAAGGATACAACACCTTTTAAAAGGAACTTCTTCATTACATATATACAGATATCTATGGATTGCAAGCAATAACATATTTAGGTAATATACCAATTAGAAAATATAATAATCAAATACGCAAGAACTTATAAAAATAGAAAACCTGGATCTTAGAAGAATTGTTTAATAAACAAACCCCAATACAGAAAAATAATAGCGTATGTATACAATTCTATCTTGGCTAGAAATCCCTACTTCGGAAATATATCAGCAAACATGGGAAAATGAAATAGTTTTATCTATAAATGCAAGGAAACTTGGAAAAAGGCCTACAAGTATACATCGTTGCTCATTAAATGGTAGACATTTATAGATACAATTTAAGGATACAACAGATTAACATTTATTCAAAAAACGAAATTAAATAGAATTTATCCTTTCTTCTCTTTTGTGATAAATGTCAGAACTTGGAAGCTAACTCCATGCATAGTTAAGTAACATGTAAAAACTCAACTATAATTGACAGAAATCTTTAGAGTTATCTCAGAAGTTCTTAAAATTAAAACTGGACCCAGATCCAAAATTAATAATATTAGGAGTTCCAAATTAAATCTAATATGAACCGTAACCTAAGAAATTTCTTGGATTACTGTTTGATACTAGGGAAAAAATTATTAATGAAATTTTTGGAAGGGCCATTAGCCCCCACAAATAAAAATGTGGACAGTGGAAATGTTTGGAGACATTTGCCATTTGGAAACAATCATATTTGTCCTAAATGGACAAATACAAACTCTTTGAACAGATAGGTCTCCATATACAGAATAATTTGAAGGGGTAGCTGTTCTTGGCATCACAACTCAATGGCACCCGCAGGATTAGATGAAAATAAAATCTTTTTGGGTTTTTTTTTGGATTTGTAAGCATCTCTATATATATCATTAATTGAAATTGTGTTATTCACTACTAAGATGAATAATATATACTATATCTTTTTTTCTTTTATCTTTTTTTTTTTTCTCTTCTCTTTCTCTCTAAATATCATCAAAATTATTATTTAATATTACCATCTTATTGATTAAAAACTATTCTTTTTGTTTTCCTACTTTCTAAAAAAATAGATGTTTATAAGAATTATTTGTAACTCCGTAAACTTATTGAAATAAGTTGGTTGTGTATTTGAAAAGTTGTTATACCAATGTTATGGATTGGATTACTTCTAATAAAAATATTGTAACAAAAAATACCAGCATGAAAATAGCGATGAAAATTCAGTACAAACAACAAAATGTTCCGAAATTCAGGACACAAAAGTGATGAAAATAACAAAACTCCAAATGTACATGATTTTAGGGATGCAAAAGGGCGAGAAGATAAAAAAGTTGAACAAAAATTCATACAACACGAAAAGCAATGAAAATTCAGTACGCAAAAAGCGATTAAATAGTTCACATGCTAAAAGCGACGAATATTTAGCACATAAAGAGTGACAAAAAGTAAGGACACTAAAAGAAAGATAAAATTCAAAAAACGCGAAACAGTGACGTAAAATCAGGATGCAAAAACTACGCAAATTCAAGGAGCAAAAAACACGTAAATTGAGGACTCAACAGTGACGCCAATTCAACATGAAAACGACAAAATTTCAGGATGCAAGAAGAAGAAAAAAATTCAGGAACCGTGAAAAGCCCAACGCATTCCAGGACAAGAAAAGAATCGCAATTCAGGACACTTAAAAAAGCAACGCAATTCAGACCGAAACCGTATCTACTGCAATTCCCAGGACAACAGAAAAGAGCGACACATATTCAGATACAAAAAGCAAAAAGGCGACCAAATTTCAGTACCGCGAAATGCCTGAAATTCAGGGCACAAAAAGTGACAAAATTCAGGACGTGAAATACGTATAAACCATCAGGACTCAAAAAGTTACAAAAATTCATGACGGCGAAAGCGTATGAAAATTCAAAATGATAAAAAGGGATGTAAATATAGGATTGAAAAGAAGTATGCAAACCAGTACGCACGAAGTGCCGAAAATGCAGCACGGTAAAGCTACGAAAAGTAAAAAAAGTGAAAAGGTGACATCAATTTCAGACCATAAAATGACGAAAATTCAGGGGGGAAAGTGATGAAACTTCACACTGCAAAAACATCAAAAATCAGCATGCGAAAAGCTATAAAAATTCCCCACGGAAAAGCAATGAACTTTCACACACAAAAAGTCATGAAAATTCAGGACACAAAAAGCGATGAAAAATTCATAACACGAAAAAAAAAAGGGACGTAAATTCAGAAATGCAGAAAAGGGCACAAAAAATTCAGGACTTGAAAAGGGATGGAAATAGTTTGAACAACAAAAGGGAACGAAAATTTCAGGACGGGAAAAAGCGCCAAAAAGTAGGACATGAACAGCGACAAAAATTCAGGCCAATAAAAGCGACGTAAATTGAGGAGGCTAAATCCAACGCAATTAGGAGTGAAAGCAAAATTTTCAAGACAAAAAAAGCAACAAAAATTTATAGTATGCGAAAGGCAACAAATACTCATACACTAGAAAAGCGAAACGAAAATTCAGCACATGAAAATGATGAAAATTCAGGACGCAAAAGGCGATGAAGATACAAAAAGTGACAAAAATTCAGTACAACGAAAGCAACAAAAATTCAGCACAGCAAAAAGCAATGAAAATTTTCAGCAAGCGAAAAGCGATGAACCATCCAGGACGCACAGAGCGATAAAAAATAATACAAGCACGAAAAAGGATGAACATTCAGTACATAAAAAAGTTACAAAATTTCAGGACACAAATAGGTATTAAAATAACAAAACTCCTTCCAAAAAGTGAACTGAATTCAGGACAGGAAAATCGACAAACATTTCAGGACTCAAAAGGACCGATTATCAGCATGCAAAAAGCGATTAAATTTCAGCATGCAGAAAGTGAAGAAAATGTATTCAGCATGCTAAAAAGCTAAACGAATTTTTCAGCACATAAAAAGTGACAAAAATCAGAAACAAAAAGAGACAAAATAAAAACGCGAAAAGCGAACGTAAAATTCAGGATGCAAAAAGTGATTGAAAATTCAGGCCATTAAATTCGACAAAAGTTCAGGCATGATTGGTTTGCAAATTGAAATTCAAGGATATGAAACGGTAAGAAAATTCTGGATGCGAAAGGACCAAAATTCAGGATGGCGGAAAGTATGAAAAAATAAGATGCACTAGGTACAACAAAAATTCCAGGATGGGAAAAGGCGAATGAAAATTTTGAATGCGAAATGTGACAAAATTTCAGGACTGACAAGGGACGAATAATTCAGGGTGCGAAAACAATGTAGGGCAAATTCAGACGCGATTGGCGGATTACATTCAAAACCCGGCAAAAGTAACGTAAAATCCGATGCAAAAAGCGATCAATATCAGGCAACGTAAGGCAAAGACATTTCAAGTACACATTGAGGCAAACGAAATTTCAGACGCGAAAAGAGACAATATTACAGCACAGGGTAAGCAACAAAAATACAGCAAAAGAAAAAGTGATGATATTCGAATAACCACGAAAAGTTTACGAAAATTCAGAACACCGAAAAGTTACGAAAATTCAATACACGGAAGGTATGGAAAATTCCAAACCGCCAAAAGTTACCTGAATTCAGGACGCGAAAAGCAACAAAATTTCAGCACAAAACGAAAGTGACAAAAATTCAGTCACACGACTGACAATGGCGAACGAAAATTCAGCAAGCGAATAGTGACGAAACTTGGAGGCACAAAAGTGGCGAAAATTCTACTAGTGAAAAGCGTCATAAATTCAGATCGCCAAAAAGCGACAAAAATTCAGGATATGAAATGCGATGAAAATTCAAGGCGCGAAAACGGGAATAACAATCAGGACGCGCGGCAGGGCCTAAAATTCAGGATGCAGGAATGGTACGAAAAACCAGATGCAAATAGGTATGAAAATTCAACACAACGAAAAACGACGAAAATTCAGAGCACATGGAAAGCTACCAAAACCCAGGACATGAGAAAAGGCGATGAATTTTTAAATGCCAAAAGCTACATAAATTCATGATGCGAAAAGTATTAAATTTCAGGACACCTAAAGCAATGACATTTCAGGACGTGAAAGTGACAAAATTTCAGGACGGGAAAAGCAACAAAAATTCAGCAGCACGTAAAGTACCGAAATATTCAGCACTACAACAGTTGAGACGAAAACACAAGTGAATAGTGACGAAACCTTGACGCATGAAAAGCGGCAAAATTTCTAAAAGCGGAAAGCAACATAAATTCACGATGCAAAAAGCAATGAAAATTCTGCACAGGAAAAGCGCCGAACTTTTAGGACGCGAAAAGCAAGAAAATACAGCACGAGAAAATCAACGAAATTTTCAGCACAACACTAAAATATGAAAATTCAGGACGCGAAAGGCGATGAATATTCAAAACGGGAAAAGCGATGATCTTTCAGGACGCAAAAATCAACGAAATTCAGCAGACGAAAAGCGACGTACATTCAGGACATCAAAAGAGATGAGATTTCAGGACTATAAAAGCGACAAACTTCAGGGCAGGAAAATCGATGAAAATTCACCGCACAACGGAAAGCGATGCAAAATTCAAGACGTGAAAACGAACCAAAATCTCAGGATGCTAAAAGCAATGAAAT